>JALIZF010001700.1:0-601492 GCA_029948255.1 Telmatactis stephensoni
TTTCTTCACACTTTACACTCCACTTTTCCGGAAGACGACGTCCGTGACTAAAATATAGTCACTATGCATGTATAGCCCAGTCGTCTCTCATTGCTTTGCTACCACAGGATAACCGATGTAGGAGTAGCTTATAAGTTCTTATGGAATTCGCCATCCATTCCGAAATTAGAGTTCCAGTTGAATTATGGGACTGTTTTGGGGGACACAAAATTTCAAAATTCAGGTCACCGCAGTTCACCAAATATGAGACAAGAGAGCATAAATAAGAGAGAACTGAAGTTACCAGGATCAGGTGTTTAAGATTGTTTACAAAGCACTTTGCTCCAAATTCAAATTAAGTGGCGTCCCCAAAAACCGTCCCATAACTGGAACCCTAATTTCGGAATGGCAAATACTCTTAGTTCAGGAAAATGGTACAGTTTTTATGTAGAATTGTTCAAATTTGTGTAACAAGCATAAAATTTGGCACACTGATAGAGGTTCATGTCCAGAGTGGATCTGGTTATGGAACCACGCCCAGAGATCAATTACTTACATATCGATATTCATGGAATTAATTATCTCAGAAACAACTACATGCGTTGAATAATTGTAATCTGAACTTTTGATTTCTCCCTTGTTATTTTATGTAAAATTCTTTTACATAACATAGAAAGATTCTTGTAAATTCAAGGATTTTTGAGAGTACTGATTGAATTGATATTTGTCTTCCTTCAAGACTTAGAAAACAACGACTTTTATCACGTGGTGTTATGCAAATTTGAACTGGGTCTAAGGGCACGTGACTTTTTGTACATCTAATCAATAAATGATTTCAAAAAATTCAAATTGTTTACATCCTTTATAATACACAATAAAAAATTACTCGATTCTGATTGGACGAGAGGAGTACAATTAAATTAAATCATTAATTGTACTTTGTCGAGTACCTATTAAGTCGCTATGGCAACGACAACGGCGCGCGATAAACTTCTCCTTTTGGATTTTCCTTGACAAGCCATGGCTACTCGTTTTCGATAAAAACTTACAGTTTTGCTAGTTCAGTTTTTAATGATTATCATAGAAGGTAAAAAAGTAATTTATTTGCCAAAACAATGACAATTTTAAACGGAAAACAAGAACGTACACTGGAGAGAAAAATGAATTCCAAACAACGCCGTGCTGCAAAACTAAGCGAAGGACATCGATTCACGGCTATGCCAGAGTAGAGAAATGGTCATTTGGTCAACTTTTTTACTCTTTTCCAAAAGAAACTAATAAATTGAGCTCAAGATAATGAAGTCTTGAGGCATTTGAAATGCCAGGTATGTTTAAACAGCGTAAATTTGATCATATTTCTCTGTGATTGATGAACTCAAATTCTTTGCCATGTCTTGGGCTCTTCGCTCGTCTTCATTCAATAAACAAACCGGCTGTCAGTGAATAAACTACATGCTTTATAGAAATTTAAAAGAACGGTAATTCGCTCAGAATACAAATTAACTCTATTATATTATATTTTGTTTTCGAAGTTTCTTCCCTCTTTGAAATATTTTCTACTCGTTTAAGTCTGCACTTTTTATGAAAACATGCTATATGTCAGACATTTGTCTTTCCTCGAAGAAATTTTGTATAGTGTATTATAAATAAAAAATCGCACGATCTTCTCGTACAATTCAGAATTAATAGTTACTAGTAATGTTTTGAAAACTCTCAAATAGGACTCGCCTAAAGGCTCGTCCTATTTTGAGAACTTTCAAAACATTACTCGTACCTATTAATTCCGAATTGTACTCAAGATCGTGCGATTTCCTATACTTATTGGACCGGTTAATAGGTTTATACTAAAACAATTAGACCACTAAAAGATACGACGATTATCCGCGTCAAAAATATATCAAATCCAGGGGCGGATCCAGGGGGGTGTCCATAGGTGCACCGGACGTCCCCCTAGCGCGGTACTTATACATATTTTTTATAGGCTTCTTGGGAGATGACGTCATCAGGTTCCATTGTTAGGAGGCCGCCATCTTGGATGTGATGTCATCTCTCAAGAGGCCTTTGGGACACCCCCTTTGAAAACTCGTGGAACGACCCCTGAAATTCCCCGGGGTAACATTTTTCTTACACAGGATTGCTTTTTATTATACAATTCTCAAAAGAACGCACGTAATATGCACAAGAACAAGAAAAATATGAGACCGTATTAGGTTAGTAACATTTGAATGGCTTCCCGGTGCATGCAAAGCCGCGCGCTAATTAAAGTCAAAAGTGGCAATAAAAACGACATCATTTGCATGATTTTTGCAGAATTGTATAATAAATATGTTATTGGTTGATTAACCAGGGAATACAGCTGTGAATTTTTACTTGTCACTTGCATTTGGGCTCGCCTAAAGGTTCGCCAAAATACAACGTGACTCGTAACAATACACAGCTGTATTAGCTGGTTAGTCGACCAATAACCTATATGTATAAAATGATCGCTTGACGTGGACAGCAGTGATCGAGACAATCGAATAATTATTCTTTATTAAAGTTAACCATTTACATTAGTAACTATAGCCTAATGTTCCTACGGGCATCTTTGCATCTGAGCCTTTGATATAACTGATGAGGGTCGCGGTATCATCTCTCGCTCGAATTTCGTCAGAACTTACAGTGCAAATATAAATTAATAAATATCGAGTTAAAGCTGTTGAATCGTAGAATGCCATATATGATATATTCAAATTTTCTTGGAGGCAAATCAGTAAAAATTCAACCGAACATATTCTACTCTTCAACAATTTTCAGACGATATGTAATTGATATGTAACTGCTTAAAATGCTCATCAAACAACTGTTTTTTAACTGTTTTATAATGTAAAGTTTGAAGCATGCAACTACGTCATTTAGGTCAACTTTTGTTCAACAACGTTCACAATGTTTTGCTACTGAATGGAACAGCAGGAATTCCTCGGTTGTTCCACCTACAAGATGTAGAACATTGATCACAAAGTATAAGATGAGAGAAGTATAAATAAGATGAAATAGAGGAGAGGAAGGGGAGATAGCTTTCTTGTAAAAATGAGCTTGGGTCAGCAGCCCTTAAACTCTGTTTACAGTCAGTGCAAGCTTAAGGCTGCTGCATGTAACAGCTTTTTTTGCACGGAAGTGAACGTAGCTGAGCAACTGTTTGTTAATAATGTGTTTGTGAATATTCACCTGTGTCTTTACTATTGTTAATAATGTTTCTCATAGCAAACGCTATTTTCAGTTCTTGCATCAGTTCTTGTAATGATTGCGCACGTTAAATCACGGATGCTTGCATGTTTCCGTAAACGAGAGACATGATACGTTTTCCGTAACGAGAGACATGATCCGTCCAGACATTGTTAACCTCAATCAAGAGCCCATGAGCTTGGCCTAGTATCTCAATAAACACATCAGCTAGTAACCATCGCTTCTTTTTTCCCCCCTTTCAATGTTGTCAACGTTGTCAAGCATTGTTCAAAAGATTTGCTGTTCTGAGGCAACAAATTGGGCTTGAAATTTCTTACTTTAAAGAATTGATGAGGAGTGTTACTTACCGTTTGCCAAAAGATCTTTGATTGAAGGCTTAGGTATTCTGATTGCTCAACCAAATCGTTGAGATTTTCTTCCCTTTTTAGAATACTTTCGATGTTGTGGTACTAAAAATCGTTCAAGTATATAGCACTAAGCGTTAGGTCACTATTTTTCACTTCATTTTTTATGTCATTCGTTCAAAGACTCACAAGGCTCTTAAACAATATAATTCAAATGCCAAAAGCAAACAGTCCCGTCCGAGCGCACGTCAAAAATCAAATTTTATTGTTTGAGAGCCTTGCGCGGGCGATGGCGAAATTACTAAAAATAGCCTTAGTCGCCACGTACATCGCACAGACATCAATACTGAGTTCGCTCTCTTGGTGTATAATGCAATAGGACACGAGGTCCCCTTCAAGGATAGAGTGATTTTGGTTTTTACTCTGTAGTTTTCGTTATTTTGATTTTTAATTTTCTGCAGAAGACTGTGCTTTCCGAGTTCGCATGATTTTAAAAACCGAAGCAAGGATAAAATGGTAGCCACTCACCATGATTATTTTTGCTTCTTCCACTTCTGCCTCGAGTTTTGTTAAAGGGTCAGAGTCTTTAGGGTTCTTTGTAGAAACAAATTAAAAAGGTTGTAAATACAAGCCATGTAATAGAAAGATGCTTGCACATCTTATTCTTTCCTATGAAACAAACAAACAACTGACAAACGAACGAACGAACGAATTAACGAACGAACGCGTATGAACAAGCAAGCAAGCAAGTAAACAAACAAGTAAACAAACAAGTAAACAAACAAGTAAACAACAAGCAAGCAAACAAGCAATTCAAGCAAGCCTTAAGCAAGCAAACAAGCAAGCAAGCAAGAAGCAAGCAAGCAAGCAAGCAAGCAAGCAAGCAAGCAAGTAAACAAACAAACAAACAAACAAACAAACAAACAAACAAACAAACAACCAAGCAAGTAAACAAACAAACAAACAAGCAAGCAAGCAAACAAGCAAACCCAAATCCCTGTACCTGATACTTCTCAAGATATTCTTCACAAGCAGGAAAAACCATGGAACTACATTACAAAACAAAACGATAATCGTCTAGATGATCAGACTCCAAAGTATTTCTTTGAATGATCGACTCCAGTAATTATTCTTTACTGAAGTTGAAACCATGATGATTCAAGATAACAAGGAATATACACTACATCATCAAGTAATTTCTGAGGGACCATTAATTACCTTGGCCTTGCTGTCTTTCTTTCATTCAGTGAGAAAAAAGAGGCAAACTCTTCAAGAATCTGAAAAATACCCACCAACAACAAAAAACTTAACAACAACAATACTGACTCCAACAATGCAAAAACACGAAATGTTCCTGTCTATAAGCTCTTGTCTATGACTAGCAGTGGCACCTAACCTTGTTCCCAGGGCTGACCTTGCCCTAAAATGAATAGAAAGCTAAGACCTTGGAAAGGAGGATGAAGTAAAGATAATGGGAATATTCTAGCTAGACTCGTTTTTAAGCTGTTGTTTGTTCGGATCACCGTTAATCACAAATGAAATCCCACAGCCGCTAGCTATAGAAACTAGCTATATAGAACGAGCCTAGGAACTTAAATAGCATCTGATCAACACCTCTAGTGAAATTTCTCAGGGTGATTTACCTTACAGAGGGAGGGACCGTCCTCTATTGACCCTTATTGATACACTCAAAAGAGACCTTGGCTTAGAGAACACAGCTGAGCTGGCTACATGCATGAAGGACGGAGACGAATTAACGGAAAAGCTGTATGGCTCAGCTGAGGGCCGAATTGATGATGATGATGATGACGACGACGATGATGATGATGTCGATGGTGATGATTTACCTTACTAAGAAGAGCAAAGGCTACCCTTTGGGGGTACTCATGGTCAGATACGACACAAGCTGCTAGGGCGTCTTGCCTGACGTACACATGACACATATATTCTACAAAAAAGTCATTCAAAATGCCAGTCATATCTGCTTCAAAAAAGAAGTACTCAGGGTTGGGTTGAAATGGTTGGGATACACTGTTACAATGCGTTCTCGGATTTGTGCAGTGTCGGTAGTCAGTGAAATTGAAGCCATTTGTCATTTTAGGACTTTTATTAGTTGTCAGTCGATCAAAGAAATTTAATATTTATCAGCTTTCAGTCTAAGTTAAGTTTATATATGGTCGTCAGTATTCAGCAAAGTTTGGTCAGTCTTGCGGTACGTAGCCTGCCAACTAGCTCTGTCCAGACCCCACGGGACGATAGCCTGGCCTGTACTGCAGCTGGCAATTTTGGAGAAGGACGGGGGAAGGGAGCCCGAAGCAAAAGGAAAGAAGGGAGGGCTCTTCTTTTTCCTCCCCTGCCTCCCCTTCCCTCCTTCCTATTCCTTCTCAAAAGACTACTTCGGATTCTAACGGGAGGTGAGATGAAAAGAGAACGGTACGAACTAGACTTCCCTGCTTCCCCATAACCTTCAATATACCGCAAGCTGCGTCGTACTTTGCTATTTTTAATCTAGGCAGCCATATTTATAGAATCTAAGGTAAACGTGGTCTGACGCTTATTCGTAAACCACACAGTGAACACCTTATGATGGATAGAATGACAAAAATGATCATTACATGCACATATTAATCATTAAATACGTGATTACCTAAAATGTACAACTATCTTCGATTACCTTTCTCTTTAACTGAAGCACGTTCGTTTAACCTTGTTCTTTCAATAAGAATTTGACTTGTAAATTGCATAAATTCCTTTACACTACAAAGATATACAATGGAAAGGCTCTTTCAAATTTCTCTTGAGAAGAAATCAAAAGAGTCGACAAAGAGAGCGGAAAAGGGAGAAAGAGAAGGGAAAGAGAAAAAGAAGGGAAATGAAAAAAAAGAAAAAAAAAGATCTTTTCAGATTTCTTTTGGGAAGACAAGAAACAAAGATGCGGAAAAGAGAGAAAGAAAAAGAAAGAGAAAATAATGAATTTATTGTTTCAAACCAACATCTGAGGTGAAACATGATATTTTCATATTTGTGATGTCATAATCCAAACCGAAACTGCACGAAGACATGTTGGTGCATATACTTATCATGTGATTTAAATAAACAGATGTAATGCTTTTCATTTGATGAGGAAATTCGGTTAGGAGACGTGTCAAACAAAATATCAGTTCGGTTCCACGAAAAAAAATCAAAACTAAAAAAATGATTTTTAACTAAAACCTCAAACCAAGTTCTGACATCATTTTTAAAAAAATCAGTCGCTTGAAAGTTCCGTAGTCACAAATAATAATAATAATAATAATTCGCTGTGAACCATAAATCGTAAATTACAAAGATAGAGTTGTAGGTTGTAAAATCTCATTAAAGAGTCTTTAAGATAGAAACTTTAATTCTTTTCATATTATCGCTATATATACCATTACAGCATGACTGTCCAATACAACGAAACTATTACACGTCAATAAAATTACTGCTCTTCAAAGCTTCAGCATATACAACACACAGCATCTTAATACCATATATGTAAAATTATTATATATATATGCCTATATGGATAATAGACGAGTGTATAAAGAACATTGAAAATTACCTTTTCTGATGAAAATATCCAAAGGATTCTAGCTGGAAAGCTGACACCAAATGTTTGACCTTACTATCCTTATTAAATATACACAAAGCGAACAGCTTCATATTTCTTTCTGAGTGAACACTAAGCCCCTGGTAAAAGTGCCAGGAAAATAGTGCACGAGGTTGAATTTGACCAAAGAATGTATCAATGTGCTTATTGATGTCTTGCCTCGCGTTAATGTTCCCGGTAAAACTTCCGGTATTGGAAAGCTAGCTGGGCAACCGGAAACGGTAGGGCTACGTATCCCAAGTGGGGTAGAGTAGGGTAAGGTAGGGGTTCGGGGAAGAGAGCTCAATTATTCAGCTTGATCAATTAAGCACCAAAACTCTAACCTTTTTAATTGTGAAAGAAAGCTGGCCTGGCCTGGCGCCCTGACCTGCGTAAAGCCGTCTCCCATCCCTACCCCTTACGGGGAAATTAGACGACTGTACCGTTATAGGCTAAAGAAAGCCATCTGAAGATCGGGTCATCACCATCGCCACGACATGTAATAACTCGCAGAACATGTAATATTGACGCAAAATGTTATACAAACGAGATGACGTTAGTCTATAGCTGTCCAATCAGTGACGTGGTAATCACGTGATCTAGATCTGAGCGTACTAACGTGTTTTGTCATGGCTAAAGGATATATATTATTACATTTTGTATCAAAATTTATAAAATATTTGAGATATAACGCGCGCGCTGATTGGCTGGCTACCATGTTTATATCAGAGGACAGAGACATGGCTCGCTCAAAAAACGTCGAAAGTATTTTATAAAAGCAATATAAAACGATCGCTTAAGCAAGAGAAACACGGCTACGCCTCGTGAAAACTCGGCTACGCCTCGTGTTCCTAAGCTTGCTTTTCTCTTGCTCTACATCTTACATCGTGTTTATATCACAGTACAGAGACATGCGCGCGCGTTTTATATTCCTTAAATATTACATCTTGCTTTAAAAAAGTTATTACATTTTGTGTCAAAAGTTATTAAATTCTGCGTTAACAAATTTATTACATTTTGCCGGTTACAATTTTTATTACATTTTGCATTATTATTATTACATTTTGTGTTCGTTTGTATTAAATTTTGCTTCAATATTACATTTTGTGCGAGCTTATCATTAATTTTGTGGCGTAACTGGCAGTTTCTAATTTATCTAGGTGCCCTCAATACACCGAATCGAAATATGGCGGCCAGTTTGAATAACTACTGTTCTGGACTGACTAGCCTCTCATTCACGTGAAAATGCTTTTGTGTTTTGTGTTGTTGCGAGATAGGTGGATTTAGTTTTGTTTTTACGTTTTGTTAATTATATATGTGCGAAACAGCATGGCGACATTATATGAATTAGGATTCAGCTGTTTTTTTCCTGAGGTTAAGCCATTGTTATTCACAACTATTATCAAGTCAGTGTTAGACAAGGCGCATTTTCGAAAAATCAGATACCTGGAGGCATTTTGGGGTAGAGGCTGGTAACATAACTATTCTAAACCGATTTTTCATGCTGAATCCGAATATGACTGTTACCAAGACGTATTTTATGAATTGCTACAGACATTTCATACTAACGGCTTTTTCATGTAATTCCAAAAGTTCCCAAACTTAAAACAATTACCATAGCTGGAAAGAGCACATCAAAATCAGTAATACTGCGAAGTTTGAAGGATATCAGTTGAAAAATCCAGGAGATACGAATTTTCAAAAAACGATATGATACTCACATGCATCTTATTAGTCAATTGATCTTCTGGATCACTGGCTGTTTTTATGGGAATAAACTGATCTATTTATTACAAAGAAGGGCAATATCAGGCTTGGCAGGGGTGCTTTTTGACTGATTCGACCAATCAGAATGCGAGATTAGCACCTGTCAAGTGTTGCAAAAACCTTATTGGACAAAGCGGTCAATAGGCGATTCATATCTCCGTGCCGAATAGCGGTCTGATAGCGACAACTTCAGGCTTGGCAGGGGTGCTTTTTGACTTGAATTGCTCCAAATCGTTTCACCTTGAGATCATCCCAACCAATGACGTTTCCTTGACGGCGAGAACAAAGACCTTCTTGGTACAAACTGGTGATTTCATCACGTGAGAAAACTCTGTCCCACATGTTAACGATGGTTAGACTTCCTTGAAAGGCCTGATTACTTTCAAAACCTCCATTGTGAGCGTCTAATTCCTGTCCAAGAACCAGCACACCAGTTGGGATAGTCTTACCTCTTGCCAGTGTTGAAACTTTTTCTTTAATGCCATCTAGGTAAGCAATAGCTTGTCCTGTACTGCGTTCCCATGTGAATACGATATGGTGCCACTTGTCGTTGATAACATGCTTACGGATTATCCTGAAATATGACAAGGTCATTCTCTTAGTCTTAAAGCTTCATTATTGTGGTTTTTACTAGTCGAATTGTTTGTAACCGCAGGGGCGGATCCAGGATTATCTTCAGAAGGGGTTGCACCGTCTTCAGGAGGAGGTGCACCATCAAATAAATTGGAAACTGCCGAGAGGATATTTTGAAAAGATATTGAGAAAAATGACCCAAAGTTGACTCAGGAGGGGGTGCGCACACCCTGCACCCCACCCCTAAATCCGCCCCTGAACCGTGCATGCATGACAATACTACAAAGTGTAAAATTAGCCAATTCAAAACGAGTATTGAACTGGCCTTAGATTGATTCTTGTTTAATATATTTATGAAATAAATCTTGTAACACGATAAAGCGCATGGAAATGTACTGTACAATTCCAAATTGTATTGGTCGAATTGGTCTGATATTTCCGCTGCAGTAGCTTTTAAAACATTCATAACATTACAAGGAAATGTGTGGTCTGGCTGGACAGTCCGCCAAACCATACATTTCTTCGTATATTTTTACACTTTTGAATGGCTTTCACTGTATCAATCTTCCACAAAATTCAATACAACTTCGTAATCTTACGAATATTGATGTGTGTTTTCATGTTTTGGGCTGATTTCTTAATCACTGATTAAATATAGAAACTAGCACTCAGATCCCTACTGGTTTTGCAATTGGCTAATCGCAATGATTTTGTCAAAACTTGCTCAAAGTATACCGGTGTCACAGCGGGTTTGATGGTTTGGATCCCTCTCGGATTTGGAGCCCCCGATCCAAATCCGTTAGCATACACTCCATTCCTCTCACTCCCATCTCCCCTACTCCAACACAGTATACTACTGTTCCTAATTTATATAACATGAATAATATTATTTATGCACGAGCTTTCAGTTTTGAATACGTATACTTTAGTTTAAACTACTATTTCCTATTACGATGCACTTACTCCACAGGCAGACTAGTCTCAGTTCCTGTACATTGTTGGCATGGTGCCTAGAATGGAAGGTTATGAGCTTGGAGGATTCGCTCAACTTTTTTTCCTATATTTTATATGTTTTGATTCCTTTATACTTATACTGCCTTTTTATTAATTAATTTTAATTTTTAAAGCTGTATTTAGATTTTTGTCCCCTAAAACCCTGTTTTTAAGCTATAACGATACAGGAGCTGAGCTTGGGTTGCCTGTGTTAAAACTGGCATACTTACAAGACCTGCCCTCGTACATAAAACCATGTTTCGTCATATTCCCATGGATGAATTGCAATTTCGTTAAGTTCTGATACAGAGCTAACATGGAATGTACCGTGAAAATGATTAGTGGTTGAAATAGCAAGGAACCAGAAGGCCACTGTGAAGGCTGTCAACGACTGCCACGGATTTTCCCAAACAACTTTGTCTTGATCAGATTTACGTGGGAAATACAAAATGTCAACCGGAGCTAGAAAGAAGACAAATTCGGTTACCGTATTAATGTCCACTTATGGAACGAATTTGGGTTTCTAGGCTGTGGTAGTTTGCTTTGATACTGACTTCGGCGAGTTTGGCTGGAACGTTTCAATGTTTATGTTTTATCGTTATTCTAAAGCCCTAGGAATGACCATCCCTATTAAAAATTCCACACACCTGTTTAATAGACAAGGCGCAAAACTGAAAAAGTCGATCGCAAAAAGTGCAGAAGGCATTGTGGGGTAGAGGCTGGTAATATAACTATTCTAAACTAATTTTTCATGCTGAATGCGAATAGTGACAGTTACCAATTGCAAGACGTATTCTGCAATCTTATACGTGTAAATGACGTATTTTGTGAATTGCTACAGTCATTTCATACTAACGGCTTTTTTATGTAATTCCAAAAGTTCCCAAACTTAAAAACAATTACCATAGTTGGAAAGAGCACATCAAAATCAGTAAAACTGTGAAGTTTGAAGGATATCAGTTGAAAAATCAAGGAGATACGAATTTTCAAAAATCGAAATTTGTTTGTATCTCTTGCATAACTGTAAGTGTTTTCATAAGTCATTTACACGTATAAGATTGCAGAATACGTTTTGGTAACAGTCATATTCGCATTCAGCATGAAAAATTAGTTTAGAATAGTTATGTTACCAGCCTCTACCCCAAAATGCCTCCAGGTATCTGATTTTTCGAAAATGCGCCTTGTCTATAATAGGGATGGCCATCCCTAGGAGTCCTAGGAATTTAGGATGACGATAGAATATAAAATAGCAATTCAAAACTGGCGTACATGCTTCTGTATGATAATAACAGGATAAAGAAGTTGAGCTCAAGAAAAGCAAGCTTAGGAACTCGAGACATAACCGAGTACTTACTGGGGTCAGTTTGCTGATTTCAGTTAGACGACGGAAAGGCGTTTGAAGTTTGGTATTGATTGGTTCAGTATTGAATAACGTACAGCCATTCATAAACGTAAAAGCATACTTATACTAATTAGCATCTGTACTTTTCATGCCACAGCCTGATAATTCAAATTCAAGTTCAAGCTGTTTTGTTCACACACTTATAAATATTATTTACATAAATTGGAATAAAACTCTAGTGTTTCTTTTCTTTTTCGAGTGCTCTGCATCTTCTAGGGTATTTATCAATTTGATCACATTGCAGAGACACACGCGACCGTTTCTATTTTATGAAATGTTTTCGACTTTTTGTGTGATTCATACCGCTATCTTTTGAACAATTGCTGGGTTGTATGTGACGTCATGGCAGCCATCTTGGATGAACTTCAACAAAAGATTTCTCATTAGCGTCTATTGTTTGTTCATCCACCATGGCTACAGCTTCATTGTTTTTTGATTCCCGAATTAGATATGGATGAAACCCAAACGTTGAGGTATTTCATAAATTTAAATACAAAGAAGTCGCATGGAGCTGAATGTTTGGGTCGATGACGTACCCCCCGTGCCACTGACACCTGTAAAGATCCGTCAAAATATAATACTTTCCTCTAGAATATTAGGGAAAGATGTTAACTAGTGATTATTAATTATATGGCGCGCGCTCTGATTGGCTGTTTGACGGTCTGGATACCCCTGTAATGCCCGTGGGCGATTACGGAAAATATCCCAGACCGCAAACTATTTTGAAAACACACCAAGAGTTAACTTGCAACGCATCGTTCAAACAGTTTCTCAAAACAAAAAGTAGTTAAAAGTAACAATACATACATACATGCTTATTCAGTACCATAGATTAAAATATTATTTACAATTACATTTTATACATATAACAGATTTACAGGTACAAGCTATCTACAATAACCTCGGGGTTAACCTAGGTAGATAGCTTAATTTATACATAGCTTACATTTTCTTAGTCAAGCACACATAACAAATAACATTTACAAGAAGAAAGAGAAAAACGAGAAAAAAATATAGATAATTGGATCAAAAATAAGAATTAATGAAATTACCACCGTGTGCAAAACTACGCGTCCCGCCAGACTCAAGTCTCTGTTGGGAATTTGGTCAATAGGCTACCAAAAATCCAGACAGAGGCGGAGTTTTCTATACAATGTCTGTACACTTTGCTGGCTTTCCGGTAGCCTATTGACCAAATCCCAATCGAGACTTTAGTCTGGCTGGACGCGTAATTATGCACACGGTGGTAATGAAATATAACTATAATCAGATGGAATAATGACTTCACATTTTTACATTTTTATAGATGTAACATTCGAACTTCGAATGATGTCAGTGTTGTAACTAATCAAGTATATTTTTACAGAGAATTTCTTTAAATTTCACTCAAGTTCTAAGTAGCCGATTCATTAATAGAATTCCAAATTTTAACACCAGAATATTTTATATTAAATTTACCGTAATTGGTTCTGATTTTTGGCAACGAATAGCTGGATTTCGTGGCCAATCTGGTATTATAACTATGCTTTTGATTAACTTGGACAAAATAGGAAGTGAACGAAACGGGCAAATTTTCTGAATAGTATCATACATATTAAAATAAAGTAGTATACAAATACACAAGTTCTGGAAATTTTATAATTTTTAGTTTTTGAAAAATGAGACAAAGGACTCTCTTTGTGTGATCCCACACAACAATACCGTAAACAAGGTAAGGATAAATTAAACAGTAATACAGGTTAACGAGAATTTCTAAGTTGACGTAATGTCTAGCTTTGCATATTATACCTATACTAAGTTTTCGTTTCTTCAAAATAGACGAAACATGAGTTTTAATCCATGAAAGATGGCTATCTAGCATTATTCCCAAATATTTTATGTGATCTTCTTGTTGAATAAATCTACCATTAATTTGTATACGAAGATCATAATTAATTTTCTTTTGCACCGGATGAAAAATGACAAAATTCGATTTTTCTAGATTCAAGGAAAGTTTGTTACTAGAAAGCCAAGAATCGACAGCTGACAACTGATCATTAATAATTGATCCCAAAGACTCTACATTATTACTAAACTACTTTTGTTCCATTCTAACAAATTAAAAAAAACTTTTACTCGTCGAGCTAAATAATTATATTTTAATTATAAGAAAACAATGAATCTCGTACGGTACAAAAATTTCACAGTCAAATAAAGGACGGCATTCTTCACAGAAATACTTTCATACTGAGCTAAAGAATTAGAGATTAAACTTACAGTTTTGAGTTATTTCAATCCTGCAAACCTGGAGTCAATGTCAAATGTTTTTTTTTTCTCTTTTCGAGGTCCAAAGTAAACTTGAACTTAAGTGCAGATATCTCCAAGTCTCAGTTAGTAGCAACTTCACTGAAATCTTTACGAGAACACTCAAATTTTTGGTCCAGTTTTTAAAATGTCGTTAATGTTTGGAAAACACACCTTAAGTCCATCACACGTTGACAAATCAGTACCTGTCGGTAAGCTTATCCGGTGTCAAAGTAAAATATGCGATGTTGATTTAGTGACTTCACTAAATAATTTCAAATCAGCTCCAAAAGTTATCAAAAAGACTCTTCTTCTTTCTTTGAAAAGGAAATGCTGAAATCTTTGTTTGTGAATTATTTCCAAAAATTACCGTCTTTGAATTTGACATGTTCGCTTGATTTGTGCCATTCTCGATCGTTTTCAAACTTGCAAAAAGGCGCGAATCGAAGACGCGCGCGCTCCTATGATGAACCTGAAGTAAAATATCGAACTGCTAAAAAAGCAGAGAAAAATTGAAAAACATGCCATATAATAAGCAACTTATCAAACTCGCCAGCTGCTCGGTCTGTACAAAGAAATATCAGACCTCAGTCTTGGTTGTACGTATGGCCAAGACCTCAGTGATATTTCTCTGTACAGACCACGCGCTCGTTTTTAAAATAAGCAGGAGTTATTATTAGACCCTTGTATCATTATTCAGTGAAGTTTCAGCTGAATCAAATTTTGAACAATTTTGATTACAGCTCCCATTTCAGGGAATAATTGATGGCATTTGCTCCATCGTCTTGATCTAGGCTAACTAGCTAGGAACAAATACAGTGCTTTTTAAAAAGATTTTGACTTACGAGCATCCGGTCGCAGAGAATACACCATGTAGATAACACTAGATACGTTGTGTAGGTCATCTGCAAAATACTTGTGAGTTGCATCATTCACTTGACAAACGCTGGTTAACTGGTGGAAGTTAAAACTCACACAAAACTCATACGAAGAACATTTGAAGAAACAATCTCCCAGACCAGCAGTGAAATTATAGGTTTGTTTAACATGGTTTTTCAACATTTTGTCTGAGAAAGAGCTTGTACTTTGGAAGAACTGTGACTCGGTTAGCTGCCATTTCAATAGGAGTATCCATAACAAGATTACAAAGGCATTTAGTTTGGTTGATGAAGGAATGTTGAGCAGCATTTTTTTACCGACTCTGTAAAGACTACAGTTCCTCTATCAAGTCAAAGAACGGAACAGGAAACCAATTCAAATGATGTTTGTCAGTTAAATAAAATTGAAAAAAACGTAAGCATTCCCGATCGGTACGGGGTAAATGAATTAAGGATACTTTTAGCGCAGGATCCAGAGCTGTTTAAATATTTTCCTGCTGCGTAGCAATTTAGTCACGTTCATTTCATTAACTATTTATTTCTTGAATATCTTTAACCTTTGTAATGTCAGACAGGGGTAAAACAAAAGTTATTATGGTATTTGCGCTCTAAGCCATTCCAAACGACCGAATTTTCTATTTTGACCAATTTTATTTGACAAATATTTTTATGGATGAGAAGATCAAATTCAATATGACATTTGCGTTTTTCACATCAAACTTGCATGTAGACGGAGAAAATCCGTTTGTTATAGCAGGGTCCCCTATAGCCCTCTGCAAAATATTTTGTCTTTTCATTTCTTTCGACAAAAAGTCGAAAGTTTCTTTCACGTGGACGCAAAATGAATTTAGGCCTTAAGGTAGCTCGGCCGGCTAGTTTTTTTCACGGTCAATTAGTGACGTTTAAACAGCCGTAGCTCCCGATCCAGAGCGTCTTTTGCCAAGGTCTTTTTACACTTGTCTAGATATAGAATGGAGTTTTTAAAAAAAGTATATATTTTATTGAAATTCGTTTTATTTTAGTGAAGAAATCATTATGTCGTCTTCTTTACCTAAAGCTCATTTTCGAGAAAAATCGGTCTAAACTTTTAGAGCCATATATCCAACGGTAAATTTGTTAGTTAGGTCTACATTCTGAGGAAGTTTCAAAAAAATCGTACTCAGTTTTTGAATAAAAACGGTTTTATTTTTTTGTATACAAAAATTCATATGTTTTGTACTATTTACGATAACAACCCACTCTGACAGGATACAACAAAATCCTTGCTTCCAGTTATTGCTAAGACTTAGTTCTACATTTTCTGTGATTTTCAATAGATTCGGCCAAGACAATGATTTTTAAGAGTGGTACAAGTCATGTAATATTTTTGTTCATTTTCTCGCAAAACCTGAAATTTTTGCTTCTGAACGCGCTAATTAAAAAATCGTCGATGAATTTTCTTTTAATTTCCGCTATTAATTATTCAGAATATGTCCAATTATGGTTCCAAGTTGGTAATCGAAAGAGTACCTCTAAGGTGCTCAAATAAAATGTCAAACTTAGGTATATTTGCATTTGCTTCTGCCGCGGTTGTTTTGCTAAAGCAGTGTTGATTTCGCCGTGTTTGAGTCACACATATTTGCATGCTTTTTCTGTTGTCACATTACGCACGTGCTGATCGACCGTGCGGAAATATTCAATTTGACGTCAGGCTCACAATGTGGGACAAAAGCTTTATTTCAAGCAGCCACAATTCAAGGAGGAACATTCAATATCTCAATGAACGCCAAGTCCAACTTTGTCAATAATTGTGAAGTTGTGAAGTTTTTCATTGAATCTGATAGTGAATAACTTTCAGTTTGAAAACTGTTTGAACGAAAAAAAAATGCAGACTTAGTAATTTTTATTAATTGTTAGGCTTTTTGTACGTATTCTTAAGTACGAACCGACTTTCATTTGACTTTGAGATCAGTCATGGATTGATTTGAAATTAGCCTTGTAGTCTTTGAAAGTATACTTTTTAATTCATATTTGACTTAATAAACATATTACTTCATAGAAAGTGCCTTGTACAGGTTTACACTCACTCGTTGTTTGTGTAAAACACTCACTCGCTCATTCCTCGCTCGTTCGTGTTTTGAACAACTCGTGAGTATAAACCTGTACAAGGCACTTTCTATGAAGTAATCTCTATAAATGCGACGCTGATTGGACATATAGTGGTTTTCACATGTGAGAGATATAACCAATCAGAAGTGAAAACTGGAATTCCCAACCAATCAGGGAACGAACACTTTGTTGGCTTTCCAAGCGGAGGAGCAACATGCGCCAGGGTACAAAATATCGCTGCTCATGAAGCACTCATGAATGGCGGACTGTTTTGGACTGCAAATTTCCTTTTCTCAGGTACTTCCTTTTATTTTTCTAATGTCCAGGGTTAGTAATTGAGTTGAGAAAAAATGTTGTTAATATACTTGTGCAGTTTTTGTGACTCGGGAAAGAGTTGAATTTAGAGGATTTTTTTCAACTTTGAAGTTTTAATTTTGTCTGCGAAGCTCCTTGTACTGGTATGAAACCTTTATTGATAAAAAAGACTTTCTGAATGACATTATTGTGAAAAGAAATGCTTAGATAAAGTCACTTATAAAAGAACATAGCTATTTCATAAAAGGTTGACTGGGCAAATGGCGAATGGCAATCGGCGTTTGGTGATTGCACGACCAAAAGGAAATTTGTGATAACAAGAATTGCTTCATTTTTATTGATTAAATACCCAAGCAATGCCGGTATCATGCAGTAAAGTTAACAAATTGAAAATGGTTTTGAGTTGTCTGTCCACTTATTGACAACTCTTGACGTCATAAAATGTTCAAAACTCAAGTGGAATCACGAGCGCAGCGAGTCAATAAGAGGACAAACTCAAAACCATTTGCAATTCGAATTTATACAACAATTATTTGAGATAAAAGTTTAAAAAATTCATTTCAAACGTGGCAAAAGAACGAGCGCGCGAAACGCGTCATCAGTGTGTCTGTCCTCTTATTGACACACTCTAATCGACCAATCAGAATGCGAGATTAGCACCTGTCAAGTGTTGCAAAAACCTTATTGGACAAAGCGGTCAATAGGTGATTCATATTTCCTTGCCGAATAGCGGTCTGATAGCGACAACTTCAGGCTTGGCAGGGGTGCTTTTTGACTTGAATTGCTCCAAATCGTTTCACCTTGAGATCATCCCAACCAATGACGTTTCCTTGACGGTGAGAACAAAGACCTTCTTGGTACAGACTGGTGATGTCATGACTCGAAAAAACCCTGTCCCACACGTTTACGATGGCTAGATTTCCTTGGAAGGCCTCACTACTTGCAAAACCTCCATTGTGAGCGTCTAATTCCTGTCCAAGAACCAGCACACCAGTTGGGATAGTCTGACGTTTTGCCAGTGTTGAAACATTTCCTTTAATGCCATCTAGGTAAGCAATAGCTTCTCCTGTACTGCGTTCCCATGTGAATACGATATGGTGCCACTTGTCGTCGATAACATGCTTACGGATTTTCCTGAAATATGACAAGGTCATTCTCTTAGTCTTCAAGCTTCATTATTGTGGTTTTTACTAGTCGAATTGTTTGTAATCGCAGGGGCGGATCCAGGATTATCTTCAGAAGGGGTTGCACCGTCTTTAGGAGGGGGTGCACCATCAAATAAATTGGAAACTGCCGAGAAGATATTGAGAAAAATGACCCAAAGTTGACTCAGGAGGGGGTGCGCACCCCCTGCACCCCACCCCTAAATCCGCCCCTGAACCGCGCATGCATGACAATACTACAAAGTGTAAAATTAGCCAATTCAAAACGAGTATTGAACTGGCCTTAGATTCTTGTTTAATGTAATTATGAAACTAGCTATTTCTAATAGAAAGTGAAATGCTGCGAGCAGAAAACAGCTGGTGTATCCACGTAGCAGAACTGTTCCCCTAAAACTCACGAAAGTACACCGCTTTCTCTGATATATCAAATGTTTCTTGTTTATCTCCTGTGCGTTGTGTGACGAACACTGCTAGTTGACCTTCAATATTGAACTAGACGCACTCGTGCGTTCACTCGTGCCCATGTAAAAGGGAGCCCAAAATCGGCCGTAAAAAGGACATTTAGATTAGCTGTCGCTACAGTAAGAGCGATTGACATGTTGTCATTAATAAACTTTTTAACAAGACGCACCTCGAACCGTACACTGGTTGCCTGTAGTTCAACAAGCCGCAGTAGTAAAGACCTTTAATTTGTCTGTCAACAGCTATTCATGCAAAAATTTTGTACCGCTGATCGAATGTATCGCGTGCTCGTCTAGTGACATCCTTGAATCGACTCTCGATACGGTATGGACTTGAACCGCTGATCGTATGTATCGCATGCTCGTCTAGTGACATCCACAGATTACACTGTGTTCCGAATAGGAGGCTACTCGCTTCGCTCGCAGCAATAAATCTTGTAACACGATAAAGCACATGGAAATGAACTGTACGATTTCAAATTGTATTGGCCGAATTGGTCTGATATTCCACTGCAGTAGGTTTTAAAACATTCATAACATTACAAGGAAATGTGTGGTCTGGCTGGACAGTCCGCCAAACCATACATTTCTTCGTATATTTTTACACTTTTGAATGGCTTTCACTGTATCAATCTTCCACAAAATTCAATACAACTTCGTAATCTTACGAATATTGATGTGTGTTTTCATGTTTTGGGCTGATTTCTTAATCACTGATTAAATATAGAAACTGATTTTGTCAAAACTTGCTCAAAGTACACCGGTGTCACAGCGGGTTTGATGGTTTAGATCCCTCTCGGATTTGGAGCCCCCGATCCAAATCCGTTAGCATACACTCCATTCCTCTCACTCCCATCTCCCCTACTCCAACACAGTATACTACTGTTCCTAATTTAACATGAATAATATTATTTATGCATGAGCTTTCAATTTTGAATACGTATACTTTAGTTTAAACTATTTCCTATTACGATGCACGGACTCCACAGGCAGCCCAGTCTCAGTTCCTGTACATTGTAGCTCATGGTGGCTAAGTGGAACGAGGTTATGAGCTTGGAGGATTCGCTCAACTTTTTTTCCTTTATTTTATATGTTTTGATTCCTTTATACTTATACTGCCCTTTTATTAATCAATTTTAATTTTTAAAGCTGTATTTAGATTTTTGTCCGCTAAAACCCTGTTTTTAAGCTATAACGATACAGGAGCTGTGCTTGGGTTGCCTGTGTTAAATCCGGCATACTTACAAGGCCTGCCCTCGTACATAAAACCATGTTTGGTCATTCGCCCATGGATGAATGGCAATTTCGTTAAGTTCTGATACAGAGCTAACATGGAATGTACCGTGAAAATGATTAGTGGTTGAAATAGCAAGGAACCAGAAGGTCACTGTGAAGGCTGTCAACGACTGCCACGGATTTTCCCAAACAACTTTGTCTTGATCAGATTTACGTGGGAAATACAAAATGTCAACCGGAGCTAGAAAGAAAACAAAGTCGGTTACCATATTAAAGTCCGCTTATGGAACGAATTTGGGTTTGGCTGTGGTAGTTTGGTTTGATACTGACTTCGGCGCCGAGTTTGGCTGGAACGTTTCAATGTTTATGTTTTATCGTTATTCTAAAGCCCTAGGAATGACCATCCCTATTAAAAATTCCACACACCTGTTTAGTAGACAACTTTAATCGGACAAGGCGCAAAACTGAAAAAGTCGATCGCAAAAAGTGCAGAAGGCATTGTGGGGTAGAGGCTGGTAATATAACTATTCTAAACTCATGCTGAATGCGAATATGACAGTTACCAAGACGTATTCTGCAATCTTATACTTGTAAATGACGTATTTTGTGAATTGCTACAGTCATTTCATACTAACGGCTTTTTTATGTAATTTCAAAAGTTCCCAAACTTAAAAACAATTACCATAGTTGGAAAGAGCACATCAAAATCAGTAAAACTGTGAAGTTTGAAGGATATCAGTTGAAAAATCAAGGAGATACGAATTTTCAAAAATCGAAATTTGTTTGTATCTCTTGCATAACTGTAAGTGTTTTCATACGTCATTTACACGTATAAGATTGCAGAATACGTCTTGGTAACAGTCATATTCGCATTCAGCATGAAAAATTAGTTTAGAATAGTTATGTTACCAGCCTCTACCCCAAAATGCCTCCAGGTATCTGATTTTTCGAAAATGCGCCTTGTCTATAATAGGGATGGCCATCCCTAGGAGTCCTAGGAATTTAGGATGACGATAGAATATAAAATAGCAATTCAAAACTGGCATACATGCTTCTGTATGATAATAACAGGATAAAGAAGTGGCGTGACTGTTGTGCTCACCACATTTTGACATCTTCTGTGCATCGATTAGAGTACAGACGCACGGAAAATGGAATCTATCTGTTCTATATAATATTGATCGAAACATTCCAACCAATCAGAGCGCGCGTAAGATTCGATGACGCCATCTATGTGTGTGTACTCTAATCACACATGGTTGTTCGACCAATCAGAGCGCGCGTAATATTATTTGATATTATTAATTATTATATAATGTCATTTCTATGCTGCATGAAATCTGATATTTCAAGCCGTAAAGATGAGAAAACACCTACTGACAATTCAGTATTCGGCGGCTTTGCATTTGTCATGAATGACAAAATCAGTTAAAACTTTATAGTCTGTAATTGTTGGTGACTGGTTTGACAATTTGAATATATTTAACGTATTAATATCATCGTTTTCCTAACGGTTGCCAATAAAATGAAATGTTTTGTGAGTTGTTTTACACCAACATCAACATCTCTCCGAGTGAAAATCGCGCGAAATTTTGCCTATTTTCACCGGACTCTGTAAATGTTATGAACCTGGCGGTTTTGTTAATAGCTATCAATTTTCGAGGCAAAAACAATTAGACTTACAATATTTGTAGTCATTCTACTGGCTCAAAAATGTAAAATATAGTATTCTCTTTTCAAAAATCTTCAAAAAGTTTGACTTTGCTTTGCGTGACAGATGACGCAATCTCTATGTGTCTGTCCTCTTATAGATCATAGCTGACAGCCAATCAGAAAGCAAGAAAATTACAAGTTGTTGGAAAATGTGGATTGATATGTGTGACCCCACACAACAATACCGTAAACAAGGTAAGGATAAATTAAACAGTAATACAGGTTAACGAGAATTTCTAAGTTGACGTAATGTCTAGCTTTGCATATTATACCTATACTACGTTTTCGCTTCTTCAAAATAGACGAAACATGAGTTTTAATCCGTGAAAGATGGCTATCTAGCATTATTCCCAAATATTTTATGTGATCTTCTTGTTGAATAAATCTACCATTAATTTGTATACGAAGATCATAATTAATTTTCTTTTGCACCGGATGAAAAATGACAAAATTCGATTTTTCTAGATTCAAGGAAAGTTTGTTACTAGAAAGCCAAGAATCGACAGCTGATAATTGATCATTAATAATTGATTCCAAAGACTCTACTGATTATTACTAAACTACTTTTGTTCCATTCTAACAAATTAAAGAAAACTTTTACTCGTCGAGCTAAATAATTATATTTTAATTATAGGAAAACAATGAATCTCGTACGGTACAAAAATTTCACAGTCAAATAAACTGAGGACGTCATTCTTCACAAAAATACTTGCATACTGAGCTAAAGAATTAGAGATTAAACTAACAGTTTTAAGTTATTTCAATCCTGCAAACCTGGAGTCAATCAGTCAAATGTTTTTTTTTTCTCTTTTCGAGGTCCAAAGTAAACTTGAACTTAAGTGCAGATATCTCCAAGTCTTTAGTAGCAACTTCACTGAAATCTTTACGAGAACACTCAAATTTTTAGTCCAGTTTAATGTCGTTACAATGTTTGGAAAACACACCTTGAGTCCATCACACGTTGACAAATCAGTTTACCTGTCGGTAAGCTTATCCGGTGTCAAAGTAAAATATGCGATGTTGATTTTATAAAAGTGGCCTAAAGGTCCACTTCATAATTTCAAATCAGCTCCAAAAGTTATCAAAAAACACTCTTCTTCTTTCCTTGAAAAGGTAATGCTGAAATCTTTGTTTGTGAATTATTTCCAAAAATTACCGTCTTTGAATTTGACATGTTCGTTTGATTTGTCTGATTTGTGCCATTCTCGATCATTTTCAAACTTGCAAAAAGGCGCGAATCGAAGACGCGCGCGCTCCTATGATGAACCTGAAGTAAAATATCGAACTGCTAAAAAAGCAGAGAAAAATTGAAAAACATGCCATATAATAAGCAACTTATCAAACTCGCCAGCTGCTCGGTCTGTACAAAGAAATATCAGACCTCAGTCTTGGTTGTACGTATGGCCTCAGTGATATTTCTCTGTGCAGACCTCGCGCTCGTTTAATAAGTAGGAGTTATTATTAGACCCTTGTATCATTATTCAGTGAAGTTTCAGCTGAATCAAATTTTGAACAATTTTGATTACAGCTCCCATTTCAGGGAATAATTGATGGCATTTGCTCCATCGTCTTGATCTAGGCTTACTAGCTAGGAATAAATACAGTGCTTTAAAGATTTTGACTTACGAGCATCCGGTCGCAGAGAATACACCATGTAGATAACACTAGATACGTTGTGTAGGTCATCTGTAAAATACTTGTGAGTTGCATCATTCAGTTGACAAACGCTGGTTAACTGGTGGAAGTTAAAACTCACACAAAACTCATGCGAAGAACATTTGAGGAAACAATCTCCCAGACCAGCAGTGAAATTATAGGTTTGTTTAACATGGTTTTTCAGCATTTTGTCTGGGAAAGAGCTTGTACTTTGGAAAAACTGTGACTCGGTTAGCTGCCATTTCAATAGGAGTATCCATAACAAGATTACAAAGGCGTTTAGTTTGGTTGATGAAGGAATGTTGAGCAGCATTTTTTTACCGACTCTGTCAAGACTACAGTTCCTCTATCAAGTCAAAGAACGGAACAGGAAACCAATTCAAATGATGTTTGTCAGTTAAATAATATTGAAAAAAACGTAAGCGTTCCCAATCGGTACGAGGTAAATGAATTAAGGATACTTTTAGCGCAGGATCCAGAGCTGTTTAAATATTTGCCTGCTGCGTAGCAATTCAGTCACGTTCATTTCATTAACTATTTATTTCTTGAATATCTCTAACCTTTGTAATGTCAGACAGGAGTAAAACAAAAGTTATTATGGTATTTGCGCTCTAAGCCATTCCAAACGACCGAATTTTCTATTTTGACCAATTTTATTTGACAAATATTTTTATGGATGAGAAGATCAAATTCAATATGACATATGCGTTTTTCACATCAAATTTGCATGTAGACGGAGAAAATCCGTTTGTCATAGCAGGGTCCCCTATAGCCCTCTGCAAAATATTTTGTCTTTTCACGCGTCACGGATAATTAAAAACAAATCTCTTTCACGTTGACAAAAAATCGAAAGAGTTTCTTTCACGTGGACGCAAAATGAATTTAGACCTTAAGGTAGCTAGGTCTAGTTTTTTTCACGGTCAACTAGCGACGTTTAAACAGCCGTAGCTCCCGCTCCAGAGCGTCTTTTGCCAAGATCTTTTCACACTTGTCTAGATATAGAATGAAGTCCTTAAAAAAGTATATTTTATTGAAATTCGTTTTATTTTAGTGAAGAAATCATTATGTCGTCATCTTTACTTAAAGCTCATTTTCGACAAAAATCGGTTTAAACTTTTAGAGCCATATGTCCAACGGTAAAGTTGTTAGTTAGGTCTATATTCTGAGGAAGTGTCAAAAAAATCGTACTCATAGTTTTTGAATAAAAACGGTTTTATTTTTTTGTATACAAAAATTCATATGTTTTGTACTATTTACGATAACAACTCACTCTGACAAGATACAACAAAATCCTTGCTCTCAGTTATTGCCAAGACTTAGTTCTACACTTTCTGTGATTTTCAATAGATTCAGCCAAGACAATGATTTTTATAAGAGTGGTACAAGTTATGCAATATTTTCGTTCATTTTCTCGCAAAACCTGAAATGTTCAGCTTCTAAACGCGGTAGCTAATTAAAAAGTCGTCGATGAATTTTCTTTTAATTTCCGCTATTAATTATTCAGAATATGTCCAATTATGGTTCCAAGTTGGTAATCGAAAGAATACCTCTAAGGTGCTCAAATAAAGTTTCAAACTTAGGTAACTTTCAGTTTGAAAACTGTTTGAACGGAAAAAAATGCAGACTTAGTAATTTTTATTGTTAGGCTTTTTGTACGTATTCTTAAGTACGAACCGACGTTCATTTGACTTTGAGGTCGGTCATCGATTGATTTGAAATTAGCCTTGCAGTCGTTGAAAGTATACTTTTTAATTGATATTTGACTTAATAAACATATTACTTCATAGAAAGTGCCTTGTACAGGTTTATACTCACTCGTTGTTTGTGTAAAACACTCACTCGCTCATTCCTCGCTCGTTCGTGTTTTGACACAAACAACTCGTGAGTATAAACCTGTACGCGGCACTTTCCATGAAGTAATCTCTATCTATGCGACGCTGATTGGATCATGGTTTTCACATGTGAGAGATATAACCAACCAGAAGTGAAAATTGGAATTCCCAACCAATCAGGGAACGAACACTTTGTTGGCTTTCCAAGCGGAGGAGCAACATGTAGGGTACAAAATATCGCTGCTCATGAAGCACTCATGAATGGCGGACTGTTTTGGACTGCAAATTTCCTTTTCTCAGGTACTTCCTTTTATTTTTCTAATGTCCAGGGTTAGTAATTGAGTTGAGAAAAAATGTTGTTAATATACTTGTGCAGTTTTTGTGACTCGGGAAAGAGTTGAATTTACAGGATTTTTTTCAACTTTGAAGTTTTAATTTTGTCTGCGAAGCTCCTTGTACTGGTATGAAACCTTTATTGATAAAAAAACTTTCTGAATAACATTGTGAGTCAAAAGAAATGCTTAGATAAAGTCACTTATAAAAGAACATAGCTATTTCATAAAAGGTTGACTGGGCAAATGGCGAATGGCAATCGGCGATTGGTGATTGCACGACCAATAGGAAATTTGCCATAACAAGAATTGCTTCGTTTTTATTAATTAAATACCCAAGCAATGCCGGTATCATGCAGTAAAGTTAACAAATTGAAAATGGTTTTGAGTTGTCTGTCCTCTTATTGACACACTCTTGACGTCATAAAATGTTCAAAACTCAAGTGGAATCACGAGCGCAGCGAGTCAATAAGAGGACAAACTCAAAACCATCTTCAATTCGTTTTTTTACAACAATTATTGGAGATAAAAGTTTAAAAAATTCATTTCAAACGTGGCAAAAGAACGAGCGCACGAAACGCGTCATCAGTGTGTCTGTCCTCTTATTGACACACTCTAATCGACCAATCAGAATGCGAGTCTAGCACGTGTCAAGTGTTGCAAAAACCTTATTGGACAAAGCGGTTGATAGGCGATTCATATATATCTTCGCGCCGAATAGCGGTCTAATAGCGACAACTTCAGGCTTGGCAGGGGTGCTTTTTGACTTGAATTGCTCCAAATCGTTTCACCTTGAGATCATTCCAACCAATGACGTTTCCTTGACGGTGGGAACAAAGACCTTCTTGGTACAGACTGGTGATTTCATGATTCGAAAAAACCCTGTCCCACACGTTTACGATGGCTAGATTTCCTTGAAAGGCCTCACTACTTGCAAAACCTCCATTGTGGGCGTCTAATTCCTGTCCAAGAACCAGCACACCAGTTGGGATAGTCTTACCTCTTGCCAGTGTTGAAACTTTTTCTTTCATGCCATCTAGGTAAGCAATAGCTTGTCCTGTACTGCGTTCCCATGTGAATACGATATGGTGCCACTTGTCGTCGATAACACGCTTACGGATTTTCCTGAAATTTGACAAGGTTATTCTCTTAGTCTTCAAGCTTCATTATTGTGGTTTTTACTAGTCAAATTGTTTGTAACCGTTCTTGTAGACAATACTACAAAGTGTTGAATTAGGTTCTCGTTTAATGTAATTATGAAATACATCTTGTATGTATATAATAATAATAATAATTTTTTAATAAAAAATATAAATCTTTATTTCTTTAATATTATAAAATATTCACAACAAGTTGCTTAAAATATATCTAAAACTTAGGTATTAAAATTACATTGCAAATTAGAAAAAGAAAAACATTGAAAATTTTCGTCGATAATAACAATAATAATAATAATAATAATAATAATAATAATAATAATAATAATAATAATGCATAAATAATTCTAAATAATTCACAAATATTAACATTCTATTTATCCAAATAGTTGAAACTTCAAATGAATACGTTTATCAAGATTTATACTCCTTAACAAATATCAAAAATTCTCAATAATAATATAATATAATATCAATAATAATAATAATAATAATAATAATAATAATAATAATAATAATAATAATAATAATAATAATGAAAACTTTATTTTTTTATGTTTTGTTACATGTACGTGCAATTGTAAATCTCTCTACTTATAGGTGAAATACAATTGGCTACTTGATTAACAATATTATCATAAACTAGATACATTCAACATTTACATAAACTTGAAAGAAAGAAAAAAATAAAAATTCCTTAACAATATTTCATTAGTTCTGGATTCGTCCATGTCTTGTTCTTACAGCAAAATATGTAATACGTAGTTCTGATAGCAATCTTTACAATCGATCTTACAATATACTTTTTAAATTTATCATCGACACCTAGATCATCCAACATTGTTATAAAGCTTGATGAATCATTGGCAAACACACCTAGAGCACTCACAGAAAGATTTACAAATATCACGTTTTTGAACTGACGTTTTAAGTTTTTGAAAAGGACTTCGTATTTAACTTTTTTCCGTACAATGTTATTCTGGAGATTTGATTCAAAACCCACTGTTAGTTCAAGAACGTATAATAAACCATCAGGTTTGACAAGCAGTAGATCAGGGCGGTATTCATCATCTGTAATTATAATAATAATAATAATAATAATAATAATAATAATAATAATAATAATAATAATAATAATAATAATAATATATTTTCTTTCAGCAGTAAACCTATGTCACAAAGGTGATTTACAATAGGGAACTGTGTTTAAGAAATTTATAAATAAAGTGAATAAAAAATAATATATAAACAAAGGATAAAATATTAAAATTATAGCTTAAGAGCTTCAAATTAAGTAACATTTTTAATTAGAGGTCTTTTAAATTTCTTTATAGATGAAAGTAATTTAGTGTCATTAGGTAAAGAGTTCCAACTTTGAGCGCAGGAAATCTGAGATGTTTGTAGGCCCCAGTTTGTGTTGCATTTAACTGTTCTTATTATATGATTGAGTCTGTTTTCTTTGTTATTCATAGGACTTTATGTCACTAAATTCACGATGATTATATATTAACTTCTCCGGGATGTATCTGTATAAATAACTTGAATTTATAATTCCCGGGGTTTATCTAGATACATCACTTGAATTTATAATTTCGTGCCTTACTTCCTTAGATGATTTATGTGTGGACATCAAGACTTTTCTTAGAAATATACTAAGGATCGATTTTTGGTGGAAAAAAAGTCTTTGATAAATGACAGAGATTCGAACCCGAGACTTTCTGCACTCCTATACCCGCTTTTAACCACTATACTATTGAGCTAACTGATGGAATCTTCTCAACAAAAGAAATCTTTTGTGTGTTATCATGAAGTTCGTTAGTGTTTCTCTGAATAGAATTGGAAAACAATTATTGAAGGTTTCCTTCTGGGAATTCGGTAACAATGATCTAATTCGTTTTGAATCGCTTTTGTGTGAAAACCTCCTCAATCATATAATAAGGCAGATAAATACCTCGAAGCTCGGCTTTTATCCATATACATCCCTTGGGCCTACGGCCCTCGGGATGTATATGGCAAAAGCCTCGCTTCTCGGTATTTATCTCTTCCTCAACAGATCTTTGTTACGTGTGTTGTACCTGTGGAAATCTTTGCCTTCGCTTTGCTTTCACTGTATCAATCTTCCACAAAATTCAATACAACTTCGTAATCTTACGAATATTGATGTGTGTTTTCATGCTTTGGGATTATTTCTTAATCACTGATTAAATATATAAACTAGCACTCAGTTCTCTACTGGTTTTGCAGTTGACTAATCGCAATAATTTTGTCAGAACTCGCTCGAAGTATAGCGGTGTCACAGCGGGTTTTGATCCCGTTCGGATTTGGACCCCCCGCGGTCCAAATCCGCTAGCATACATGTTTGGACCCTTCTCCCCCTCTCCATGGTCCAAATTTGTTAGCGGATCACCCATTTGTGGATGTGGACCACCTCAGAAAACCCTCACGTAGCATCAGTTTGGATGGCACTGATTTTCGACCAATCCGAAAGCGACATTTGGGATAATTTATTCAATTGCGTCTCCATTCCTCTCTCTCCCTTCTCCCCTACTGAAACCCAGTATGCTACTGTTCCAAACATGAATAATATTATTTATGCATGAGCTTTCAGTTTTGAATACTTTATTTTAAGCTATTATTATGATGCACTGACTCCACAGGCAGCCCAGTCTCAGTTCCGGTACATTGTAGCTCATGGTGGCTAAAATGGAACTAAGGTTATCAGCTTGGAGGATTCACTCAACTTTTTTCCTTTGTTTTATATATTTTATAATATATAATATACTTGCCTTTTATTAATTACTTTTAATTTGTAAAGCTTAGATTTTTGTTTTTAAGCTATAACGATATACAGGAGGTGAGCTTGGATTGCCTGTGCTAAATCATACTTACAACTCCTCCCCTCGTACATAAAAGTATGTATCGTCATTTGTCCATACATGAATGGCAATTTCAGTATCATCTGATACAGAGCTAACATGGAATATTCCGTGAAGATTAGTGGTTGAAATAGCAAGGAACCAGAAGGCCACTGTGAAGGCTGTCAACGACTGGAACGGATTTTCCCAAACAACTTTGTCTTGATCAGATTTACGTGGGAAATACAAAATGTCAACCGGAGCTAGAAAGAAAACAAATTATGTTACCGTATTAATGTCGACTTATAGAAGGAATTTGGGTTTGGTTGTGGTAGTTTGGTTTGATACTGACCTCAGGCCTACTCCGGGCCCTAAAATCGCCTAATATCGCTTATTATCTTATAACTATTACACATTAGCCAATCAGAGCTAAGCATTTTCTATGAATACAGAGCGGTATTTCATGGATTTGCTATGAAATAAGAGCGGTATTTCATAAAATGTATTAGCCAATCAGATTGCTCAAAATTTGAATTCAGCCAATGAAATTCAATGTTTTTTGAATATATAATTAGCTGAGAAACGAGTGGGAAACCACCGGCGCGTTCGCATCGTCGAGTTTCGATCGAGTTCAACTACTTCAAATGCGATTTTTTTCTCTCTCAGAAGAAAATATTGATCATTATAGAGGCACAAAAGAACCCAAGAACACAAAAGACGACTGAGGTGAACACTAAGAAGGTTTTGGACTTTATTTCACAAGCTTCGTACTGCAAAGAGAGTCAAACATTTTCTACTTGAAATTCGCAAATAATGGATCTGAATACGAACCAAATACTCTAACGTCTTACAGAAACTTCACTGGCCGATATTTGAGAGGTAAAAACTACCCAAAGCTCATCGAGAAGTGCTCAGTCAAGCAAAGTGAAAAAATAAAACGGCTTCGCTAAGATGGGTTGGGGAAAAACCAAACGCACGAAAATGTTTGACAGAGGATTTTTCCAATAAAAATGTTGGCGTCATGATCTCTTTAATTTAGACAAGCGTAATTTTTGACTAAAATGTGTAATAGTTATAGGATAATATGGTTATTTGATGTTTTTTTTATGGAATACTGGTGAACATTTCACTCGAAATTTATGTTATTTTGTATACAACTCGCCTAAAGGCTCGTTGTATACTAATAACATAAATTTCTCGTGAAATATTCACCCGTATTCCATAGAAAACCATCAAATAACCACTAATTATCCTATAACTATTACACATTAGCCAATCAGAGCTAAGCATTTTCTATGAATACAGAGCGGTATTTCATGGATTTGCTATGAATACAGAGCGGTATTTCATAAAATGTATTAGCCAATCAGATTGCTCAAAATTTGAATTTAGCCAATGAAATTCAATATTTTTGAATATATAATTAGCTGAGAAACGAGCGGGAAACCGCCGGCGCGATTGCATCGTCGAGTTTCGATCGAGTTCAACTACTTCAAATGCGATTTCTTCTCTCTCAGAAGAAAATATTGATCATTATAGAGGCGCAAAAGAACCCAAGAACACAAAAGAAGACTGAGGTGGACATTAAGAAGGTTTTGCACTTTCATAAGCTCCGTACTGCAAAGAGAGTCCGACTGAACCAGAACGCTTGAACATTCCTGTCAAACATTTTCTACTGGAAATTCGCAGATATAATGGATCTGAATTCGAACCAAATACTCTAACGTACGTCTTACAGAAACTCCACTGGCCGATATTTGAGAGGTAAAAACTACCCAAAGCTCATCGAGAAGTGCTCAGTCAAGCAAAGAGAAAACGGCTTCGCTAAGATGGGTTGGGGAAAAACCAAACGCACGAAAATGTTTGACAGAGGATTTTTCCAATAAAAATGTTGGCGTCATGATCTCTTTAGAAAAGCGTAATTATCCTATAACTATTACACATTAGCCAATCAGAGCTAAGCATTTTCTATGAATACAGAGCGGTATTTCATGGATTTGCTATGAATACAGAGCGGTATTTCATAAAATGTATTAGCCAATCAGATTGCTCAAAATTTGAATTTAGCCAATGAAATTCAATATTTTTGAATATATAATTAGCTGAGAAACGAGCGGGAAACCGCCGGCGCGTTTGCATCATCGAGTTTCGATCGAGTTCAAATACTTCAAATGCGATTTCTTCTCTCTCAGAAGAAAATATTGATCATTATAGAGGCACAAAAGAACCCTGAAGAACACAAAAGAAGACTGAGGTGGACACTAAGAAGGTTTTGGACTTTATTTCACAAGCTTCGTACTGCAAAGAGAGTCCAACTGAACCAGAACGCTTGAACATTCTTGTCAAACATTTTCTACTGGAAATTCGCAAGTATAATGGATCTGAATACGAACCAAATACTCTAACGTCTTACAGAAACTCCACTGGCCGATATTTGAGAGGTAAAAACTACCCAAAGCTCATCGAGAAGTGCTCAGTCAAGCAAAGAGAAAACTGATAAATAACGGCTTCGCTAAGATGGGTTGGGGAAAAAAACAAACGCACGAAAATGTTTGACAGAGGATTTTTCCAATAAAATTAATGTTGGCGTCATGATATCTTTAGAAAAGCGTAATTTTTGACTAAAATGTGTAATAGTTATAGGATAATATGGTTATTTGATGTTTTTTTATGGAATACTGGTGAACATTTCGCCTAAAGGCTCGTTGTATACTAATAACATAAATTTCTCGTGAAATATTCACCCGTATTCCATAGAAAACCATCAAATAACCAATAAAGATCGCTCAATATCGCCGAAGAGCGTCTAACAGCGCCAACTCGAAATGGCTAAAATTTCCCAATATCGCCTAAGATCGCCTAAAATCGCATAAGATTGCCCAAAATAACGGCGATTTTAGGGTCCGGGGTAGGCCTGAGCATGACTTCGGCGAGTTTGGCTGGAACGTTGACAGAGGCCGGTGTGTGGAATTTTTAATAGGGATGGCCATCCCTAGGAATTTAGGATAACGATAGAATATAAAATAGCAATTCAAAACTGGCATGCATTCTTCTGTATGATTCTAACAGGACAAAAAAGTTGAGCTCAAGAAAAGCAAGCTTAGGAACTCGAGACATAACCGAGTACTTACTGGGGTCAGTTTGCTGATTTCAGTTAGACGACGGAAAGGCGTTTGAAGTTTGGTATTGATACCAAACTTCATTGAGACATAACCGAGTGTTTACTAGGGTTTTGCTGATTTAGACGCCGGAAAGGCTTATTTGACACCAAAATCCTTTGAAGTTTATTGGTATTGATTGGTTCAGCATTGAATAACAGCCATTCAAAAACTCCATTGAATTGACATTGACTTTGATTTTTATTTTGTACCATTTTTTCGTATTATTACAATCAATAAAAATAATTAGTAAAGTATATACATAGTAATTTGTTTAGTAATAACTTTTGTTGAAACAGAACGAAATTGCCTTCTATTTTCCAAATAAGATTCAACTGACCAGGATTTGGCAAGGCCTCCAAACTTTACTGATAAGTGTATATGGATTACTAAAATTATCAAATATATTTCTTATCATCTCTGTTTAGTATTATCTTGGTCTATCTTGTCTATCACTGTTCCTTATAATTTTTTCAAACTTGCAACAAACTCTTTTATAATTGTTAGTATTATCATGCCAATCATTGTAATTTAGCATACATAAATTCACATTTGTAACGTTAACGTTTCTTCATTTAACTGTATATGACATTTGACAATGTCGAAAAATGTCTAGAATAAAAACTTAGTTAATCGTATATCTCAAGTGTGTATGGATTGCCGGACAACTGTCCACTGCTCCATACATTTCTTTGTAAATTCTATCATAAGTCATTAAATATTGACTCGATTAACACAAAACTTCAGGGTTTTGTATAGCTCGATGTGCTCTGTCTGGCTATGTGGGTCTTGTGTTGATTATCACAATTTAGAAACTCGTACCCAGTCTCCTGCTCGACATGAAAGTCGGTAATAGGACGGTGGCCATTTAATTGTTGCGACCCAATTTTAATTCGATTTCTCTACATTTGTCTTGTAGAATGTATATCAGGCTTTTAATTTGGCTTATGAAATCGGCATTCATGTATTTAGCAGAGATAATTAACTGATAAACATTGCCAATAATCGGCAGCAATTCGAATCTTTAATAAAAATATTCTTTTTATTCATAATGAATCTAATGATAGTGTATGATATAAACTTTTAAAGCGGACTGAATCCTTCAAAATCAAAGCCCAAAATAATGTTTTTGAAATCATTGGTATGCTTCTTTTTCGATTTTTCTGACTTTCTAACTTTTTTCCTTTTTCTTTTGCTAACTTTAAACTTACTGTTTTAAAAAAGCAATGTGTGAAAAGTAATTTTTGTGAAAATGGTTGGACGTAAGCATTATATACAATTTTTTGTTATTAAACAGTACGTACTGTTGCACACTTATGCAAAGTAGGGTGGCATGGTTGGCCGAGCGGTTAGAGCGCTGGCCTTTCACCGCTGTGGTCCGGGTTCGAGTTCCAGCTCGAGCGCCTGGATCATATGTGAATTGAGTTTGTTTGATGTGTTGCTCTCTACCATGCCACGAGGGTTTTTCTCTGAGTTCTCCAGTTTTTCCTCCCTCAGCAAAAATCAACATGTGATTATTTGCAAAATACTTAATGTAGAGATAGTGTATGAGAGAGTGCAGTGTCCACCAATTAGTGCACAAGAACTAGAAGACTTGGACACTTAAAAAACGGTTATTATTATTAATTAGCATTTGGTACTATCAATGCCACAGCCTGTTAATTGGAAAACTCTAGTGTTTCTTTTCTTTTTCGAGTGCTCTACATCTTCTAGGCCGGTACTGACTCATCAATCTGATCACAGTACAGAGACATAAGCTACCGTTTTAATTTTATGAAATGTTTTTGTGTGATTCCCGCTATCTTTTGAACAATTGCTGGGTTGTATGTGACGTCATGGCAGCCATCTTGGATGAAATTCAACAAAAGATTTCTCATTATCGTCTCTTGTTTGTTTATCCAACGCGACTAAGCTTCTTTGTCTTTTGATTCCCAAAGTAATAACGTTGAGATATTTCAATTATAAAATACATGCAAAGAAGTCCCCCCCCCCCGCGTCACTGACACCTGTAAAGATCTGTGAAAATATAGTACTTTCCTCTAGAATATCGAGAAAAGATTTTAACTAGTGATTATTAGTCCCTTGTGACATTATTCAGTGAAATTTCAGCTGAATCAAATAATTGATGGCATTTGCTTCATCGTCTTGATCTAGGCTTACTAGCTAGGAATAAATACAGTGCTTTAAAGATTTTGACTTACGAGTCGTTTCTGGTCGCAGAGAATACACCATGTAGATAACACTAGATACGTTGTGTAGGTCATCTGCAAAATACTTGTGAGTTGCATCATTCAGTTGACAAACGCTGGTTAACTGGTGGAAGTTAAAACTCACACAAGACTCATGCGAAGAACATTTCAGGAAACAATCTCCCAGACCAGCAGTGAAATTATAGGTTTGTTTAACATGGTTTTTCAACATTTTGTCTGAGAAAGAGCTTGTACTTTGAAAGAACTGTGACTCGGTTAGCTGCCATTTCAATAGGAGTATCCATAACAAGATTACAAAGGCGTTTAGTTTGGTTGATGAAGGAATGTTGAGCAGCATTTTTTTACCGACTCTGTCAAGACTACACTTCCCTCCATCAAGTCAAAGAACGGAATAGGAAACCAATTCAATGATGTTTATCAGTTAAATAAATAATGAATAAAACGTTCGTAAGCGTTCCCGATCGGTACGAGGTAAATGAATTAAGGATATTTTTAGCGTAGGATCCAGAGCTGTATAAATATTTTCCTGCTGCGCAGCAATTCAGTCAAGTTCATTTCATTAACTATTTATTTCTTGAATATCCTTTACCTTTGCAATGTCAGATAGGAGAAAAATAAAAGTTATTAGTAATATTTAAAAAAACGAGCAGGAGTGTTTTATCGTGGATATAGACACGAGGCCGAAGGTCGAGTGTTTATATGCACGATAAAGCACGATCAGCGAGTTTTTTAAATGACTTCTAAAACCCATCATTTGAAAGTATTATAGCAATGAATTTATGAAAAAAAGTCTGAAAAAATATGCTTACCATTTTTTTTTCGTGCATATATATAGGCATGCGCAGAATAATCAAATTTTCATCCCACACGTAAAAAGAATTCTGAACATCAGAATAGAGTGGAATGAATATCATTAACAGTTTCGTCGGTACTGTAGGAGGTCAACGATCCGACAACTATAATGAGACCTTGAACTGATATAACATCATGCATAAACATGAGTGTTTTACCAGAGTTAGTTAAAACACTCATGTTTTATTAATGATTATATAATAGAATTTTACGAGCGCGCGATCTGATTGGTCAATTAGCCATACTTTATCAGAGTACAAATAATAGAAGTGACGTCACAAAATCAAAATCTTTTACTCACAATCTTTGTTGTGAGTCCTTCAAGCCTATTTCATTCGCAAAGTAAGCAAAAATTTCTTCAGTAAACACAATAAAATTTATTCCTTTATTGCACAATCCCTGGCGACCAAGTCCAAACAAGTGAAAATTCCCGCCATTTTCTGTTAGCGGACGCGCGCGTTTGTACACCCGAACTTCGGGAAAAGGTAATGCGATGAAAGAAAAGCAAACCTCTTTGCTTTTAAGTTGATTTTTACGCAAATAACACGGAAAAAAAGACAGCAAATGTAAATGACCTTCAGGTTGTGGGTTTCAAGGCAAAGCTGACGTCTTCTATAAACTGGAACCAAAACTTTTGGAGCTGTAAAATATAATTTGTGAGCTTTTTCGATCGAGTATTTTGGATGTTTGTCGAGGAGCTACAGTCTTCACTCAACGTTGTAAAAGCAAGAATGTACTTAAATCTGAGTCTGAGACTCATTCAATATTTCTACGATTTCTGAAAACAACAATTTGAAGTCAACATGCTCGTTGAAGACGACGACAAGAAGTTTTCTACTTATCAGAATCCATTTTTGTACCGATAAGTACGCCTCGCCAACTTTGAAGATTCTGGATGTAAACCTCAGTTTGGATCATGTCAGGCAAGATAGATTTTGGGGAAATCTAATCACTGGTTCAAAATAAATGAGGTAACTTAATGAATTACGTAGAATAAAACACTATAGAAAAACTATTTTTTGCATAATTTTGACGATATGATAGTATCCTGTGAAATTTTGTCGATTCAATGTCGAAAGACGCGCGCTCTGTTTACCTAAATTTTTATTCTCAGTTTTGCTTTCTTTGCTCGTAAAATTCTATTATATAAAGCAAATAAATAAGGCTAGGCTGTGGTTTATACTCTGATGAAACACTCCTGAAGCTGTAAAACACTCAAAAAGCTATAGAAATCACTCGCCTACGGCTCGTGCTTTCTATAACTTTTTTCGTGTTTTACAGCTCCAGTCGTGCTTCATCAGAGTTTATTATTCAATTTTCATACACTGTACAAATTCTGATTTTCTGATTGGTCAGTTTGTACCACGTGATGCGTTGTTATGACGTGACAACACGTCACGACGTATTAACTCCGACGAATTAATTTTGATAATACGTTGGCAATAACGCATAGTTGGAAAGAAAAAATGTTCCTGGTGGTAAATTTGAGGATTTTTCGAAAAAGAGAAGATCAACGAGCATACTTAAAACTGCTTAGCGTGCCTGTTTTGAAGGTAAACTCAATTTCATTGAAGTTTTTGGAGCTTACTGAGATCAACATATTTCAACGGCTTAAAAACAGAGTTCGCCGGCTTTCCAAATTCATCTTAACATTTACTGTTTTTTAGACTGGTTATCCAAAACCTATCTCATAGAAAGTTTATAAGAAAGTCTGCATGCCGCCACAAGTCTGTCTCTGTTTTTAACGGTAAGCTTACAAAGTTCTAACTTTCATTCAAACCGTATTCAGTTTTTGGCGTGTTGTTTTTGTCAAAACACTATTCGCCGGCTTTGCAAATTCCAGTCATTATAATTTTTGTTTTTTAGACTGGCTATCCAAAAAATATCCAACAGAAAGTCTGGAAATCCTTTCCCCGCAACTTCTCTCAGATGGGGTAAAGAAATTTTATCAGGAATCGAAGAAAACGCCAAACTACTTCAGCCTTCGGTTGTCGACAAACGAAAACTACACTTCTTCCCGGCTTCATGCACCAAGGTTTAGCAGCGTTTCAACCGTAAGTCGCCAGTTTAAACCTATATCCAAAACTCCAGCGATAATTTTCTAGACCTTTCACTTACCGAGTTCTAGGACTCAGTGCTGAATCACTTTTAACGATCCAAAAAAGTCTGAGTTCTTTGTTTATAAGACTTATGGACGATTTCAATTTTACCGAGCAAGTTGTAAACATGGATTCTGAGAACTCGTTTATTATCTTTAATCTAAAGTTCTTGTATCACGGTATTTTTCTCCTAGTTTTCTTCTGAAAGGTTTATTGTGTATTGTTAAAATTACCAAATGCTATTAAATAAATTTTGAATAAGTCTTACTATTTTGAGTGATTTCTAGTGATCTTAGATGTCGACTGACAGTTTTAGCCTGCTTCTGCAGTGTATTCAAATTGAATAATAAAAAGGTTAACGCACTCTTTGCTCGTGAATTATCGGGATTTTATCTTCACTCGTTTACTAACAATGAACTCGAAATTTTTTCATACTGCACTCGGCTAACGCCTCGTGCAGTATTTAAAATTTCTCGTTCATTGTTAGCAAACTCGTGAAGATAAATCCCGATAATTCACTCGCTGAGTGCGTTAACCTCTAAATAAACCACAGCCTAGCCTTATTTATTTGTTAAGTGTTTTTAACTGATTTTGATAAAACACTCATGTTTATCCATCAGTGTTTATATCTGGTATAAAGGTCTCAACACGTGACCAAATGAATACTGTACTTATGAATTATTAATGAGTTTTAGAATGTTATTTGCGCTCTAAGCCATTCTTCTATGACAAATTTTATTTGGCAAATATATTTTTATGGATGAGAAGATCAAAATCAATTCTTGGGTTGCATGTGACGTCATGGCAGCCATCTTGGATGAACTTCAACAAAAGATTTCTCATTAGCGTCATTTGTTTGTTCATCCAACATGGCTACCGCTCTATTGTCTTCTGAATTCCCAAAGGAATGGATGAAACCCAGCAATTGCTGGGGTGCATCCATACCTTCGGGAATCCAAAGACAATGAAGCGGTAGCCATGTTGGATGACCAAACAATAAACGCTAATGAGAAATCTTTTGTTGAAGGTCAACCAAGATGGCTGCCGTGACGTCACATGCACCCCAGAAATATGACATATGCATTTTTCACATCGAATTTGCGTGTAGACAGAGAGAACCCATTTGTTATAGTAGCAGGGTCCCCTATACCCCTCTGCAAAATATTAACTACAATCTTAGACATTTTACTGCAGGAAAATGTGCCCGCGGGGTTTTACAATTGTTCTACCAGTTGTTCTTCTCATGATCATCGCACAACCGACCAATATTCTCAAAATCTCTTCAAGAGATTCAAATGATTCAAAAATAGAGAAAAGAAGAGAAGAGACAAGACAAGCGAAATAGGCAGAAAAATACTTATCCTTCAAAGGAGTCTGTCTTATATGAGAGTTTACCTATGAATAATATATATGTAGGCTTTGGTGAGGAGAGGACAACCAATTAACGCTCTGAATGTAATTGAGATGTCCGATTTGAAGAGATATGCAATATAGCAATATAAACTGGAGAAGGAAAAACGAATTATGAATGAAAGAACGAACAAATGAATAAAGGAAGGAAATAAAAAGGAAAAGAAGGAATAAAAGAATGAAGTAAATGAGACAACTAGAAAATTTGAACACCGTTATACATTCTTACTGCACGATTTATATGATGAATCTTTATTTATCTTTATCATTCTTTATTAATACTTTATTAGTGTTATTGCTAATCAATTTTTAGCTAGAAAACTTTTAGCTTTTTTAATCTTAAATATTTCGAACTAGAATCCAGACTACAGTTTGTTCTCCATCATTTCTCGGCGAAGGTTTCGATACGCTGCCATCTTATGTCTTCTTTCCAATTTTCTCTTTGTTTTCGCTGTTGAACAATAAGAAGATAAATAAGGTTACATTAAATATGTAAATGGTTCACACAAATACAAACTAAACGCGATTTTGAGACGGCATTATTGGTCTATATTGACGGCTATTTGAGAGAAAATACATCCGGTATTGCTGGAGTTGCGCCGCAACAGTTGCTGTACAGTCATTTGTCCTCTAATATTAATCACGAACCGTATAAACCAGCTAACGAGCTGTTTTAATACAACCTTTGTATTTCCAAGGCCAAGAAAGGGATTTGTGTCAGGTTTTTGATTCACAAATAACTCCACATGAGGGAAATTTTCGATATTTTTGTTTTGCACCTAGCTGGGAAAAACTGTTGAATCCAATTATCAGTCTTACATTAAAAAAGGGGGAAAATAAAAGGTAAATAAAAATTTTAAAAAAGGAAGAGAAGAAGAAGAAGAAGAAGACGACGACGACGACGACGACTCAGGCTGTTCTTCATGTGAAAGGGAAGCATTCCGGCTGAGCAGTGAATTGTTTCGGTTTTCTTTTTTACCGGCCGCTCATCACTTTCTGACATGCTCATTCTTGAAAAGTTTTTTGATAATCCTCACTAGACAAGGCATGCTTTTTCCATTCCCTCTTTCCCTGCGCTTTTGCCTGATTATCGATCTTGGTTTTTCACGTGGACATCGATGGGATTTGAGTCCTTAGGCATTAAACTCCCGCGCACGGCTTTAAAATAACTGAGGATAAGGCGTCAATATAATCAATCTTCATAATTTTTTCTCATAGAAAAATTTCGTTAGAAAAAGTATGAAGTGAAATGGGCCTAGTGTTGTCTAAGACTGGCAGAAGAAGTCGTAATTATTTTTATAAATGAAAACATACTTACAATCATCACATTTTTGGTTTTCATACCACAAAAAACATCGAGCTCTTTTGTTCTGCTTTCCCACCATTGCTTGCAAGTCATTGATCTGTGGCTGTTGTTCTTCGCCGGCTACAACCAGTATAAACACAGCAAAGACCACCAGCACCGTCTCAACTTTCATCTTGGAAATTCCTTGCCACAAGTGCATTGAAAAAGACTTTTATGAGTTTGTTCTAAGTTTAAATTCAATTTATTGATGTTTTAATTGACAACGTGTAAAATTCTATGCCATAAAATATTTACGCTATATTAATTGGAGGCCACGAGTTTTATGAAAGCCACGAGTTTATAAGCTACAAAAATTACTGTGAAGTGTTTACCATCCATAAACAAAGTCGTTATGTAATTATATTATCGTTATAATCGAAAACGATGAATCGATGAAAGTCTTCAAAGGAAGTTTTGTCGAAGGCATTTTCCTTTTTCGTTGGCGACTGAAGCAAGCCCACAAGCACCTATCTCCACGGTGCAGTCATTTTTTCCCTACTTCCTCCTTATGCCGGCCCTCCCCTCCAAGGCGTACTGGAAGAAAAATTGGATTTGCTACCCTTGGCTGAACTGGGGTAGCAAATGTGGTGCAAATATGTTGTAAACCGAATACAAATCTGGTAAATACCGCACTTGTTCATCCCATTTTTCAACCGATTGGCAAATGCGGTACTTACCAGATTTGTATTCGGTTTACAACATATTTGCGCCACATTTGCTATCCCAGTAAAGGGTAGCAAATCCAATTTTTCGTCGATTCTCGCTCCCTCGCCCCCTCACCTCTCTTAGGAACGGTTTAGGGAATTTTTGCACTATATTACGGAATTCCTGGTCAGTTTAATTTGCCATGTTGTCATACAATTTCATGCATCCTTCCATTTATTCATTCAATTATACACTTGTCGCTTCCTTCTGATGCATCAAAGGCCGCAAATTGGACATTTTTTGCAAGTTCTATGTTCTAGGTGAAAATAAAAGTCCTTGTCCGAAACAGATGACTAGTAGCATAAACCTCCATTCTGAATTTTTTGAAGGTGAAACAGAGATTGTACCCGGATTACATTCAAAAATTATCTGTTTTTATTTTATGACCTTGTATCTCGGAGCTTGGGCACTAGCAAATCGAGCAATTAGAACCGGCCGCCGTCTAGATTCTCCAGGAATAACTGGTCTGATTTTATGCATAATGAAATTGAAAACAAAACCAAAAAGTATTTCTCTTCAAAAGTGTACTGTCTTGGTAAGATTTATATTAAAAATAACTTTCATTATCTGATCAATCCTAGATTTTTTGGAGACAAATCATCAGTTTAATTACAAGAAGCTAAAAATTCAACCGAAGTACTTTGAACATCGCAAAATGAAAACAGTTGCAGAGTAAAATTTGCTCGCTATTTTTCAAAACATTACATATAAAATGGCTTATTTTCGAGTTACTTTCCTTCGATGAAAGAAAGTCCGAACAAACGAATAAAGGAAGGAATCAAAAGGCATTTAAAAAAGGGTGCACAAAAACGAATGAAGAAAATATGAACATCGTGACTCATTGTTCAGTACAGATACTGCACGATTTATGATTTTATTCATCTTTATTCATCTTTATTAATATTATTGCTAATTAATTTAATTTTTAGCAAGGACATTTTTGCCCTATTTTGATCTAGAATTCGACTACAAATTGTTCAGAAGGTTTCTATACGCTGCCATCTTACGTCTTCGAATTCTTTCCAATTCCCTCTTCGTTTTCGCTGTTGATCAAATTGAATATAAACAAATTTACATTGCGTATGTGTATGGAACCATTATGGGTCTCAAATAAATAAAAAAATCGAAGGCGAGACTGTCCTTCATGGACTTTATGTGATATAAACTGGAAAGCATTTCAGCTGGAGAATTTTTCGGTATTCCGGGCATCTCTTCCTGTCATAGTCATTTGTGAAAGGTTGTTCGTGACATATATTTGAATATCAAAGAATGCCGATACGTAATGAACTTAAGAAAAAGGGGGCAGGCTGATTTTGAACCTACATAATCGTGCAATGCATATTTTTCTATTATATTTTTGTCATTTATAAATTTTGCAATATCTTTCTCGAGATCTTGTTGCATGAAACACGTGAAAGTGTTGCACTTTCAGGATAATTGTTCCTTCTACATATAATCTCCTAACCTTGCTTCCTCCCCCTCACTCCTCAAGCCCCACCCCCTCCTCCAACCTTTTGTTAATAGTCAAAAGGTCTGTTCCTTAACTTCTCATCTTTTATTGACCAGAAATTTGATATTCAATTGAAAATCCTCACTAGACAAGGGCATTTCCCATTTCCGCTTTCCCTATAGTGCTACCTGATTATCTCGTTTTTTTATGTGGACGTTGAGCCCTTGCAGATTAAACTCTGGGTTTTAAAATAACTGCGGGGAAGGCGTAAATATGAGAGATCTTTAGATTTTCTGAAATATGAAGACTTTAAGAGGGTACTAAGTAAAATTAGCCTAGTGTTTGTCTCTGTTACTGGCAAAAGATGGCGCAAGTATTGTTGTATATAAATAACCATACTTACCTTCGTCGCATTCATATTCTTTGCTACCAAACCATATAAGACATGGACTTCTTTTGGTTTGCTCTCCCATCATTGCTTGCAAGTCATTGATCTGTGGCTGTTTTTCTTCCTCGGCTACAACCAGTGCGGACAGAGCAACGACCACGGCAAGCAACGTCTGAACATTCATCATGGAAATTCTTTGCCACAAGTTTATTAAAAAAGACTATTTTTCCAAAAGTTGTTTTATGTGACCATGTGTTAAAATTATATCTATGACACGCTTTATCAATTAAAAAAAGATGGATCTACAATTATATTCTCGGTTTAAATCAATTTGAACTACTTATACAATTAAAGGCCATTTTATAGCCAATGTTTGCAGGTGAAAAATTGATGGAAATAGTATAATGTTTCTGCCTGTTTTTCTATCAGCTTTGAGCATTCAGCAACATCGTAACAACAAAAATATAATGCCAGTGAGGTTACGGATGCTTTTGTGGTGTTACACTGGGAACTATCTTTGGGCCCCCACAAGATATACCCTACACCAAATATATCTAACAAAATTTCGTAGCAAATTATTTGCATATAGTTCGGAGTTTATTTTAAAGTTTAAGAAAACAAAATGAGGAATTCTTATAACTGATGCATGCTAAAGCTCTAACATTTAGTTCGGGAATGGATCTGCTCAAAAAATTAAATCAACAAAGACAATGTCAAAGTTATGTAGTAGCTGTAGCCACTTGCTTGACTTTTATTTGACTAATATATCTTTATCCTTAAAAAAAGACAAATATTTGACTTTTATCCTCAGCAAAGGTGGCCATGAGAGGAAAACCGCCACAAGCCACACAATGTGGTCTTCCATTCTACTATTTGCAACACCATTTTCCATACACTTCAGTTAAAATTTTAAGGCAAGTACAATACCTCAATATTTCCTTCTAAAGTCTGATGTTCAATTATCTCTAAGCAAACGGACAGATTAGATTCTGTATTCGAGGAATACTTAGTATAATGACTATAATGATGGCTTGAAATCAGAATCAAGCCTTTACTGACAGCATTCGGTCGTCCATGACTTCTTGCAATTGATTACGATATAGGGCTCTCTTTGACTCTACAGAAAAGAATTAGGGAAAACCTATCAATCCATGAAGGAAGGAAGGATGAAAGGAAGGAAGAAAATAAGGAGGGAGGGAGGGAGGGAGGAATTAATCATTAAACCTACCACGTTTTGGACACTTGCAGCCACAAGCCCAGCATATCGTTTGACGACAACACCTTCTCTTCCACAATGGTTCTTTTAAAATGTCACTGTTAGTTTTCGGTCTGCTAAGGTCCTCTGCTTGAACTAACGCAAACAAAGCGATGATCACAATAGGTGTTTTAGTAAGAGTTCATCTTATAGAGTTCGATTTTGCACCATATAGTATGATAATGATTTAGACACGATCACATCTAAAGACACGCACATATCTCTATATATAGAAAGAGAGAAATATTTCTATTCAAATTAACTAAATAGTACACAGCTGAAGAAGTCGTGCGACAGATTAAAGCTGTCGTAGCTATCAAACATCAGGGAAAACAGACAGATAGATAAATAATCTTATTTACACTCGAAAACTGCCCTCGGAAACCCCCCACTTTTTCCCAAACGCTATTGGCGCACACCTGTCAGAGAAGGACATCTTGACTTTACATTTGGCTGCTGGAAAAGCCTCAACACACTGGCACGTGCTCTAAGGGAATAGTCACAGGGATTCAATCTAGGAGCAGTATTTATTCAGGAATTTTTCCCTCTTAAAGGGAATATATATCAGTGCATGATTCCCTCTTGGTTTTGCTTTGGGTTTCATTTGACTACAACATTCCCTTTATTTTTATGTTTGTTGTTTCTGTTTATACTGTTGCTGTTATTGGAATGGTTTTTGTTCTACATCTCTCTACTTTTCTTTCTTTCCGTTACATATATATATATATGACGAGAATTCTATGCAGCAAACCTCGAATATAATTCTTTATATAAATATTTTACATTTTCACATGTGCATGAAAAAGTGCTGTATGCGACGCTGATTGGACGTATCATGATTTTCACATGTGAGAAATATAACCAATCAAAAGTGAAAACTGGAATTCCCAACCAATCAGGGAACGAGAAAAACACTTTGTTGGCTTTCCAAGCGGAGGAGCAACATGCAGGGTACAAAATATCGCTGCTCATGAAGCACTCATGAATGGCGGACTGTTTTGGACTGCAAATTTCCTTTTCTCAGGTACTTACTTTTATTTTTCTAATGTCCAGGGTTAGTAATTGAGTTGAGAAAAATGTTGCTAACATACTTGTGCAGTTTTTGTGACTCGGGAAAGAGTTGAATTTACAGGATTTTTTTCAACTTTGAAGTTTTAATTTTGTCTGCGAAGCTCCTTGTACTGGTATGAAACCTTTATTGATAAAAAAACTTCCTGAATGACATTGTCAAAAGAAATGCTTAGATAAAGTCACTTATAAAAGAACATAGCTATTTCAAAAAAGGTTGACTGGGCAAATGGCGAATGGCAATCGGCGATTGGTGATTGCACGACCAAAAGGAAATTTGGCATAACAAGAATTGCTTCATTTTTATTGATTAAATACCCAAGCAAATACCCGGTATCATGCACTAAAGTTAACATGCAAATTGAAGATGGTTTTGAGTTGTCTGTCCTCTTATTGACACACTCTTGACGTCATAAAACTCAAGTGGAATTACGAGCGCAGCGAGTCAATAAGAGGACAAACAACTCAAAACCATCTTCAATTCGTTTTTTACAACAATTATTTGAGATAAAAGTTAAAAAATTCCATTTCAATCGTGGCAAAAGAACTAGCGCGCGAAACGCGTTATCAGTGTGTCTGTCCTCTTATTGACACACTCTAATCGACCAATCAGAATGCGAGATTAGCACGTGTCAAGCTAAGTGTTGTAAAAACCTTATTGGGCAAAGCGGTCGATAGGCGATTCATATCTCCGCACCGAATAGCGGTCTAATAGCGTGACCACAGTTCCTTTCGGTCGTGCAATCACCAATCGCCGCCGATCGCCGATCGCCATTCGCCGTTCGCCCCGTCAACCTTTTTGAAATAGCTATATATTTTATAGAATTTGCAGTGAGTATTTTTATCTTAATTACCATGTCTTTGCATTCAAAAAACTATTGAATCATGCGTGGTGTCTTGTACTCGACATAAAATCTTTAAAAAAGATTTTTGCGAATGAAACTTTGAAGATAATTGGTTCGACAGAGGCAGCCACGTAGCAGTAATTAAGATGCATTACTAGAACAACTAGATATGATCTTTTTCTTTTTCAAATGTTTAATTTGTTTTGGTGATGAATCAAACCGCAACCAAAATTTTATAATTCTCGTTATATATGTAATACACAGATTACTTTATATAAAGTGCTTTATACAGGTTTATATTCACGAGTTGTCTGTGTCTCGCTCGTTCCTCGCTCGTTCGTGTTCTGACACAAACAACTCGTGAATATAAACCTGAACAAAGACTTTCTTTGGGCTCCAGTTGATATTCGACTCGTTTTTCACGCTGGAATTGTATGAAAGGATAGAAGAGATATAAAAGGGTTGGGATTTCACCAACTTTTAGCATTGAACTTGGAGTATAGAGATTTCACGAGTAGGGTATCAGGCAAAGTGTATGGATTCTGGTACTGAAATGGACGGCCATGTTCTTTGAATGGTATGGAATATCAAAGATTTCCAAGACGAAACCTTGTGTAAAACGTAGTTGAATATCTCTTCCCCCTTCTCCCCCCCCCCCCCCCCCAACACACACACACTCCAATCCCCAATCCGCACCCACTCCTCGAGATGCCAAACTCCTTCACGTGAATTTACATTTATTTACATATACGTGACTACCATGTTTCATTTACCTGTTGAGACTTTTTATTCTAATTTTATAAACACATTTTTTTTACAAAAATACAACGAAAACTACATAAATTAGATTTTGTCTTCAAAGACGTCTCGGTTAAGGAACTTGTAATTGCCGTGGTACAATCTTTTGCTCATCCTTTTTGATTCTGTGAAAAAATGACAACAAGCAAACAAACAAAAAAATCAAAACAAAAAAACAAAAACAAATTTAAAATAAAGTTCTCTCTTTTTATCGAGGCTCAGTTTAGTTGAATCCTTTGAAGTCTTCCCATTCAATTGTTAACTTGTAGTAACTATAGCTAGATTTTATTCCCCTTCCTTTAACGTTCTTTCTTTTTCTATTACTTTCCTTCTCCTTACTTGTTTTGCGACGCCGGGGAAGAAGGAAGGAGATGTAAAGTTCTGCGTTTATGCTGCTCCGAATAAATAAGAAAAATTGAAAAGAAAAGATAATATCAATTAGTGAGACGGAACTGACCACTGTTGCACTGGTGAGCAAATTTTCAAAACACTGGCATGAACATGGACTCTGGAAATCGGATGGACGGCTGACCACGGCTAATTACAAGCAGCAGTGTAACTGTAGTGAACCTTTGGGCTGCTTAATTTATACTGACTTTAGAAGCAATAGTAAGAGAATCGCTGTGGCGAACTTTATATTGCAAATTGACTAATTTAAATTGTTAGTTATTTTGAGTATTATTATGTGAATTATCATAGAAAATTGGTCACCGTTGCGCGTCGACAGTTGGTTCGCACAGTTGGTCATGGACGCGCAATGAAATTCGGCTCTGTTTGCAGATTACAAAATTGTTAACTGATCAGAACAGAAAATAACAGAAAATTGCATGATTAATCTGTAATCTAATAGTATTTTAAATAAGATTTTCAATAATGTAGCGGCACTTACTGACACACACTCTTCGACACCAACAAGTTGGCCATCTCTCGCAAGGTAAGACTGAACGACGTCGTCCATGGTCAGAAACCACTACATCGGGTATTCGCTTTTGAATATACTCCTCCGCTGCTACCACAATTAAAAGGATGAAAACTACAAGCAAAGTTTGCTTTTTCATCCTAAACTTTTCACTCAGGACGATCCCAGGGGAGTTTCCTTGTGTCGATATACTATGTTCGTTTACGCTTCCCTTTTTATGGCAGTTTGAATCTATTATCATATTCAAATTAGGCTCATGTTTGGTGGTAATTTTTTATAATTTGCACCCGCTAATTGCACTGAAAATGATGGTGACGTGCATTGTCAAATAATAGCACACCTCTGCAGGTAAACCATAGAAAAAGCCATCTTGCTAAAAATATGAATTTTAAGGTATATAAGTCAAAGAATAAAGAATTGCTGCCATAAATCTTGTTCTGTTTGTACTGTCTTTCCATTCAAAGGAGTTTGAAGCGCCAAGTTTTGATTAAGTTGTCAACGGCCCACAAGGAAGTCAAACTAATTTATTTGGCAGAAAGCTGAACTTTAACAAATGCTTACTGTAAAAGGTGGCTAGCACGCAACGAGTCCAATTAAAGTAGAACAATACAGAAAAGATGTTAAGCTGAAACTCTAAAGAGTTAAGGTCGCGATATTGGTATAAGTTGTCAGACAGCTTTAGAAACGCCCAATCAACCAATGTCAAAGTCTTTCCATGTGGTCACTATATAGCCTTGGATTGTGGACAATCGATAGATTTGATAACGAAAGCCCCTGCTTTCTAACGTTATCCTTTAATTCACTTCTACTTTACGATTTTCAAAGATATATGAAAATCAGTACTGGGTTCTTGAAAGGCCAATTAGTCTTAAACCATCGTTATAACCCAACGTTAAACCTTGAATAGTTTTCTTAAGTACAATGATACAAAGAGAGAAACATACTCTTTACACAAAACAAACGACATCTGAAAGAAGACATGAATTGAGAGGTTACAAATAATACAATCGGCAAATAGAATGAAAAGGGCCGAGTAACGCGCGACGATATGTCGCCCTGATTTTTGATAAACTTTGTCAGTACAGGAAAAGAATGAAGTTGGCCCGATTTGGAAAAAATTATGCAACAACAAAATTGTTCGTGTCGGAGCGATTGTTTGAAAATATTGGAGTGCTAAAAACAGAGAGCTTAAATCTGGCCGACAATTCGTAGCGTTTAACAAAACTCTTCAAAAGGCAGAGGCGCACTTCAAAAAAAAAAAAAAAAAAAAAAAAAAAAAAAAGATAATAGTAATAGTAATGATAATAATAACAATTTGCGCCGACACAACTTACGTTTACAACCTCCCTCGGGTCTGTGTCAAACAAAGCCAATTCAATGTCAAGTTACATATCCTTTTATCGACCAGATGAGTGCCCCAGTTACTCACAACAAAATTTACCTTGAACAGACAAATTTCAGAGAAAAGTCTACAAAAGAAAATTTCAACGTTAACCCACTCTTTTCTTGTGTTTATGTTTTAATCAATAGCTAAGCATAGTATATTCATTCCATCTTTAGTCTTAAATATTCATATTTTATATGATTAATCCAAGACAGGTGTATGCAAGCAATTAAATGGTCTTTATTGTCTTGGTACACATATAACTTTTTTTGTTTCTATATATATTTTCGTCTTCGCTTGTTGGTATTTCAGTCCGGGTACAGCCTTTTGAGTTTTGGTGGGGCTTTGCTCCTGTAAAAAGAATGAAATTGTCATATTCAAAAACAAAACGCCATTATTATTGACGACCTAGACCTTCATTACATCATGTTTCAATAATTTGATTTTTCTCTAGTCGACGAGTTGTCATTATTTATCATCATTTACATTCATTAGTATTTTTCGTTCCCACTCGTCTCTTCTTTTCTCTTCTCACATCCGCTTTTCGTATATTTCCTTGCCAGACTTATTTTGCTTTGTCTTTGCTTTTTTGCAAATATTCAGATTCTTTAAAATTAATCTCGATAAAACAAATATATATATCTATTGTTATAATGTTATACTATAAAATCTTAGAATATATATACGTTTATTAGTCGACTAGCAAGCTAATACGGCTGTGTAAACAGCAAGTGATAACATGACGAGTATGCGCGAACCGCTAGCCAAAATACAATGACGAGTAAAAATAATAAATGATTTAGTTTACAGTTCTGCAAAGACCATTTTTGCCATTTTTTCAACTTTGATAAGTGGGTTATAACATGGCAACGGAGAGCCAATTATATGTTACTAACTTCGCGTTCATGTTTATATTGTGCGCATTCTTTGAAGAATTGTAACAATTAATTACTGCTGAAATATATATTGATGAATGAATAAATGAATGAATGAATGAATGAATGAATGAATGAACAAATAAGTGGATGGATGAATGGATGGATTGACGGACGGACGAACGAACGAACGAACGAACGAACGAACGACGAACGAACGAACGGACGGACGGACGGACGGACGAACGAACGAACGAACGAACGAACGAACGAACGAACGAACGAACGAACGAACGAACGAACGGACGAACGAACGAACAAACAAACAAACAAACAAACAAACAAACAAACAATTGGAAGAATAAATACTTTAAATTAGCGTCGTTTTTTGTCGCATATCTTTCGTCTTCTGCTCCAATGGATACAAGAACGGCCAGATCTTTTCGTTGTTTGATCACTACCTTTGTCGTTGGTTGAGGACCTTCGGTCTTGTAGAATGTCTTTTAAATAGTTTTCATCTTTGTTTTGGTAAATATATGCTTTGGGTACCTAGAAATATATTGGATCCATGTTATAATTCATGCATGAAATTAAGCTCTGACTGTACATCCTTAACCAAAAACCAACCTTACGTAATTCTCAGGCGTTTTCGTTTGCAATCGCCTAAATATAGCTATATCCTTAGATTCATAAAAAAAGCTACACAATCATTTTTCAACGACGACCAGTTTCCTAACAATGGCTAGCTACGTCGCTACAAAAAGCAATCTCTCCTCAACAATCTCTCTACATCAATTAACTCTACAATGACTAGTTCTCTACAATATTGACCTAAGCTCTCTACAGCGACTGCCTCTCTTCAATGACCACCTCAATACAATTAAAAAAAAAAAAAAAAAAATTAAGGATATGTGTCTTTTGTGATCATAACGTAGTTGAAACTGAGGAACATATGTTTCTTCATTGTCCATTCTATTCCACCTTACGATCTGATTTCTTTCAAAAAATTAAAAATAATGATTCTTTTATTGACAAAGAACCTCAAAATGTTTTGTATAATTTAATGAATTCCATCAATGAATCTGAAATATTTTACACGTCAAAATTTATATCTAAATGTTTTGAAATGAGAGATGCAGTTAATAATAAGTGACTATATATAACTGTTTCATGATATATTATATATTATATGTTATATTTATATATTATATATTATATATCATTCGTACTATTGTAATTTTTTTTTTATAATATTCATTTGATATATTTAGCCTTGTTAATGTTAAAAATTAGCTTTTGCAATACTTGTAATCAAATAAGTCATGCAAATAAAGCAAGCTACAACAACAACAACAATGACGTACCACCTCTGTACAATGACCACCTCTGTACAATGACCACCTTGCCCTACAATGACCACCTCTGTACAATGACCACCTATGTACAATGACCACCTTGCCCTACAATGACCACCTCTGTACAATGACCACCTCTGTACAATGACCACCTCTGTACAATGACCACCTCTGTACAATGACCACCTTGCCCTACAATGACCACCTCTGTACAATGACCACCTCTGTACAATGACCACCTCTGTACAATGACCACCTCTGTACAATGACCACCTTGCCCTACAATGACCACCTCTGTACAATGACCACCTCTGTACAATGACCACCTTGCCCTACAATGACCACCTCTGTACAATGACCACCTCTGTAGAATGACCACCTCTGTACAGTGACCACCTCTGTACAATGACCATCTTTCTACAATGACCACCTCTGTACAATGACCATCTTTCTACAATGACCACCTCTCAGCTACAATGACCACCTTTCTACAATGACCATATTTCAACTGAAATCGTACTATGTACTTGTTGCCTGAGTGGGAGGGCCGGGCTGGAAAATATTTGGCTCGAGGTTATGCCGTACGGACCGAGCGCAGTACAAATGACCTCGGGCCAACTATTTTCCCGTCCGGCCCGACCTTACTCAGTCAATAAGCATTTTATCATATGACCTGATTTTTCTGTTATAAAAGTGCTAAAAAAATTCTGTAATACAAATAAAATTATAGTGCGCGGAAACGAGCAGGGCTGCACGGGTTTTAACGGCCCGCTCGCGGAAAGCCGTTCGGCTCTGATCACATCATCTTTTCCGAAGGTTTTCTTAAGAGCGCGTGAGCAGAGCCATACGGGTCATATGATAACTATATATACCTCATTTCTACGTATTGTCTTGAGATTTGAAATGTGGAGCCTCCCTACAGTATGTTAATGATTGTGATACGGAAAATACTATTAAGAAATAACTGTTTAATTAAGTGTCCAATGTCCTCTAGTGCTTGCCGCGCACTAATTGGGGGACACTGTATTCTCACACACACTACCTCTTCATTCTAATATTCTATGCATACAACCCTCAGCTCACTAGTTCGTTTTTACTGAGCGAGGAAAAGTTGAGGACCCGGAGAAAAACCCTTAAAGCATGGGAGAAAACGAACCAACATGAAACTCAAACCACATGTGGTGGTCCGTCCGGGTATCGTTCCAGGGACCACGGAGGTGACAGACCGGAACCGCTCGGCCACCGTACCCTTCTATTCGAGCAATTATACTATATACGAGAAATGTGAATAACAAGTTACGTTTACGGTTCCACGTACGGCTCCAAGTTCTCCCACTTAGGTGAAACCTACTCTAACAGATACTTTACGGTTGAACTTACGTATTCAGTTCTCGGTGATTTACGGTTACGTTTGCAACGGCTTCGAATCCACTTAAAACACGGCCCGTTATCGTCTTGGTAGAACTTTTTCTGTTTAACCTCTCGGTTTTGGACAGGTAGTTTCTCTTTTATACTTTCGGATTCACTGTTGTATCCCTCATTTTGAGCCAGAAGACAAAGAAAGACGCCAACAAGTGCACAGAACTTGATGACAAACATTGCGATGTTCTTGCACAGCTACGACGTCCAGACATGGCAAAAGAGTTTGAGGGATGCCATTTTTATAGGGGGAGCAAGTAGAAAATTGCAATTTTATGTTGTTTTAACAGGTGGAGAAAATTGCTGCAATTTGTGATAAGTTTTCAGCTAATTTTCTACCTACGCGTGCTAATTCACTAAGAAAACATCAACAAATATATATTTTATTCATAAACTTTTATTCAGTGCAAAATTTTCAAAAACGTTCTATCTTTTGTTTAATCTAGGTTGTTCGAAAACATAATGTGAGATTGTTTAGCGAACGCACTGGTTCCATATTGTCGTTGACACCCACACCTTTTTTTCCCTTTGCATGTTTAGAATTGGACAATTTTTAAAGTAATAAGAATGTCAGTCGGTTGGTCATTAGATGCTGTACGCCCACTAACATCGGTTGACGCGTCATTCGATGATAATTGACGCCTCCTGGTAGACAACGCCCTCACAGCAATTATACAACTCTCTACAATGACCACCTCTCTACAACGACCACCTCTGTATATAATGACAACAACAACAACAACAATGTTCACCTCTGCACAATGACCACCTCTGCACAATGACCACCTCTGTACAATGACCACCTCTGTACAATGACCACCTCTGTACAATGACCACCTCTGTACAATGACCACCTATGTACAATGACCACCTCTGTACAATGACCATCTCTGTACAATGACCATCTCTGTACAATGACCACCTCTGTACAATGACCACCTTTGTACAATGACCATCTCTGTACAATGACCACCTCTGTACAACGACCACCTCTGTACAACGACCACCTCTGTACAATGACCACCTCTGTACAATGACCATCTCTGTACAATGTTCACCTCACTACAATGACTACCTCTCTATAATGACCACCTCTGTTCAACGACCACCTCTCTATAACGACCACCCTTCTATAGTAACCGCTTTTATGTATTTCTTTATTGTTCCTTTTCGTGACTCAGCTGTTTGTGAGGGACTGTAAATAGCCATTTTTTGCTGAAATTCTAATTTATTGCGTCTATCATTGCGTGCTGGTTTTTCAATTTTTACCAGTCGTAGTGTCATTACGTTTTCTTCGAGATTAGTCCGTTTATTGAACTTTATTGAAACCAGCTTTATCTTATTTTATTTTGTTGTTTTTGATAAAGTAGAAATATGATTTGACCGCGTCACCGCGTTATCAATTATTCTGGTTAATTATTTCTTAAAAGTCCGACTTTAATCTATCCATCTGGTAACCTTATTTCGTCGCTTTTTTTCGGCGTGGTTTGGCTCCACAATTAAGTATACTAATTTCTTTTCAATAGAAAAGTCATAGCTGAAAAAGCTGACGAGTAACGTACGGATGCGCGCGTATGTACAGATTCTGAAGACTCTTCCTCACGAGATAAGATAGGATATTTATTTCAACTGGGTAGCCCATTTTTTAATGAAAATTTTATACAACAAATGGAATTACTCCGTCTACACATATCACATGGAAAATGCACTAGGAATTTTGGTTTCAAAGGTTTTTATTTTATTTGGTCAAATTATCTCATCCATATAAGCAAAAGATATGTCAAAATAGAAAATATGCTCGCGTGAAGTGTCTTATTTTCATTTTTATTTTATTTTATTTACTTTGTCAAAGGCAGGAACACGCCGCTATAGCTATAACCAATTACAGCGGGCCTTGACTCTGTCTTACACACAAATTCAGATCTAGTTTAAAAAATGTTTGAAAGAATGACATTTACTGAAAAAGACAGTGACTATCGTATTCTACAAATATGGACATAAGAGTAAACACAGTTTTTATAGAAAAGAAAAACAGAAACGAATGAATGAAGAATTAAGAAAAAGTACATAAACGGTGGATGAAATATATGAGAAATATATCGGAAAAAATTGAGTTGAGTTGGGACAATTTGTATTCAACAACTATTGAAAATTATTCAAATCTAGCAACAACTTTTAACAAGATTATTAAACTGTCGCCAGAACGCGTTTCTAACAAATCATTAAAAATTTAAACCTTAAGCATTGATAACGTGCGGTGTTTGTAAAAGAAAACACAATAAGACGAAATATTTACAAGGTTATCAACGTTGACAAGTTAAAATACAGCTGGAATATAATTTTCTCGGCTCCAAAAATTCAGCATATGATGTGCATAGAATTCTATATAAATGTAGTGGGTGAGGTTTTTACAATCACGTTGTTTTCGCACGGTCACGGCACGGTTACAGCAGGAATTTCGAATGTTTTTATAGACATCACGGCACTGACACGGGCACGGCACGGCGCGGTCCGTTTCACACTCATACGCCGATCTGCTCTACCGCTACTAGTACTACTACTTCTTTTTCGTCTTCTTCTTCGTCTTCGTCTTCTTCTTCTTCTTCCTTTTCTTCTTCTACTTCTTCTTCTTCTTCTTCTTCTTCTTCTTCTTTCTGAACTACATCATCATCATCATCATCATCTTCTTCTTCTTCTTCTTCTCTTTCTTCCTTTACTTCAACAGGCGGCTTGATAATTCCAACCACAGCTATAATCTAAGCACATGTTTTTACTTTTTCATTCTCATACATTTGTTTTCCATTCATACTACATATATAATATTTATTTCTCATATATCATGCTCAAGTTAGTTAATATTCATATATTTTTTTGATCTATTGCAAAAGGTAGGTGGGTGTGGGTGGAAGCTTAGTTTTTTAGTTTTTTAATCACAGCTTTCATGAAAATAGGTATTACTTTTGAGATTCTGTGAGAAAGACTAAATTTTCTCAACTACAAAGTAACTCTTTTTGCAAGAACTTCATTTGATATGGTATTTTTGAGCTTTCACGAATTGTATTCACTTACAAAAATCAAGATGGTATGAGGTAGTAATTTATTGCGAAATGCTTTTAAAAATCGGTACTTGTTAAAAGTTTCAGTTTATCCTTACCAATCCGCTCTATTTATCTTTCTTAATTTCTCTTTTCTTCTTAATTTCGTTCTTCCTTTTTGTTTTTACTAATTTCAAGCCTCTTTGAAGTCAGACAATGCTGAGTCTATACGGAGTTTGACGAAATGTTATTCCTTATCTCCCAAATATATTCCAAAATTGTTTGACCAAACATATACCAACACTTTTACTTGTTCAGTTTATTCTAGACCTTCCATTATCGTGTAACCATCTCATACAGTAGTAATATACCTATCTGTACAAACATAAATAATCAAATGGAGAAGCTGAGATCGAAATGGCTCCTGGGTACACAAGCAATATATGCATTTTCAACGTTTTATCTATGAATTTTCCACACTGTTTCTAATACCAAAAAAGTCGCTTTCCGAAACGTCAACGTACACGCGCTTCTTTGAAATTAGCTTCTATGTTTTGAAGGGTCAATGTTTGTGCAAATAGGTATATAAGTAAACAAGCATTGGTCTTTATATTGTGGACATACTTATGAGCAGTATATTACTGAGTCTGTGTATGTTGCTTGTGTTTATGCTTATGTCACAAGTGAAAAGACAAGCACTGCTAATGAGCAGTACATTACTGAGTCTGTGTATGTTGCTTGTGCTTATGCTTATATCCTAGTGAAAAGACAAGCACTGCTAATAAGCAGTACATTACTGAGTCTGTGTATGTTGCCTGTGCTTATGCTTATATCACTAGTGAAAAGACAAGCACTGCTAATGAGCAGTACATTACTGAGTCTGTGTATGTTGCTTGTGCTTATGCTTATGTCACTAGTGAAAAGACAAGCACTGCTAATGAGCAGTACATTACTGAGTCTGTGTATGTTGCTTGTGCTTATGTTTATGTCACTAGTGAAAAGACAAGCACTGCTAATGAGCAGTACATTACTGAGTCTGTGTATGTTGCTTGTGCTTATGCTTATGTCACTAGTGAAAAGACAAGCACTGCTAATGAGCAGTACATTACTGAGTCTGTGTATGTTGCTTGTGCTTAGAGTCGTTTTCGTATGAGTGGGAACACTGTACGGTTACGATACGATACGGTTACGGCATGAATTTCGAATGTTTTTATAGACATTACGGCACTGACACGGTCACGGTACGACGCGGTAAGTTTCCCACTCATACGAAAACGACTCTATGTTTATGTCACTAGTGAAAAGACAAGCACTGCTAATGAGCAGTACATTACTGAGTCTGTGTATGTTGCTTGTGCTTATGCTTATGTCACTAGTGAAAAGACAAGCACTGCTAATGAGCAGTACATTACTGAGTCTGTGTATGTTGCTGGTGCTTATGTCACTAGTGAAAAGAGAAGAACACTAAGTATAAACCTTCGAGATTCAGTTATGTCGCTTACTTAGGAGCAAGCTGGGTGCAGGTGTCTATCGTGAACACATTCACAAAGTAATCTTCCAATGCGACATGCGTTCTACCGTTGATTACCCATAGGTAATGGATGATAGAACTCAAAAGAACCCCTGCCATGTACATTAAAACAAAGCTGACACAACATTTTCCATTTTTAACTAAAATTACATTGTCTCACCAAAACAACGCCATATTGTATGGTATTTCATTATTAGCTTATCAACGAGGCAGAAACGAAGGCATGCTGTGTGCGTTCGCTTCTCTGTGGGATGCTACTAGTACAGCATTCTAATTAAAATCCTTAAGAGTTAGCTGTAGTTTGAAATATGGCCACAGTGAGAAGGGTGGTGACGTGCTTTTAAGATTAATAGTCGACATTATTTTCAATAGTCATTGAAACCCACTAAAGACTTCATGTTTTCATATGGCTACTCAATTCATGACTTTAAAACCCACTTTGAAACCCACTACAAAACTTTCTATTTTCTCCTGGCTGCTTCATTCAGATTTAAAATTCGCTGTTTCATATTGCAATATCTACAAAGAGAAAAATAAAAAATTGAGACACGAATATCTGATTTTTACGACGAAAAATTACTTGAAGATGTAGGTAACCATATAAATATTTTTGTATCACTGATCAACGAAAATAAAAAATAACAGCATAATTATTTGCGATGGAATAGCAATATATTGATGAAAATGTCACAAAAGGACTTTCACAAAATGGTAGATTTACAACTAGCAAAAAAAGGAAAGAAGACTAATTTAGTAAGTCGTAGTTTTCGCTTTTTGTTTCTAAGAATATTAAAAAAAAACTAAAAGCTTGAGATAAAGAAGAGGTAGTGGGCAGAAAGGATCGTAGCCTCATTTACACGACACCAAAAATCGGCAAGGCAAGGATGATTTTCAGCAAGGATGAATTTAATTTTTGATCGCAAAATGATAAAATTTATATTTAAACGGCACTGTATGATTTGTCATTGCCTATAAAGATAATACTAGCCAGAACAGTGCCATTAAATATAGAATTCTATCACTTTCCGTACAAAAAGCAAATTCATCCTTGCCGAAAATCACCCTTGCCTTTTTTGGTGTCGTGTATTAGGGACTTTAATTTATTCAACTTTACTCAATGTTTTGATTCGTAAATGTTCTGTAAGTTTAGCTTATTGGGGAACGCATTGTTTTCATAAACAAATTAGTATTTGCTGAAAAATAGAAGTAGACAAAATAAGCGACATGTGGATGGAGTGCATGATATGTGGCCGCAATCTGTTGCAGGGTTATCGGGCTGTGAAAAGTGTAGTTTAATTCCGCGTCATACTAATTTTTTGCGTGTTCGAATTGTTACGATTTTTGCTATTTTTCACAATCCACCAATTTAATTTCGCATTTCCTCCATCCATTCTTGATTAGCCTAGGCTAAATCTGACAATCTGCAACTGACGTGACTAATTCCTGGTAGAAAAACTGTTGGTTCTTTTCCATTTGCTATTATAACACCGTCCACCGCAAAGTGCAAAAATCATCCACCCACAAAATTCAACTCCCGCGCGCTGTTGCAGACAAATGGTCACAGTCTGTTTCATATAACAATAGTGGTTAGACAATCGAAAACGTATCTTTATTAATATATATTTTTTCATAATATAGAGGTATAGAGGACAATATTACTTGATTCTGATTGGCTAATCAAGGAGGGCTTTTTTCCTTATAATTCGGGGAACAATTACTAGTGCACGCGATTGGTTGCTGGTTGCCTAGAACATTCACACCTTGAATAAATAATAAAAAAATTTGAAACGGTGCTAATATTAAGAAATGAGTTTCATTTTTTGCTGTTCACTTTGACACTTTGTGGGTGTTTTTCTTTTTTCTCAAAGGGAACGAAAACTTATTCCAGCTGAGAACTTGAAAAAAATATATACAAGAAAATTGTAAGCAGTTCAGTTATAATCAGAAATAAAGTAAGTTTTGGAACTATTGATAGTTTTTATTGTTTTCTTGGGCTTAACTTTGTTGAGCTTTGCATGTTGTCGCTCTAGCTTGACCGTTTATTTATTTTCATGTTTATGCGTACAACTGATTAGAAACCGGAAAATGCCACAAATATTTGCCCCTATATCATAAACAAGTAATCGAATGGTTACTGGTAAAATTAAGGATTAATCCACTCCGTGTTTTCAAAGTTTTCCAATTGTCCTCGTCGCTTTGCGATCCGGGCAATTACGGCAAACTTTGAAAACGAAACACTCGTGAATTAATTCTCAATTTTTCTTGGCCCCATTCGATTACATATATTAATACTTTCAAACTCGGTGGATAATATGTTCTCATTATTCTCTCAGTAGTAAAGGATCCTTCTCTTTGTAGTGTTGGCAAAACAAGGAAATCCTCTCTCTCGAGGTATTGGCTCTGTGTAGGAGAATGACTTTCGAAAAAGGCGAACTCTAGCAATCTTTTGATACTTTTCACTGAAAACAATTTGTCTATAGAAGATGGAATTTATATGAAAACTGCAGAATATTTTGAAAAAGTTTTGTTGGAATGTATACATTTCTTTTCGTGCACATGTTGCTTAAGTTTGACTTAAAACACATTCAAACAACGTTTTTTAGAAAACTAACACAAAGCCTCTCGAAGCCTGTTCCCAACTAGTTATAACTTTATAATCTCTCTTTTTTACTTGTTCTTGATTAATATCTGGTGACTTAAGAATAATACTTGCCCTTATGAATTGTAATCTATTTCATTTTCCAACAAACACTCTGATTGGATGTCAATATTTACTTGATTAGTGACGTCATTAGTGTTCCCGACAAATTGAAGCTTGCACCATGGTATACTACTATAAATTTACGAACGATCTATTTTATATCAACGTTAGTCAAGCGTCCCCAATATAGTTATCATAGCCTGTTGATCCTCACCATAGTGCACTATTTGGTATTTATATTAATCGGACAACTTTGGTTCGATACGGCGTGATATCAGGACGAGTAGTTTGGCTGAGCCATGGTTCAGTATTTTACCCAAGGCAAGACTGACCAATTAACGAGATCTGATATCTGCCGAATCGAGCCAAGAGTTGCCCGATTATTTATTTGTCATCCCACTTTTTTTGCTGAAGAAGAGTTTTTGGACTAAAGTGATTGTTTGAAAACACAAACTAATTAGCATATTGCCGGCGCGCGTCCGTGTTTGAGAAGTGGCGGGAAACTGATAATCTCTCGCGATTTTCTTGAACAATTTCTTCTGACTTTTCAGATGAATGACATTTTCCCTTAATTTGCCAAAAAAGCAAAACAAAATAAAGCCTTTACGGGTTTTTAGAAGCCAGTTTCAATCTACTGCCGTGATATTTCAGGACATCAAGACACTATCCTGATATCGTGAAAAATCAGGACAGCGGCGTTAATCTCGCTTCTGACTGGATAACTGATTTTAGTGGGATGATAATAAACGTCATCCTTGTTCAAATAACTAACTATAGATAAGATACAGTAAAGCTCTAAGGCCCAAATTGTTGCAATGGAAACCATAGAAAGTTTGGCATCTGAATTGATTGGGAACTTTTATTTTTGGTTCGATTTAGAATAGCCCAGTCACATTTTCGATTCGTGTCTCACAGTTGTAGTTGGAGCTCGATTGCAGCTTTAGTAAGTAACCGCAAATTTCCTTTAATTCCATTTGTTGAGAGAGGAGAGAATGGAAGGTAGTTTAATAAGCTTAACGTTTTTATGAGTTCTTGATGGCTTTTCCTTTTTACAAGAAAATCAAATTTGTGAGGAAATTTCCTGAAATCTTAATTCATAAGTGGAGAATAAAACAAAGTAACACCCTCTCCTGCCCCCTCCTCCTACCCTTTGTTCTCTGATTGGCTCATTCTGCATTACATCATTTATTCTATGAGATTTTAATACACTATAAGTGGCTTTCCATTCCGAAGTATCCACATCTCTTCTATTGTTCTGCCTCTAAACTTTACAGTTGTGCATAAAGTTGGGAAACTATTATAGCGCTAGACTTTCATGTGGCTACTTTTGTATGTGACTGGCTATATAATGGTAGGTACGCCACAGTCTGTCTAAAAGTACATGCAGAGTAAAACCAACGCTCCTTACCCCTCCTTCCATCCCTAAGGGCACTTTGTTCTGTGATTGGTCTACTCTTCATAAATAGATTATGTATTTTATCAGACCATGACAATCTTTCTAACAGATATTTCATATTTAATTCATGCTCGTGAAATATGTGTAAACAAGGTCACGACATCTCTTGGAACAACATCAAAATCCTTGGTAGCGAAGTTCCTGGATCAAGAGAAAATGGTCAGAGGCATGGTTATCGACAGAAATAAACTTTGTTTTTCTTGTACTCTAAATCTACCTTCTTGTTGATATGACATATATGCGCGCACGTTTTATATTGCTTAAATGTGAAACAAGTACTGTGTCAAACAGACAATTCTTAATTCACTAACCACCCCCACACCCCTCCACTTCTATCATCTTCTGGAATATATACTTTGTTCTCTGACTAGTTCAATCTGCATACATACAACATTTAGTGTATTTAGTTTATAAAATATTTGAGAAATATAACGCGCGCGCTCGTCGATTGGCTAGCGACCGTGTTTATTTCAAAGGACAAAAACGTGGCTTGCACAAAAACTTTGAAAATATTCTATAAAAGCAATATTAAGACGATCACTTATGTATCTGTTCTGTGATATAAATACTCTCGGAAAACTCGTGATACACTCGGAAAGCAAGAGAAACACTGGCTACTCCTCGCTTGTTTTTCGTGTGCTCTACATCTCCCATCGTGTTTATAACGCAGTACGGAGACATACATGTGGTTTTTATATTGCTTGAATGTAAAACTCTAACAGCATTAAAGTACAGTCAAGTACCGATTAAAGCAAACACTCCCTCCCCCTCCTCCCACCCTTAGGAATACTTTGTTGTCTGAATGGCTCATATTGATTATTTATTTTATTGGATTTTATATGGTGTTGGATTTGTCAACTACCACGTTTATATCAACGGAAAGATTGAGACATGGCTCGCATAAAACGATGAAAATATGTTTTATAAAAGCAAAAAAAATAAAAAATAAAAATAAATTTAAAAAAACGAAAGAAAGAAAAAGAAAAAAGAAACCGATCACTTTGTCTCAGTACTGTAATATACATTTTTACAATAAACTCTATTGATTACAAGTACGAATTAAAACAAACATTCCTTGCCCCCCTCCTCCACCCTTCGGGGTATACTTTTTCCTCTGATCATGATTGGTTCAATCGGCCTATAGATCATTTATTTTACTAGATTTAAAAAACGTTTTATCTAGCAGTATTTTGTTAAGTGGTTTCTAAGTGCAAATATATAGAGAATCTCCGGTAATAAAGTGTTACGCGTGCTATAATACTTGTTTTTTGAGTGGAATTAGAACTCTTTAATTGACTTAAGAGAAATTTTCAAAAAAACCGAAAAAAGGGTGTGGCGCCGCCCGTCTGAAATTTAACAGTATGAAGTCACAGTAATGGGCACTTTGATCTACATAAACTTTAATTTCACTCGTTTTTCGAGTCTTTATCAAAGCGTTAAAGCTCTCCTCAAAGGCAGTTCTTTGTGGCTATCTCAAGATTCCTTCGACTAGATGTTGATAAAAATGCCGTCGAACTATCAAATTGTGTTCGCTCTTGTCCTAGTCTTGTTTGTCTACAATGTTGGTTCCGCTACTTCTATTATTTCTGATGTCGAGTCAAGTGACACAATTCCGGCTTTGTTTCGACGAACGGCTTGTGTGAAGTGGGTTCGCTTTAGGAGCTGCTTGAGAAGCCGCAGTTTGAGAAAAAAGGGCTGGCAGGTATAGTATGAACGGAATATCTTCATTTTTCATTCTTAAGAACTTTTACGACATTTTTTAAAAATTGATGTTCAAAGTTGTGTAGTTTGAAGAGCAATACATAATACCCTTTACTGCTTTATTTTTCACTGTCTCTTTTGCTAAGCGTTCATCTTTGTGACAAGTTAGTTTTATAGCCAATCTAAAGTAATCTTTAATTCAAAGTATACCAAATGTCATCATTTTGCGACAGAATACGTTTTAAACTTCAAATTATTTTAACTTAGAACTCAAATACTAAGTAAACTGTGACTTGTGTAAGCTTCTTACTTAATTTAAAGAAATACAGAATAGAGATCGGGAACCCGGGAATAAATCGCTCGCTATAGCTCCTATCTAGTACAGATCTTTTGACCAGTTTCATCCCCTCCCTCTCTTTCTTCATCATCTTTATTTTTTACGCCATTTCTCCCTGTAACTGTAATTCTTCTAGGTTCAATTAATGCAGGATTTCTCAATACTTGGCAATTATATACATTTGACAATTATGGCTGTTCTTTTGTCTGTCATGACAAAAGATTTCCAAAAGTTTTGCTAAAGGACGCGCTTATTACAAAAGATCAAGAATTGATTAGAAGCCGTTGGACATCATATGTAAATACCCCACTTTAAACAAATTTCTGATGAGTAATGAATGAATCGAAAGAAAGAAAGAAAGAAAGTGGAAGAAAAAGAAAGAAGGAAGGAAGGAAGGAAGGCAAGAAATAAAGGAAGGAAGGAAGAAAGAAAGAGAGAAAGAGAGACATAAAGAAATAGAGAAAGAAAAAGGAAGGAAGAAAGGAAGAAAGGAAGGAAGAAGGGAGGGAGGGAAGGCAGAAAAAAAAATGAGAATACGTCAATTAAATAGGTACTAACATGTGATGCTCTTTATCTTGCCTCATGCAAGGTCTTTTTTAATTGGGTCACGTGATTTGCTAGGAACCTTTGATACCTTTGTGTAGCTGAATTGGTTAGTAGACTCAGCTTGCTAAGTGAGAAGTCCCGAGTTCGATTCCCAGTCACACATTTGTTTCGAATTCTCTCTAATCTGTAATCAGCTTAACTCAGATGCTCGTAACGGGGCTGAAGGGACTACCGACGTCAGATATGCAGGAGAACCCCCTTAACTCGAACTTCAAGGGAAAGCTAAATATTGTTCGAGATAGTGGGGTTCGAGATAACCGATAGTAATTGACTGAAAAAATGAATCAAGGAAAATATGGGTTTGTAGTCGCGCGGGGTTTTAGTCTTTACCTTACAAAATGTTTAAACAAAAATTCATCATTTGTGAATCTCTTCTTTGCTTGTTTGTCGATCGAAGTCTTAATTCTTACAACCCTTGAAACCAATAAAATGTTTAAAAAGGAGTTCCAGTCACGTGGTCTACCAACCTCGTTCCCAGGCCCTTTCTCTTCACTTGTGGGTGGTGCGAAGGGAAAGGCCTTGGAACGAGGTCGGTGGTATACATCGCTTTAGATCGCTTGTATTGTCAACATTAACAGGGTGTCTTAATAGTTGGTTATAGTGCGCTTTAAGCGAAAGGCTTGTGGTATACGACTCCCGTCGACGTGTAATTCTCACATTCCTTTTTGGACTGTTCTGTGTAAATTGATTTTGTCCATGAGTCATAGTTTTCGCTCTTTTACACTTGGTAGGTGTGACTACCACAGGAAGGCCATTTGACCGACTTATAGAATCAGTCTACGACGTTCAGTGTAGTTCACCTTAATTTTCATGATGGAGGGAGGGGAAGGTATAAAGGAGTTCGGACGTATATTATCCTTCACCTTTTGTTCGTGAGGAATTCGTATGAGTATGAAACGGACGGCGCCGTGCCGTGACCGTGTCAGTTCCGTGTTGTCCATATAAAAACGTAACATTCACTCTTTCTACCGTAACTGTGCCGTACCGTGCCGTGCCGTGACCGTGCCGTTTTCACAGTCACATGACATCTACTCTATAATCAACCTGTATTAAGCATCTACATCTTTTTCTGTAGCAGCTCTAAAAGGTCGCTTAGATTTTTTTTTTCTTTTTCTTTTTCTTTGGAAAAATTGCGTCTGCATGACGTCTTTTCTTCCTTCTCAAAATAAAGTCTTTTGTTTTAAAAGTACAGATTTTAGGCAATATATCGTATTTCTTAAATATATTGGGGAGTATTGTGAAAGTGAGGAGGTGAAAGTCAATTTCAGGTTCGGAAATCCGATTTTAGCTTTGCGTAATTAGCTTTTTCAGCAAAACATGGTATGTGTAATACATTGGGCTGAATGTGCAGATGGTATGACTGAATCTACAGAAAAAGGCTTTCTAAAACGTGCCAGAACACCAACCTAGAATATCTAGTTTAAATCTTTTAAAATGGCCTATGTAAACATTTTGCTTCTAAAAACTATTCCATATCTTCACTTTTCCTCTTGTATATTTTCTCCTTGTTATATCTTTCAATGCAATTATTTTTGTTTTCATTTGCGTCTTTGAAAATATTTAATTTCAAACAATTTAGAATTGTTTGGAAAGGCCTCCTTTTTTCTTTAATTTTCTAAGAGAAGTTAAAACAACCGGCCTTGGTAATAAATAGACCTAAAACATAGATTTTTATATGGTTAATTCCGAATCAAGTTTTTTGTAATAAAAGAACAATTTAGAAAGACGACTGTTTATGGTCACTTTCTAACTTATAACCATAAATCTATTTTCATCTTTGTTTTAGGCGTTTCCAAAATATTTTGAGGATAAAAAAAAACTACTTTCAAGCTTGAAAAAAAATTGCGCCTAAAAATTCCAGTGTTTGCAACAAATTACATTAAATTATAAGGTCAATATATAAATAAGCTTCCAACAATTTCTAGTTACGATCTTCACGACTTCAACTCCATTACCCTGCAATGACAAGAGTTTCTCTCAGGGCGGATCAGGGTTGACAATGACGAAACATATGTCGTCATTTGTCTGTAATCCTGGAAGTAATTATATCTTTCACTCACAATTTTCAAATTGCCTCCAACTCTCGAGACCCTTCGGGCATTTTTTATGAAAAAAGAAAGTATTGTAAATGGAAACGACCATGGGACTAGCTCTGTTATATAAATTAGAAGAAAAACTCTCCGTCCTGTTATTAGCGTTATTTACTCTCAAAATATACCCACGCGCTTTTGGCAGGAAAGGACGCCTCAGTAATCATTTCAGTAGAGTCTGCAGTATTGAATTCATCGACTATTTTGAGATACTTGACGGAGAATTTTTTAAAAAAGTTCACGTTTTAATCCTCTTAGCAGCGGTTTAGTCTACATGTGCTATCTTTATTAAAACGCTTACTTGATATTGCTTGAAATTATCAAGAGTTTCCTTTTAGTGAGACTTTCATTTCAGACTTTCAATTAGTGTCAAATGAGTCTAACAGAAGATGTTTTGAATAAAATAGAAGAATGGAAGAGGGAAGAAGAAGGGAGCAAAATTAAAGAAAGGAAGAAAGAAAGAAAGAATAAAAGTATAAAAAGAAAGAAAAATAGAAACAAGAAAGAATTAAGGAAGAAAGAAAAGAAAGAAAGTTTTTACCACTGTGCTTATAATTGATGTTTTACATTTGTACTTATTTCTTCGCGGTCCCTGGGTTGCGTGCGCTGATCTCTCAGGGATCTCTCGCAGCTTTCTAGAAAACTAGTTTGATAGACAATAAAACTCACTGGGCGATCAGGATGCTAGTGTTGACATGGCCCTCGAGATCATACTGATGTTCATTCTATATTCCATTGTGATGCGGTACTTTGAAAGTTTATTCTGTTTATTGATCTGAAGTCTTGACCGTGATTCTTTTTGGGGTCATGTTTTTTTATGACTGAGAGCTTTAAAAAATAGCATATACGAAATATGTAGCATATAAGTCTATGAAATATATACTCATTTCAAAGAGCAACAGCTATTATAAGTATTAAAGAAAGCTAGCAGAAGCCAGTTGTTAGATTATATTGTTTCTTCAAAAATGAAAGAAAAAAGAAAGTAAGAGAAAGAAAGAAAAAAAGATGATAGAAAAAGAGGGAGAAAAACAGAAATAGTAACGCATACATCCTAATCATGATCAATATATTCAGTGATGCTCAAACTTTTAGAATACAGTTTGTTGTAATGGTACAGCATCGACAGGCTTTGTGATAGAGAACAGTCGATTCCGCTATTGACACAGCTAGTAATTAGCACTACTGTAAATTACTATCAAGTGGTTTTAGCAATCCAACAAGCGATTTAATTGTCACGATCTCAATCCATTATCGCATTATTAACAATATCCACTTTAACCCATTAGTGCAATCTGCTAGTATCCAAACAGCAAGGCTCATTTATTACCGCTCATCCATCTGAATCAAAAGGAACTAGAAGAAGGCGAATAAACAATGAGCAAAGTAGACCTTAAGATGGCTTCAAGAGGACATCCTCTACGTCAATATCATATTATTTTTTGTCAAATCTTAAATTGAGGGCAGGCGTTAAGGCAGGTGCTCGATTGATGTGCTATAAAAATGAGTCACGAGGGAAATTTTTGTCATAGCTCTCATTTCATCATGTTTTCACAACTAATTCTCCAAACTCTGACTTTATGCTTAGTTGTTGTGGCACTCAACTATGTAAGAAGCGAGGGATATGTTTCTTTAATACGAAAAAGTAGTCGACCAGAGCTTAAAGTCAAACCTAGACAAATATGTATCGATTGGACAAGATATAATAAGTGTAGAAAGAGGAAAAGAACTTTTGAACTTTTGGATCGTCAGGTATGTGAACTTGATTTCAGGTGATAAACTTTTGGAAAGAAATTAGTCGAGTATAATTGCTGGGGTAATAGGCCATATGCACTAACAGGTCACGTGACCCTATCTCCCCTAAATCAAGCAGCACCGTCAAAATGAACTCCAAAAATAGAAAGCGCACCTCAATATTAGTAAAAGTACAAAGGTTCAGCTCATAAGGTGCAATACACACAGGAGAAATGACAGTAAATTTAAAATGGTATATTTTCTTAAGATTCGTTCGGCGGAAAAAGGCGTTGGATGGCAAGCTCGTGCCATCCAACACGTTTTTCGAACGAATCTTAAGAAAATATCCAATCTTAAATTTACTGTCGTTTTTTCTCTTATTCATCTTATGAACTGAAACTTTGCACTATTACCAATATCAAAGTGCCCTTTCTATTTCTGGCGTTCATTTTGACGGTACTGCTTGATTTAGGGGAGATAGGGTCACGTGACCTGTTAGTGCATATGGCCTATTCCAGTGCAATACCAGTGAATACCAGTGAATAATGAAGCAAATAACAATTTACTGAAATGACTGAATGGATAACCGCTTTGTTGGTTTTCCTACGTTTTTCTTTTTTAAGTTTTGAAATGTTTGAAGCTTCAGCTAATTCTGAAATGCAGTAACGAGGGATTTGAAAAGAATTCTAGAAAAAAGATATCTAAATGGCCATTATGATGTAATGATATATCTTCTACCTTTTTAATTCCTTAAAGTTCTAAAATGTTCGATAGTTTGTGACAGTATAAATGATGATAATTAAATGCAACTGATATCATAAAGAAATTGAAAGGAATCATAGAAAAAGATACATAGACTGCTATAATGCGACAATATATACTCTTTGTCATTCGAGTTCGTAAATCTTTTTATCTCAATTTTCCACAAAGATAATGTTTGCCATTCCGCAGAACAGGTGTAGATGATGCAGAGAAAAAACTACATAAACATTTTAACAATAATAATTTAGCCAAAGGCGCCGTAAAAGCACTGAAAGGATTTAAGTTGAAAAAAAAGAAAAAAAAGAAAAGAAACAGAAAAATTGAGACAAAGGAGCTAGTTTAATTAACAAACTTTGCAAAAAGCGAATTAAACGCATAGCAAAAAAGATTTCATTTTGGGAAGTTTATGGAATTATTTAAATTAATTTTGTATCAATTATACTTTGTAGTATGCCATTATTGTCTCTATATAAAGTTATATCAGTCTGTTATTATAATTGTAACTTTATTTCTATTTCCTCTCTTTTAAAGGGTCCCCCGGAGCAACAGACACAAGAGCCTAATGAATGGCGGAGTGAATAGAGAAAGAAGTAGTCGGCCAAAGTTCCCTCTTTTTCACAACTAGAATTACACAAAGCATTGAATGAGAAGACCGATTGAGCACTGAAGGATAGCAGCCGAGAACACTGGCCCTCGTAATATATTTATATTTTAATAAAATTAACTGAAAATGTTAATTTGGAATTAGTGAATGAATCAAATTGAGAGAATCTTTGAAATGAAGAAAATGATTAAAGCTTGAAATGTTTATGAATGTGTCTTGTAATTGCTTTCTAGTTCATCTGTGCTAAAAGACGCACGTTTGTGGAAACAATCACGTCGATTGAAGGAGGGGAGAAGCATCACAAGTGAAAATATTAAAAAAATGTATTGAAATAAGATAAAAATATATTCAGTATTGAAAAATGAAACCAAACATATCATATTAGTGAAATATACAAAATACAATATAATAATAAAAAATACACATAAAAATACGCTTAATAGAACACGCATAATAGCTAAATTAAGCTGATATATAAAGTATAAAATAACGAAAAGAAGTAACTAACGGATAAAAATAAAACCTATTTAAAACGTAACAAAATAAATGCATAATTAAAACATGAAAGTAAAAACTGTTTTAAAATATAACTACTAATAGCATATAAAAAATCCATCAAAATTATTTCAAATAGATGTCCGTTCTGTATAATTTAAGAAATCTAAAGCCAAAGTAAAACAATTAATCGAAAACTAAGATAGGATAAAAATATATAAATAAAACAAAAGTTTCTTTCAATTTATCCTATTTATTCTCTCGCTCCATTTCCTATCCAGTCACGTGACTTCCGCACTTCTACCTACAATGAGCTTTTATCAGGTATTTTTAAATTCGTAAAACAGAAAAAGAATTACCATAGCTGGAAAGAGCATGTTAAAATTAGCAATACAGTGAAGTTTGAAGGAATTAAATCCAAAACTCGCGAGAATACGAATTTTTGAAAAGTGTGAATTTGTAAGAAAACCTTTGCTGAGCGAATGTTTTCATACAAAACTTCCGATTTCGGAAAATTCATATCTTCGTGAGTTTGAAAGTTACTTCATTCAAACTTCACAGTTTTACTAATTTTGACGTGCTCTTTCCAGCTATGGTAATTATATTTCTGTACTGTGACTTTTGGAATTACATGATAAAAGCTCATTGTCAAACCGGAAGTTTTTTCATGAAGCAGATGCAAGCCGGCTATATTTGATGATAATATGAGCAGAACTCTGCATCATGTTGAAAAATACTTGGCCCAAAAACTGCTCTATGGTGTTACACAGAACTGATACACGGTTCTATAGTTTGCATGAGATGTCTAGATTACCTCCCCTCGAAGTTGTGCTATTTTGCCACCTAAAATGGTCAGCGGAATTACTTGAGGTACAGTACTTTTATCTTTTTCGAGTTTTATAGTTTTTTATGAAATAACCATCATATAACGCGCGCTCTCATTGGCCAAGGGACACGTATACTGCGAACTTCTAAATATGCACACAGCATGCGCGCGCACTTTTCGAATTTTTTGTCAGTGTAAATGAACACTGAATTTTCTCGAAAACAAGGAAAGAAATAGAAAACTTGCCCGCTGTGTTGTGTGCAGATTTAGAGCACTCGGGGATTGATCAGAACACTCGAGAAGCGTTCTTTTAACGCTTCTCTCGTGTTGTGATCAATCTCCACATGCACTTAATCTGCACACAGCACGTGCACACGCGCGCGTTTTCTTTTACTTCAATAGTTTTATCCTGCTAGTCTGTTTTTAATGCTTGGATAATCCATCATTAATTTATACCACTGTTTCCTCTTGAGGCAACATTTGTAAAGCCTTATGGTAAAGATACACATATACAGCGGCCTAGTGCTTTCATCAGTTTCTCGCTCTCGTTTAAGAAATACTTGTTATTTGCTTTCCGTCAAACCGAAAAAATACATGGTGTTAAAAATGACTGTAAATTTCCTTTTTTTTTTTTTTGCATGGTATTTACATACATTAACACACAATATAAAAAGTGCCATGCCTTTGTAAATATCAATACATGGTCTTTACATGATTTTGAAAACGGAGTGCGTAAGTAATTCATCTGTTACTGTAATTTGGTAGCAACATACTCATGCTTTTCGCGAATATAATTTCTAACAAGTAGTATTTTTAAGAGAGCAGTTAAACATTTCTTAGATTTTATAGCATGCATGAGTTCTTACTACAACTATTCTATCTTACTGATTTCCGTCTTTCCGATTTTCGATTTTCGATTATCATTTTGTTGACAAATGGTGCAGCTTTGCGGACTCATAAAAATGCCATTTGCGCTGCCCACGTTGTATTTTAAAGAGTAAGTGTCTGAAGAAAAACAGTTCTTGCTTCATAAAGGCATTCTAAAAATCTAGAGGAGGTAATCGCTTGGGTTACTGACAGCCGAAGATACAGCTATCTAAGGCTTGAATGCCAAGCGATCAAAAATAATTTTTCATCCGGTCTGTCAGAATCTAAGAGGAGGTAACAGCATACGACAGGTACTTGAATACCGTTTGTGAAACTCCACAGGCTCTAGTAGTTCGCCATATAATTGTGCATAGCTAAGATAGTTCTCTAAAATAAACTGATTGATTGAGTTACAGATACGTCAATACTTTGCAGAATCTTTCAAAATATCTGTAGTTCTTATACTTATACTTGTTAATTTTGTTGGCAAAAATCGAATCGAATATTGAGAAGGAATTCTCATTATCGATACTTGTCCTAGCGTCTGGTATATAACTCTTTCTCCTTCCTTATTTTCAATTTTTCTTAGGCGTTATTAACTGTATATGGTGTATTCTCTACGAACAGAAAGGCCGGCCTCCCTCCCTCTTCTCTTTTCTCCGGTCCTGCCTCCTCTCATTAATTCAGATACAGAAAACTAAGAACAGACAAGCAACAGGTAAAACAACAAACACACTGCATAATTGCAAACAAGTACATTAAAAGTTATTTTACGGCTCGTTGTTTCAAGTATCAGTCACGATAAAAATATAATCGTGCAATCTGTCACGTCTCACCTTCGTCGCGGAGACATGGGAACAATGGAACAAAAATCATGGGATGTCTAAGGCTTGAGGAAACCTGGGTACGAGAATAATCCAAAATTCTCGTCGACAAACTACCAAAGCACACATGTAGTCTTTGGAATATTGTTCTTAATTCAAAGGGCAATAATATGACAACAGCTATACTAACTGACTATACTGATAAGCGCTTATACAAAACAATAAGCATGTCTTGAATTCTTCTCTCTTTCAATGAGGTAATTTCTACTTTCAAAGGAGTCAAACTCCAGAGACAAGAAAAGCTACCAATTTGCAATGTTCCCCACATCGGAATTGGGCTCGAGCAAACTCGCCCTGAAACTTTACGCCGAATCAAACCCAAATGACTTTTAGCGTCAAAAACAATGATTTCACTGTGCATGGTTAACGCTCAATATGGCAATTAAGATTGTTTCATAATTGATAACTTTGTTTTCTTATCTGCAACAACCGTCGGACTTTTTTTCAATATCGAGTAATAATTGCTGAAAGTGCCAAAAACTAGCCCTTCTTCCAAGTTTAATTCAAATTTTTGCTTTGTATTAACACTCAAATTTTATTTTTTACCAGTTGGAAAGACACTACTAAACAGAATGCAGCAAATGTATAGCAGGTAGGATGATTTGCCTGCTTGGATGACCCTAGTGCTAGGACGATGTTTCATGTAAACACCCCCTGAGTAATGGTCCATCTCAGAAGTGTAGTGCTGAACAGCATGGAGTGCAGAAAGGTGCTAATTGTGGTATTGTTTAAACCGTTCATCTTATTGTTTAAAACGTGAAGAGTTGTTTTGTAGGAAGCATATCTTTATGTTTTATTTACTGAATCATGATTTTCTTTTAGAATTAGATCTGGGTTTAAAATATAACAGAGATTCTGTGGGGAACATTGCAAATTGATAGCTTTTCTTGTCTCTGGAGCTTGACTCCTGTTATTGATTGAAAGTTTTAAACTCAGAAGAAAACACTTAACTTGGAAAAAAAAACATTTTCCATAGATTGATAAATCCTCGGTATGAAAATCTCAAAATTATATTCTGGTGTGGAGAAAGCAATACGCCGCAGAACTGAATAAAAAGTATTACATCATTTAGAAGGAAATTTACTTAAAAGAGTTCGAGTTCCAATTCGAATTCATCGTTTAGCTTTGGCTAGAAACGCTTTCAAATTAAAGGAGCTATGTCACGACTTGGTCATGCGCAGTACGTCGTTGTAGATTTGAAAATTAAGGTAAAGCTGATTTTTTCAAACTCGAGAAAGTCGAATTTGTAAGGAGGTGTATCTTGTAAGATGAGTCTTTGTAATTCTTCTTGCGAGTGAATTTATTTTTAGGTCCTCAAATGAAAGTGCATTTTTAGAGATTTGTTGGATTGTTACATTATTGACAAAAATTGTGATGAAAAAAATTTCAAACAAGTGAAATGGGGGGTCCATTGATGGGGGTCTGTGAGTGAGGGACGGAAGGTCCATCTTAGGGTATTTTTGAATTCAAATTCTTGCAGTAGCGAATAACAATTGTTATATACCAACTGTCAAAGTCAATTTTTTCCGTGCTCTAATTGGGCGAGAGCACACCACGTGAACGTCAACAAATTTTGCTGTTTCCCCAGCAACAACTCTCAGCGGGCAACAGTGAGCTTTATTGACCGGTAATAACAAAACCGGAAGTTGATTGTGCTTTGAAGGCGCGTTTTTGGCAGCGCGCGTTTACAAATTCATTCATTCGGACATGCATGAGGCAAAACTCGTGTTTATTGTCAAACTTTTAAGACCAATATACAACATTTATTCCAAGAAAAAGATGATAACCAACCAGGAATGTCACCAAAAGAGCTGCAACAATTCTCCGAAAAACTATGTGTGAAAAAAGGTCAGTTTTTTTGTGAATTTTGATTAAAAACTTTAACTGTAGGCAGCGACGTTTTGCTTTTTATTTTGTTCTTTGACAGTTGGTATATAACAAAACACTTATTGACTGGGACCTCGGGAAAGCAGTATAAAACATACTGTTTCCCTCGGTCCCAGTCAATAAGTGTTAATTATGCGAGCAGGAAACTTTAATAAGCAGAAGAAGCAATTTTTAGTTTATGCCGGAGAATCTACCCTAAGCCCAATGAATTATTTTCAAAACTTTTGAGAAGAAAAAATACCAAGTTACTTGCCATTCTTTCCTCGGGCCGGGCGACTCCTAGCGTAGTTCTAGTTAATTAAATCTTATGCATTTCAGGCGGGATAAACCGCCTTTTTAGTTTGCACAGTCACATAATTTCGTTAGTACCTGCTGTGAAATAACTTGATGAATAGCTAAAAATAAAAGACGGCAGATGTCAATTTTCAAATGCTTAACTGAGTTCAAATGTGAAGGAAAAACAAAAACAAAAAAAGAAGAAGCTGATTTATCATCGGAACAAATATATACAGGTGAATTCTCAAATATTCTAAATATTACAAGATATTCCTTTGATTTGGTTCTGTTGTAAAACAAAGGTCAACTCAGAGTGCTGGCTTATGAGATGTGGTGTCTATTGAAGCCAATTTGTTGAATATAGTGACAAAAACAGTTTTCGAAAGAGAAAACATTTGATGACAGGTGAGTTGTTTACGCGCCCAGCAAGTCGTGAGTGGGGGAAAGGTCAAGGCTTATCGAAGCTATACATTTTACACTTGAACTAAATTTCAATTTCGCTTCTTTGATTTTCGTTGACAGTTCAATACTAGCATAAAAATGTTCAAGGTCTCTACATCATCCACACTAAAAGTTTTTACGATCTGGTTATGGATGCTCCAACTGGAATGGCAGATGACCGAGTCACAATTCTTCCAAGATGCGAGTTCATTTCCAGACAAAATGCTGAAAAACCATGTTAAACAAGCCTATAATTTCACTGCTGGTCTGGGAGATTGTTTCCTGAAATGTTCTTCGCACGATTTTTGCTTCAGTTTTAACTTCCACCAGTTAACCAGCGTTTGTCAACTGAATGATGCAACTCACAAGTATTTTGCAGATGACCTACACAACGTATCTAGTGTTATCTACATGGTGTATTCTCTGCGACCAGAAACTCGTAAGTCAAAATGGAACATGTTCTATTGAATTCTTTATTTATGATCAAGATCCGTGTTAGTCTAGAGCAATGGCTTATCATCGATAAATTGCCGGGGGTAGCAAAGCGAAATTTTCTATTTCAGGAGTTACTTCCTAAGTAACAGAGATGAGTAGTAAAATCAACATGTGAGTTGAACGATGGATGTAAAATATTTAATGTAGAGGTAGTGAGTGTGAATTTAATTATTTATTGATTTATTGATTTATTCATTCATTGATTCATTGATTCATTGATTCATTGATTCATTGATTCATTGATTCATTGATTCATTGATTCATTGATTCATTGATTCATTGATTCATTGATTCATTGATTCATTGATTCATTGATTCATTGATTCATTGATTCATTGATTCATTGATTCATTGATTCATTGATTCATTGATTCATTGATTCATTGATTCATTGATTCATTGATTCATTGATTCATTGATTCATTGATTCATTGATTCCTTCCTTCCTTCCTTCCTTCCTTCCTTCCTTAGTCATTTAGTCATTTATTGTTATACTGAGTTGCAACAGAATTCATCTCTTACATGAAAGCGGTCTCTGTACTTTAAATTCATCAAAGCTTATGGAACTAATTTACACGGATGGATATAAGGAGAAGAATGCAAAAGGGCCCGGCTAGAGACCCGCTAGAGCACTTTGGGCGTGGACAAAGATGATCAGCTGTGTGTATCTAAAGAACTTTACATTTTTTTCAGCTCCGCTTGGAAATGCACATACTGTTTTGCATTTTCCAAGAAAATCCATTGAAGACAAAGTTGTTTGGAAAAATCCGTTCCAGTCTCTGACAGCCTTTACGGTGGCCTTTTGGTTTAATGGTGTATCAACCACTAGACATCACGGTGTCTTTCACTTGAGCTCTGCTTCAACTACTGAAGAAATAGCAATTCATTTATGGGATAAAAAGAATTACTTTTACGTCAGACAAAAAGGCCTGTGAGTAATAGGGAGTTAGAAAAATTAACAATTAATAGAGGGATTTCACGGCAGCCATATTTGTGGTCGAAATAATAGAGCTTTTCTCCCAAGAGAAATGAAATCTTTTGTTATTCAAAAACTTTCTATTGTACTTGCCCACAAACATGGCTGCCATGAAATCCCTCTAAGGGACATAAGCAACCAAAGACAACGACAACGAGGGCGTCACCGTACGTTCTTTCTCATTCACGCGCTGATGAGGCTCCCATTCTCGCGAGAGGCGTTCTCGACGATAAAGGCGCGGGCATGAAAAAGAAAAAAAAAACCTTACGCGTGACGTCGATCGATCTGCGTCTGGGCCTTTAAAGTCTCTAATGAGGACATTAACAACTAGATGTCACAGTGTCTTTCATTTTAGCTCTGCTTCAATTATTGAAAAACTAGCCAACAATTCGTGCAATACATTGCGTCATGCAGCTGATTCGTACAGGTGCCAGTTAATTCAATGCTCAAGTCATTTTCTCTTCTTTTATTTACAGGACTGTCACAGATAATCTTCTTGACGACAAGTGGCACCATACCGTATTCACGTGGGAGAGCACTACAGGAAAAGCTATCGCTTACATTGATGGTACTTTAAAAACAGAAGGGACACTAGCAAAAGGTCAGACTATCCCAGCCGGTGTGCTGGTTCTTGGACAGGAATTAGACGCCCACAATGGAGGTTTTTCAAATAGTGACGTCTTTCAAGGAAATCTAGCCATCGTAAACGTGTGGGACAGGTTTTTTTCGAGTCATGACATCACCGGTCTGTACCAAGAAGGTCTTTGTTCCCACCGACAAGGAAACGTCATTGGTTGGGATGATCTCAAGGTGAAACGATTTGGAGCAATTCAAGTAATGAAAGCTTCCTGCTAAGACAATATATCACTCTTTATTTGTGCCCAAGCTAAATGACTGCACAACGTGCAAAATATCGCATTTCGAGATGTGCCAATCGATCGATACGTTCCATTTTAAACTTTCTTCTGTACTCTTTCATGAAAATGACTTTTCGTGTTTACATCAATCATGCAATCAATCAATCAATCAATCAGTCAGTCAGTCAGTCAGTCAGTCAGTCAGTCAGTCAGTCAGTCAGTCAGTCAGTCAGTCAGTCAGTCAGTCAATCAATCAATCAGGAAAATCATTTATTTTGATACAGATGTCTTCTAAACAAAAGTTTCATTCATAGACCAAGCCAAATGTGCGTAGCTTGTAGAAAATTTGTCCGCTGTGTCACGCATGTTTTAACTCTGATAACTCCAAAATCAAACAACGGAAATAGCTCAAATATTAAGGAACAATTTTTTATGGATATAAAGAACATACTATAGACTCAACTTTAAGTGATCTATAGGAGGATCTTTCACGTCATGAAACCTCGCATCCAGCTCGTTATCACAGACTTCTTCTGAGGGTGAATGTCACCTCTATAGATATCACCTGTAGCATTTGCAACGTTTGAGACGCTAGGTATTAGAAGTAGTAGTACTAGTAGTAGGTTCTAAACAAAATATGAACATATAAATTAAATATACATAATATAGTACGGAAAGTAGCTAGAAAACATACAAAACTTACCAAATCGTTGACAGACTACAGACGCGAAACGAGTACGCCAAACGGAATACATGACTGACGCTACAAACGATCAAATAGACTAAACGAATACACAAGGGACGTTAAACAAACACAAACAGGACATCACGAACAATCATAAATATTTCCTACATCACCAAATAATTTTGTTCATCTTGGCAATTGTTGAAATTTGCTCAGGATCTTGTCCATACAATGTAGATTTCTGGTTCCAAAAATAGACGTAAATAACCGATTCACAACAATTTTTGCCAAATTCGAACACTTATATACTTTCTCCACCTTAGGACATTAGTTTTAGGTCGGATTTTAGCAAAAGAGCATAAAAAGAGAGGAAAACTTGTTAATGGGGCGCGCGCCGTTATGATTCCCATCTGTGCTCTTTTTAGTAACCGGATGGAGTTTGATTTTCGTCTTAATTACCCTACTCCCGTGCGATTTGAGCTTTATAAAATCACATAATCCATACCAAATTTATTCTAGATTCCACGAAAAAGCCATCTGATGTCCAATTAATAAGTTACATCAAAAAATTATAAAAGCAAACGAGCTTTTCTCATCTAAATGAGCGAAACTTTTTGAATAATCCTAAGCGCGCGCTCGATGACGTGTAATGCGTCAGTAGCGCGCGCATTTCCGCTAAAATTTCTTTCAAAAACGCAACAAAATCCTCGACGTTTTTGCCTTTTTTCTCATCAAAATCGTTCCTTTGTAATCAGAAAGTACACACTTTTGATGGTAGATAGTATGAACAAGAGCAGAACTGAGATAACTTTGATTTTAATGCTGTTTTTGAAAACTTATATCTGCACTAAACGGTTCTCTGGGTCCAGAAGTGTCCAATTATGACGCACGGGAGTAGGGTAAGACGAAAATTAAACTGCCTCCGGTTACTAAAAATAACACAGATGGGAATCATCACGGCGCGCGCCCCATTAACAAGTTTCCCTCTCTTATTTATGCTCTCTTGATTTTAGCCAAAACATGGACATGTTTTTGGCGTTAATTCTTTGACAGCCTTCATTCATTTTACAACACTTGATACTAATCTCGCGATCTGATTGGTTGATTAGAGTGTGTCAATAAGAGGACAGACAACTCAAAACCATCTTCAATTTGTTAAATGTGTTTCGCTGTCACTGTGGAAACAATTGTGACGTCACCAATGGCAACAACGCTTATCAGGGACATCAGGGCTCCACGCTCCTGATTCCAGTCCTCTCCCGGTCAAGGGCAGTTTGAGCTGTGGAAACAAGTCACTGACTTCCAAAAGAGCAATTTTTTATTGTTTTATGACAAATTGTCTATGACATGTAGAGTTTCTCTGTCTACGCGTGCGTTTTTGACAGAAAAACGTACGATTTACAGTAGGGCGAGACGCCAGTTTTGTCCTTAAGAGGAGATTTTTTTCAATGACGAGCAATAATGGCGAAAAGCGCCAAAAACTAGACCTTCGTGCGAGTTTTAATCCAAATTTTCGTTCTGGATTAACACTCAAATCCTTTTTCTACCGGTTCAAAACTGATGTACCAAGATAAAATACCCGTTTAAAACGAATTTTTGAATTGTACAAAGACTTTTTCTTGAAGTTGTGTTGGGATTAAGCTTTTTCAAGCTGAATATAAAGAAAACATTTAGTAAATGAGCAAATGAAGGCCTAAACCTCATTTTCGATCCAAATTTTCGCTTTGGATTAACACTTTGATTCAAATTTCACTGGCCAAAACTACTTACAAACAACTTAAACTTTCTGACAGAAATGATTTTAGTCTTGTACAACAGCTATTCTTCAACTCAGGAGTTTGTGTCGTTCACCGCTCGAACTTGAAAAAAATCCCCTCTTAATACGCACGCGCGGGACATTTTACTTTCTGTTTCTTTAAAAAGCTATAACCTTTGACAGATTTCATCAAAGGAAGGGGTTTTTTAATATCTATATTCTCTACAGCCTTCTCTTTATAGACAAGTATGGGATTGGTGTAAATTAAATAGATACTGAAGATATCTGCGTTACTCGCTCATTTACGACGTTCAAAAAATCATAAAAATATATAGGAAATGGTTTTTAAAACGCACTGCTTGGTTCTACGCACGCTGACCATCTTTTCTGTATTGTCTGTTTTGTTCTGCTTTAATTGGACTAGTTAAACGTTAGTCACATTTTACAGTAAGCATTTGTTAAAGTTCAGCTTTCTGCCAAATACATCAGTTTGACTTCTTTGTAGGCCCAGACAGCTTTATCAAAACTTGGCGTTTCTAACTCCTTTGAGTGGGAAGACAGTACAAACAGAACAAGATTTATGGCACCAATTCTTTATTCTTGGACCGATACACCTTAAAATTCATATTTTTAACAAGATGGCTTTTTCTATGGTTTACCTGCAGAGATGTCAATGGGGGTTTTCCAATGCAATTAGATTAGTGGCTGCAAATCATAATGAAAATTTACCACCAAACATGATCCTAATTTGAATCATACTGCTATAAAAAGGAAAGCGTAAACGAACATAGTATATTCGACACAAGGAAACTTCCCTGGAATCGTCCTGAGTGAAAATTTCAGGATGAAAAAACAAACTCTGCTTGTGGTTTTCATCCTTTTAATTGTGGTAGCAGCGGAGGAGTATGTCCAAAAGCGACACCCCGATGTAGTGGTTTCAGACCGTGGACGACGTCCTGTCTTACCTTGTAAGACATGGCCAACTTGTTGGTGTCGAAGAGCGTGTGTCGGTAAGTGCTGCTACATTATTCAAAATCTTATTTAACATACCATAAGATTAATTAATCATGCATTTTTCTGTTTGTTTTCCGTTCTGATCGGTTAACTCCATCCGATTTCCAGAGTCCATGTTCATGTCAGTGTTTTGACTAAAATTTGCTCACCAGTGCAACAGAGGTCAGTTCCGTCTCACTCAATTGATATCATCTTTTCTTTAAAATGTTTCTTATTTAGTCGGAGTAACGGAGTATAAACGCAGGACTTTACACCCCCCTTTTCTCCCGCCGCCTCTAAACAAACAAAACAAAGGAATTAAGAAATAGACAATGCAAGAAAGTTTAAGAGAGGAAAATAATAAGAAAACAAGAAAACAATTAAATGGGAAGAAATCAAAAATGGTGTTCAACTAAACTGAACCTTGACAAAAAGAGTGAATGTTTTGTTTTCTTGTTTTTTTATTTAATTTTTTTTTTCTTTCACAGACAAAAGGAAAAACAAAGGAATGTACCACGGCAATAACAAGTTCCTTAATCGAGACGTCTTTGAAGACAAAATCTAATTTTGTTGTATATTTGTGAAAAACGTGTTAAGAGTAAATATTATTAAAATATAAGGTCTTAACAGGTAAATAAAACGTGGTAGTTACGTATATGTAAATAATAAGTTGACATGAAGGTGTTTTCTCGAGGAGGGGGTCAGGGGGGGGGGGGGGGGGGGTCGGGAGGGGGAACTGAAGGGAGGCGAGGGGGAAGGGAGGGGACATTGTGATATTTAATTAAGTTTTACACAAGGCTTCGTCCTGAAAAAATAACCCCATTGAAAAACTCGTTCCATTCCAGTGCCAGAATCTATACTCTTTGTCTGATACCCTAGTCGTGAAATCTTTACTCCAAATCTATGCTGAAAGTTTGTGAAATCTCAACCCTTTTGTATATCTCTTCTATCATTTCATATAATTCCAGCGTGAAAAACGAGTCGAATATCAACTGGAGTCCGTACTCCCCCCTTCCGCCATAAACCTCACATGAAATATTCGCAACATGTCCATAGGCGATTTTGGAGGTCGTATATTTCGTGACACGTTAATTTCACGACAGAGTACACCAATTACACGTTTATTGACGTGAATATGTATTGCTCAAAACGAACGATTTTTTTACTCAATCCTACTTAGTGAACAAAAATACTAATGATCTAGAACATTTGCATAAATTAGAATAAAAAAAGAAAATGAAAGAAAAAAAGAATAAAGGAAAGTCAAAACGACACTGGCAGGCAGTCAATGAAAGAAAGAAGGAAGAAAGGAAGGAAGGAAGGAAGGAAGGAAGGAAGGAAGGAAGGAAGGAAGGAAGGAAGGAAGGAAGGAAGGAAGGAAGGAAGGAAGGAAGGAAGGAAAAGAAAGAAACAAAGTGAGAAACGTATACTGGTAGAGAGCTGAAGTAGACGATAAACATCTGAACAACAGCAACAACATACATATAGATAAAAGGAAGTGCAGTACTCAATCCCAGAGCAAAACCAGGGGGCATCCGGCGAGCCCATTTCACTTTACTTCTACTGATCTCCAGATCTCTTCCTCTTTATACCTTCAAGATGAAAGATTCTTGAACAAATACTGCTCCTAGGATCAATCCCTGTGACTATTTTAGTGTCAGTGTGTTTAGGCTTTTACAGGATCGAGTCAAATGCAAAGTTAAAATGGCCGTCTCTGACAGGTGTGCATGCACAGCGTTCAAATGATTAATTTTGAGATATATATGGCCGTTTTGCCCTTGGTACTAGTTAAGGATTCTAGATTTTCTAGGTCCTCTAATTGTCCTCTATCCTTAGAAAACGAATCGAGATAAAGAGGATATAGGAATGCTTTAGGAAGGAAAAGCAGGGATTGTTCAGATTGGAAAAATGTGGAGAGAAGAGAGAAATTGACCCCCAAACAGGGGGAAAAACCAGAATAACGTAATTGCAATGAAGTTACTATTTGCAATAAAGAAAATACATGAAAAGGGAAATAGACCCAGAAATATACAACATTCACAAAGATAAAGTCCGGGGGGGTACTCAACCCCATTTTGAATAGGGGTGTGCCGCCGGAGTTCTAGAAACCTGACCCTGTTTGAGACACTCGAAAGTGAAAAAAATCATACCCTTTTCAAGACAAAAGAGAAGAAAATCGACCCTAGCCTCGTCATTCGATTCCGATCCGTTGCATATTAGGGGAAAAAACGGCTGAGGAAGCGCTTTTTTGTTTATTTTGAATTAATATAGTATAGAATTGAATTTTGAATTAATATAGTACCCTATCTAAGACACAAAAAGATGATATGGCTTGGGATCTCGTCAAAATTATAGATCCTGTTTTATTAATACAATTTTGGGTAAATGACGTAATGAAGTTAGGATGGCTCCCCGTAAAGGAGAGAACCGAACTCCATCTATTAAGAACAATCTACAAAGCCCTGTATGATACTCGCTGGCCAAGCTACTTAACCTTGCAGAGACGTCACACTACCAGGAATCTTCGCTCAAGTGCTACACCGCAACTGGTTGTGCCCCTTCAAACAGGAACATTTCAAGATTCAGCTTCCAAGTAATTTAATGGTCTGCCGAATGACATTAAACTTGAGACTGATTACAAACCATTTATGGGAAAAGTATACAGGTTTTTGAAAACTAATGCTAAATCCAGATTATGCTGCTGATTATAATATGTTACAGCACATTTATTTATCCATTTATTATTAATATTATGTATATTTAATTTATATAGATTAATCTATTCATCCTTTGAACTCATTATTAATATCATGTATGTCTATATAGATTATTAGTTATAGTACTTTATTCATCCTTTAACTCATTCTTAAATAAATTATTATTGTATATATATATTTTATTATTAGTCCATGATGAATGTAGAGCTACCCTGTAGACATGTCATCATTAAACCATTATTATTATTATTATTATTAAAACGTATACCCTGTTCAAGACAGCAGGGCCAAGAACCATACCCTATCCAGCGGCATATACCCTTATAGCAAATATATGGGAGTACCTCCCCCCCCCCCCCCGGTTCTGGCTCCAAAAATAAGTAACAAGTAACGTAAATGAACAATTTTAGCCAAATTCGAACACTTATATACTTTCTCCACTTTAGGACATGAGTTTTAAGTCGAATTTTAGCCAAAACATGGACATTATTTCGGCGTTAACTTCTTTGACTGCCTTCATTCAATGTGTTTTGTTGTCACTGTGGAAACAATTGTGACGTCACCAATGGCAACAACGCTGAACAGCTGTTTGCCTAGTGACATCAGGGCTACTCCCTCCTGATTCCAGTCCTCTCACGGTCAAGGTCAGTTTGAGCTGTGGAAACAAGTCACCGACCTTAAAGGCCCTTCCACAAGAGCAATTTTTTATTGTTTTATGACAAATTGTCTATGACATGTAGAGTTCCTCTGTCTAGGCGTGCGTTTTTGGCAGAAAAACGTACGATTTACAGTAGGGCGACACGCGCCCGACACAAAATCTCATTCAGTTATGTCCTTAATACGCACGCGCGGGACATTTTACTTTCCGTTTCTTTAAAAAGCTATAATCTTTGACATATTTCATCAAACGAAATCGAAGGTTTTTTTTAATCTCTATATTATCTACAGCTTTCTCTTTAAAGACAAGCATCCGATTGGTGTAAATTTAATAAATAATGAAGATATCTGTGTTACAATGGTTTTTAAGCCAGTTTTATTCATCAATACTAAATTTAATTCTACTACAGGAACAGTCCAATGTTTTTTTCTACAAGCAAGTAAGTTTTATTTATTCAAATATCGCAAAACTGCTTTGCTTTTACGTACGATGTTTTTACTACGAAGGACCATGCGCAGAACGCAGTGCGCGCTGACAATAGTAGACATCGTCCTTAAACGTTAGTCACCTTTTACAGTAAGCATTTGTTAAAGTTCAGCTTTCTGCCAAATAAATTAGTTTGACTTCCTTGTGGGCCTTGACAGCTTTATCAAAACTTTACGTTTCTAACTCCTTTGAGTGGAAAGACAGAGCAAGATTTATGGCAGCAATTCTTTATTCTTTGACCAATATACCTTAAAATTCATATTTTTAGCAATATTGCTTTTTTTATAGTTTACCTGCAGAGGTGTGATATTATTTGACAATGCACGTCACCATCATTTCTAATGAAATTATAAAAATTATAAAAAATTACCACCAAACATGAGCCTAATTTGAATATAATAATAGATTCATATATACTGCCATAAAAAGGGAAACGAACATAGTATATCGACACAAGGAAACTCCTCTGGAATCGTCCTGAGTGAAAATTTCAGGATGAAAAAACAAACTTTGCTTGTGGTTTTCATCCTTTTAACTATAGTAGCAGCGGAGGAGTATATTCAAAAGCGAATACCCGATGTAGTGGTTTCAGACCGTGGACGACGTCCTGTCTTACCTTGTGAGACATGGCCAACTTGTTGGTGTCGAAGAGTGTGTTTCTGTAAGTACCGCTACATTATTCAAAATCTTATTTAAAATACCATAAAGATTTAATACAGATTAATCATGCATTTCCGTTCTGATCGGTTAACTCCATCCGATTTCCAGAGTCCATGTTCATGTCAGTGTTTTGACTAAAAATTTGCTCACCAGTGCAACAGTGGTCAGTTCCGTCTCACTAATTGATATTATCTTTTCTTTTCAATATTTCTTATTAGTCGAAGTAATGGAGTAGTCGCAGAACTTTACAGCGAATTTATATGCATATAAATTAAAGTTAATGATCTCACCTTGAGCTTCACAATGCTCAATAAATACAAATGTAAACAAGCTGCCTTTGTGTTATACTGCTAAGAATGACTAGGGTAGGAATACACAGGATGTATTTGTGGGGATAAGTGCTCCCATACTGGTCACTCTTTGCCCCATAGACTCATGGCTGATTATTTTATCGGGGATAGGTTCCCCTCTGTCTACTTTGCCATGTAATCTGTTGGGTAAATTAAGGGGATTATCACCCCTTGGAGGGATGAGGCGGCCTCCGGGAGTGTTGTGTATCTCCCTGGAGAGAGGTGTGTTGCACCTCAGGCCAAGCCAGTGGCCTAGGGGATTATCACCCCTAGAGAGAGGATTATCACCCCTCTTAGCCACCTCCTTTGGAGCATCCCTCGGCGGCCTCGGGGACTGTTGTGTATCTCCCCTGGAGAGTGAGTGTGTGGTGCACCTCCTGCCAAGCCAGTGGCCTAGGGCATGATCAACCCTTTGCCCGACCAGTATGTTTGTGTCCATGCATGTGCAAATGGAGCACTTATTCCCATGCCCCTTTACCCCACAAAACGCGTCACAGTTATCTTTTGTGAGGGCTAAAGGGTGGGAAGCATTAAACCCCCTTTTCTTCCGCCGCCCCAAAACAAACAAAGCAAAGGAATTAAGAAATAGAAAATGCAAGAAAGTTTAAGAGAGGAAAATAATAAGAAAACAAGAAAACAATTAAATGGGAAGAAATCAAAAATGGTGTTCAACTAAACTGAACCTTGACAAATAGAGTAAACGTTTTTTGATAGATTTGTTTTCGTGTTTTTGTTTTGTTTAATTTTGTGTTGTTGTTGTTGTTTTTTCTTTCACAGTCAAAGGAAAAAGAAAGAGAGTGTACCGCGGCAATTACAAGTTACTTAATCGAGACGTCTTTGAAGACAAAATCTAATTCATGTAGTTTTTGTTGTAATTTTGTAAAAAAAGTGTTAAGAGTAAATAAAATTAGAATATAAAGTCTTAACAGGTAAATAAAACATGGTAGTTACGTATATGCAATTAATAAATTCACATGAAGGAGTTATCTCCAGGAGGGGGTTGGGGTGGGGGACTGAAGAGGGTGAGGAGGGGAGAGTGTGATATTCGGCTTCGTCGTGAAAAAAATAACCCCTTTGATATACCAAAGCTCGTGTTATTTCAGTGCAAGAATCCATACACTTTGTCTGATGCCCTACTCGTGAAATCTCTACTCCAAGTCTATGCTAAAAGTTTGTGATATCCCAGCCCTCTTGCATACCTCTTCTACCTTTTCATATAAATCCAGCGTAAAAACCAGTCGAATATATTTGTCGAATATCAGCTGGAGTCCGCACTCCTAGCTCCCTTCCCCCTTAAATTAAACCTCACATGAAATATTCCCAACATTTCCATAGGCGATTTTGGAGGTCGTATATATCGTGACACGTTAATCGCTAAATTAAAGTGTCGCTAAGATTTCATGTAAGAAATAAGATGATAATTTGGATGAATTTTATGACATATTTAATGTCAGTTCACAGACATGTTTCGAGGTATACCGGACCTCATCCTCAGTGTGACTACAATTACAACGAATACAGCATTTATAGAAGATATTGCATATAAATGCTGTATTCGTTGTAATTGTAGTCACACTGAGGATGAGGTCCGGTACCTCGAAACATGTCTGTGAACATTAAAAATGTCATAAAATTCATCCAAATTATCTGATCTTATTTCTAACGCGTAGACCATTTGGATCTGTACTCCACGTCATGTAAGAAAGTAATTACTTATAGAAGAATCCCCCAACCTGTCCCCGGCTCTAGGGGATGTCCATCTCACAGACTGCACAAAATATCTTGAAGATATGGAATTTATAAACACAAAACTTGTGATGTCTTTGCCATATTTACTAAACGACAGAGTACACCAATTACACGTTTATTGACGTGAATATGTATTGCTCGATACGAACGATTTTTTTACTCGATTCTACTTAGTGGACAAAAATATTAATGATCTAGAACATTTGCAGCAATTCCTCTTGCATATCAGCCTTTTCTAATTAAGACAAATTAATAAAGAAAGAAAGAAAGAAATTAAGAAAGAAATTAAGAAAGAAAGAAAGAAAGCAGGAAAGAATGTAAAAAGAAGGAAAGAAAGAAGAAGAATGAAAAAGAAAATGAAAGAAAAAAGAATAAAGGAAAGTCAAAACGACACTGGCAGACAGTCAATGAAAGAAAGAAGAAAGAAAGAAAGAAAGAAGGAAGAGAAGGAAGGAAGGAAAATAAAGAAAGAAAGTGAGAAAGATAGAGAGCAGAAGTATCGACGATAAACATCTGAACAACAGCAACAACAAACATATAGATAAAAGGAAATGCAGTACTCAATCCCAGAGCAAAACCAGGGGGCATCCGGTGAGCCCATTTCACTTTACTTCTACTGATCTCCAGATCTCGTTATCGTCGGCAAAAAGCAATTAAAAAACTAAGCCAGTAATTTTCCTTGAGTAAAACTAAATGTCTAAATTAATTGAATGCTATAATTTTCTACAGGACGTTTAAGTCAAACTTTTAAATTGAAACCACGAGTCAAGTTACCACAGCTGTGTATCATGAATGGCGTTGTGCAATCAATCGCTTATCTCTACTAAGTCTTCCTAATCTGGTCCTGCATAGTTCCAACACTAGCTTTCATCATATACCCAAGTTCAAATGATTAATTTTGAGCAGAAACTCATAAGGGGTTGAAACGTGTACCATGCTCCGGAATATTTAAATGAGCAAAACAAGCGTTTTATGACCATATTTGGTAATAATATCAACCTTCAAAAATGGCGGAGCAAATGTTGCTCACTTTCCAGCTGCTTATAGTGATCAAATCATGTTCCAAACGAAAAATAATTTTAGTTCAAAGTAACTGACAAAATTGTGAAGACTCGGAGCCCATGCCAGGGCAATTTTCTGGTAAGGAAACGTTTGATTTGTGACCTCGAATGCAAAGTAATTTTACAGAGATTAGTATACTTGTAATAAACAGACAGTCAATATATTATTTAAAAAATTCAAATAAATAGAAGCGCTTAGGTAGAATACTAAATACGTTGTATTTTGTTCTGAATGTGGTTTAAAGTAGCTGAAAGAGCGATAAAATGCTTTGTAAATCCACTAACGGTTGGCCTTGATCGAGAACTCCACATTTTGAGCTGATCGTGAACTTTCTTTTCAGAGTACGAAGTTGCACTTTAGGATGTCCAAAGTCATAAAAAATGCCAAATATACTTTAATAATGACCGAAAAATTACAAATAAAAGCTACAAAATATATTTCAGGCCAAGTTTTCATTTCCCAAATATGGTCAAAAAGCGCCTTTGCCTCATTTGCATAATTTGAATATTCCGGAGCATGGGACCCGTGCTATACGTTTCAATCCCGTTATGAGTTTCTGTTTTGAGATATATATGGTTTTTGTCCTTGGCACTAGTTAAGGGCTCTAGATTTTCGAGGTTCACTAATTGTCTTCTATCCTTAGAAAACGAATCGAGATAAAGAGGATATAGGAATGCTTTAGGAAGGAAAAGCAGGGATTTGTTATTGGAAAAAGGTGGAGAGAAGAGAGAAATTTACCCCAAAACAGAAGAAAATTAAAATCCAGAGTTAGCCCGTTCATTCAAAAAATTGTTAAATGCAGTATATTAAAATTGTCATGTTTCGAAACAAATCACTCCAGAATAACGTAATTGCAATGAAGTTACTATTTGCAATAAAGAAATAAAATACATTGTAAAAGGGAAATAGACCCAGAAATATACAACATTTACAAAGATAAAGCTATCATATCTTCCCGACGTAGCTAATCGAACCGTTCGGTAATCGAACTTTATCGAACCCAATCGAACTTAATCGAACGATTGGGTTCGATTAGTTCAATAATCGAACACAATCGAACCGAAAAATTTCTGTGGGAGTTCGATTGCGTTCGATTTTCGAACTTTATCGAACCCAATCGAACTCAGTAGAACACCGTTGAAAAAAAACTTAAGGACGTTCGCGGGCATTGTTCACGCGCACTTTTACTGCGCAGGCTAGCGCGCGCGCTCAACTAAATTCAAGATGGCGGCCGTAAAACAATTTTTTCGATAATTTATTTGTTTCTTTTTTTGAAGAAAAAATTGTTCAAGTTCGTAGGAATAATTAATATAATGGAAATTCAAGGTCGAAAAAAAATATTTGGGTTGAAAAAGCGCAGAAAAAAAGAAAGAAAAAGGCAGAATAGGAACGCACGAAACCCAGTCTCCACTCGATTTTCAAGATGGCGATGGACTTGGCTTGTCACGGTCATCACGGATCCAGTTTTTAACGGTGAATATCTCTTCAAAATTAACGGTGACCCCCATTTTTTATTTTTTCATTTTGAAGAGCTACTAAATATCAACATCCTGTTAGTTTTTCAGAAAATCGACATTTATTTTTCGTACCGAAAAACGACATTTTCTGCCTAATTTTGATCCACGAATTCGAAAGAATGCGACAATTTTGTTGGAGACCATTACTTGTTGTTGCCTAAAAGAACAAGTTGCTTTTTTCATACGGCATCTAAATAACGTTTTTAAAACAGATGGATAGTTGGAGAAGCATTCTTGTACCTTTTTTACTATGTCCGGTGATTTTTTCACGGAAAACAAATTTTCGTTCTCTTTACTTTATGCTTCGTGAAGAAGGCTCTGCAAAGTGCAAAATTGGCCAACTTCTCAGCGATATAGCTCTCGAAATTTAACGGTGACCCCCAACTTTTTTGGCCTTATTTGATGAGTTTCATGATGATTTATCAACATGCTAAATTGCAGCGATTTTTCATTTATTTGCATTTTCCCGCGAACGTCCTTAACTTCACCAAAATTACCACTAGATATTTGAACAATTTGTTTTAATTAATAACTAACTTGTAATATCTTGATTGAACTAGACTTTCGGAGAGGAAATTACATTGATTTTACCATTTTGCAAAACTGAACTGAACAAAAATATCCCGCATGCAAAAAAAGTTCAACCGGCAATAGAAAATTACCAGTGAAAATTTTAAAAATCTTACTTCAACTGTAACCATTCGAATTCTATTATATTTAGTCCTAGTGACCCTGCAGAGTCTTTTTAAAACAACCTAAGTAGCCTGCGCAGCTGGCAATTTTCTTTTGGAAAACACGTTTTACTGCAGACTTAACTTGTCTATTTCCACCTTTGCCGTTAGTATATGGCGGCTTTGTTGTTCTAGCTTGTGCGATCCCTAACAAAACTGCTAGCTGCGTGGCGTTTACTTGCAAAAGACAATAACTGGAACAAACCCTAACTCTAATGATACTTGTATTACCCCATTTCCAGTCGAATGCTATCTATCCTCTGTTTGTTTCTAACAAAATCGAACCTATTCGAACTCAATCGAACTAATCGAACTACTCGAATTCAGTCGAACCGTTCGATTAGTTCGATTGCTCAAGAAATTTTGTGAGAGTTCGATTTTGTTCGATTACCGAACTCAATCGAGCCCAATCGCGTGATTGAGTTCGATTAAATTCGATGAAGTTCGATTAATCGAACGTTCGATTTGGTTCGATTAGCTACGTCGGGTATCTTCTACTCATTGCTTATAGTTCTTAATTAAGCATTGAAATGTTTAATTACCGTGATGGGCAACCGGTCTTTTTGAGAATAACCGTGCATAAATTTATTTCTCTTCGGCAGAGAATACTGAATTGAGAAGTAAGTAAATAACAATGTCTTCATCTTCACCTCGCGGGAGATAGTATTGGCTCAATTACAATTCTCCACCTCCCACACATCACTAAACTCTGACACATATTCTTTTGTAGTTTTGCGCTCGTCTGCACCTGTGCCAGTCAGCTTAGGATATAACATTTAAACACTCATAATACTTTTCACACCCTTAAACAGTGTTTTCCTGGCAATTGATGTCTATGACAGCTTTAATCTGGTGCTCGATTACTTCAGTGTATTATTTGATTTGAATAAAATCGACTCTCTCTAGCTCTGTCTATATATATGTGCGTGTCTTTGGATGTGATATGTGCGTGTCTATTAGCATACTACATGCTGCAAAATTGAACTTTATAAGATGAACTCTAAAACACCCTATTGTGATCATCGCTTTGTTTGCGTTAGTTCAAGCAGAGGACCTTAGCAAACCGAAAACTAACAGCGATATTATAAAAGAACCATTGTGGAAGAGAGCGTGTTGTCAAAAGATATCCTGGGCTTGTGGCCGCAATTATTCAAATCGAAGTTGATTTAATGATTCCTTCCTTCCTTCTTTCCTCACTCCTTCACTCCCTCCATGGATGGATAAGTTTTATGCATCTGCGAGAAGTCATAGACGACCGAATGCTGTAAAGGTTCCTTTTATCTCAAGCCATCATTAAACTAAGTATTCTTAGCATACAGAGATATATGGCCTGCTCGTTTGCTTAGAGATAATTGAACATCAGACTTTAGAAAGAGAATATTGAGATATTGTACTTGCCTTAAAACCTTAACTGAAGTGTATGGAAAATGGTGTTGCAAATAGTAGAATGGAAGACCACATTGTGCTGCTGGTGGCGATTTTCCTTTCATGGCCACCTTTGCTGAGGATAAAAGTCAAATATTTGTCCTTTTTTAAGGATAAAGATATATTAGTCAAATAAAAGTCAAGCAAGTGGCTATAGCTACTACATAACTTTGACAATTGTCTTTGTTATTTCAACAGTAAATAAACACTCCATGCAGAAATCAGCGCGACCAGAGCACATCCAGGCAAACTAAATGTTAGGGCTTTAGCATGCATAATAAGAATTCGTCATTTTGATTTCTTGAACTTTAAAATAAACTCCGAACTGAATGTAAATAATTTGCTACAAATGCTTGTTACATATATTTGATGTAGGGTATAATATCTTGTGGGTCCCAAAGATAGTTCTCAGTGTAACACCACAAAAGCGTTCGTAACCTCAGTGGCATTATATTTTTGTTGTTACGTACGTTGTTGTAGAATGTTCAAAGCGAATAGAAAAACAAGCAGAAAGATTATACTATTTCCATCAATTTTTCACCTGCAAACATTGGCTGTAATATGGCCATTGTATAAGTAGTTCAAATTGATTTAAACCGAGAATATAATTGTAGATCCATCTTTTTTTAATTAATAAAACGTGTCATAGACTAGATATAATTCATCACATGGAAACATAAAAGATTAATGCCGTAGACAATATTAGATAACTTGGAACAACTTATAAAAGCAGTCAAATGAACTTGTGGCAAAGAATTTCCATGATGAATGTTCAGACGTTGCTGGTAGTCGTTGCTCTGTCCGCACTGGTTGTAGCCGGGGAAGAACAACAGTCACAGATCAATGACTTGCAAGCCAGGAAGAGAGAGCCAACCCAAAAAAGGTCCATGTCTTTTATGGTTTGGAAGCAAAGAATATGAATGCGACGAAGGTAAGTATGGTTATTTATATACAACAATACTTGCGCCTTCTTTTGTCAGTAACAGTGACAAACACTAGGCTAATTTCACTTAGTGCCCTCTTAAAATCTTCATATTTCAGAAAATGTAAAGATTTATTTATTATATTCACGCCTTGTCATCAATTATGTTAAAACCCGGCGTAGTTTAGTACTCAAGGGCTCAAATCCCATCAACGTCCACATGCATAAAAACCGAGATAATGAGGCATCACGTACTGTATATAAGGAAAGCGGGAATGGAAAATGCCCTTGTCTAGTAGTGAGGATTTGCAATTGAACATCAAATTTTTGGCCAATTGAAGTAGATGAGCAGTTAATAAGGAGCAGAACGTGTGACTATTTACAAAAGACTGAAGGAGGGGTAGGGTGTGGGGAGGGGAGAAGAGAAGAGGGGAGGGGAGGGAAAGAGGGAAAGAGGGTAGGAGACTATATTAAGAAGGAAAACATTCTTTCATGCAACATGATCACGATAAAAAAGTTGCATACTACATGATAAATGACAAAAATAGAAAAAAATAAAAATACAATAAATAAAAACCATCTTGCACAATTTTGGTCCAAAACCATCCAGCCCCCTTTTCCTTGAATTAATTACGTTCCGGCATTTCATTCATATTGAAATATATGTCACGAACAACCTATCACAAATGACTATGACAGGAAGAGATGGCCGGAAAGCCGAAAAATTCTAGCTCCGCTCAGCTGGAATGCCTCCAAGTTTATATCATATGAAGTCCATGAAGGACAGTCTCGCCTTCAATTTTTTTATTTATTTGAGACCCATAATGAAATTCCATACACATACTCAATGTAAGTTTGTTTATATTCTTTTTGTTCAACAGCGGAAACGAAGAGAGAATTGGAAAGAAGACATAAGATGGCAGCGTATCGAAACCTTCGCCGAGAAATTATGGAGAAAAAACTATAGTCTAGATTCTAGATCAAAATATTGTTATTTAATATATTCATATTATATATTTAAAGATCAAAATAGCTTAACAATTTCTTCTAAAAATTAATTGACAATAATATTAATGAAGAATGACAAACTGAAGATGAATAAAGATTCATTATAAATCGTGCGATAACAATGAATCGCGGTGTTCATAATTTCTTGTCTCATTCACTTGATTTTTTTGTGTATCCTTTATATTGCTTTTTATTTATTTCCTTTATTCGTTTCTTGGTTCTTTTTTTTTTCATCAAGGAGGGAGGGAGGGAGGGAGGGAGGGAGGGAGGGAGGGAGGGAGGGAGGGAGGGAGGGGAGGGGAGGGGAGGGGAGGGGAGGGGAGGGTTATAGGGAGGAAGTATAGGTGAAAACTGACTGCACCGAGGAGATTGGTGCTTGTTGACTTCAGTCGTGAATGAAAAACGAAAGTGTCTGTGACGAGACTTCTTTTGAAAATGTTCATCGATTCATTGCGTTTGATTGCGACTAATTTATGACATAAGATTTATCACATGGTCACTTAAATGATCAATAACGTAGACAATATAAATGTAAACTTGAGAACAACTCATAAAAACAGCCCTTTTCAATGAGCTTGGGGCAAAGAATTTCCAAGATAAATGTTTAGACGTTGCTTTTGGTCGTTGCTCTCTATATATTGGTTGTAGCCGGGGAACTGATGAACAACAGCTACAGATCAATGACTTGCAACGATGTCTATACATTTACTGGTATGACAACCACAAATCTGACGACGGTATATGTTTTCATTTCAATATAACAATAATTACGACTTCTTTTGCCATCAAATCATTCAAAGATTTTGCAAATTGATTTTCTGATAAATTTACTCGCACGTATTTTCATTTCTGAAATAATTTATTATATGCAACATAGATCTAGCAATAAAAGATAATTAGAAAATCTTGATAATATATTAGAGAACATATATACGAAGAAAAAGACGTCGCATCAATTCTGTATAGTGATTGGCCTACCTCAGTTAATTGACTCGGCTGGTGCATTGGGCGATGACATCGGTACGAGATTGAAGACAACAGTACAACGACAAGCTTTTGTCAATTATCAACACAAGTTTCCCAGAATTCACTGAGGAAAATAATCATCTTGAGATGTCTCAAAAGTACCTTAAAAGGCCTGGGAAACACAGCACTTTTAGATAACACTCAAAGCAAGCTTGTAAGAGTTGTATAACTGACCGTTGATCTCTTGAAAGAAAGTTTGAATCCAGTTTTTCTGACAAATCAAAATCAACCTTTCTTTCTTTCTTTTCTTTTCTTTTCTTTTTTTTTTTTTCTTTTTTTTTCTTTTTTTTTCTCCCTTTCTTTCTTTCTTTGTTTTCAAAGAGAAAACGTTTAAAAGTACTAAAAAACCTGCTAACATAGGTAAAGACTGCAGGTACTGACAGTATTTGTAGAGACCAAACGTGTTGCAGTGTCTGTTAATTGACATACAGTCTGAAATTCGCGTGCGTTGCTAAGGTACCGCGGCGCTGATCAACGAAGAAAACGGCCTGGACCGGCAGTCTCATTTCAATCAAGCCATCATGGCCTTTTTTTCTAAAAAGGAATGAAAATGCTCAAGAAGAATAAAACCCTAACAATATTGATCACGAAGGTCTAAAGCCAGTTATAAAAATAAAAACTATTTTTAGTGTCCAATTCCCTGTTAACTAATTGAGCCTTTAGTGCACTCCAATTAATATTTATATAGATATCAAATACGACGAAGTATAAACAATAATAAACAATGCATAATTGTTTGCCTCTTACTGACTTCTTAAAAAGTGTCTGCTTGGACGTCTGGCCTCTAAACAAAGGTTAACTGCTTAATACAGGTTCGATCCAACACTCTGAAAATACCTTTTCATGAGTCAGAAATATTTTGTGATATTTCTTGTTGCTATGGAAACGTTGACGTTTTAAGCACAACGGTTATTTCCATGGAAAGCACCATCTGTACATTCTGTTTAAATGACCATTATCGAGATTAATGGCCCCTTTTTATAGAACTTGATGAATAATAATTAGGTCTATAAAAGTCGATGTTGTTATAAGTGATGTTCATTAAATAACTCAGTGGTTTGTCGGTTAGCCTGAAGGCTTGAATACCGCTGTTATAAGCTATAGGAGGCTGTTTTGGGTCTTAGGTATATATTGCAAAAAATAAAGCCAAAAATAAGGATGAAAAGCATGAAGGAGAAACTTTTAAACTTGGTTTTAATAGTCTCCATTCTTACACAAACTTGTCTGATGCTTATTGAAGGGATTCAGGTACCTCTCAAGAAAGGTAGGAACCGTTTGTGTCTAAATAATGTTATTTCATTGTATATAGATGTATTTTGTTATGGATCAGAGTTTGGAAAACACTGAACAGTTTTGCCATGTCGACTGGGAACTGCCATAGAGTAGATAAACGATATACTTCGACTTATTCAGTATTCAATGCTACGGCGATACGTACAATGTGATGTCAAGGGAAAAAAAAGAAAAAGAGAAAAAGAAAGAAAGAAAGAAAGAAAGATAGAACTGACAAATGAAACTAAAAAAACATGAAAATTTTTCAGTAGCTTTTGATAACCTTAATTCTCAATTCTTTCTCGCGTCAATGCTGAAGAAGCTATGAGAGAGAGAGAGAGAGAGAGAGAGACAGACAGACAGACAGACAGACAGACAGACAGACAGAGAGACAGACAGAGAGAGAGACAGAGAGAGAGAGAGAGGTCGGCGGGTCACTTCATTTGTATAAGCAACAAACAATCTCATTATAACTACTCTCAGAGTTTGCAAGTAGTGTTAAAATGTATACAGAAATACGATAATGCATGAGAAAAAGTACCACTATTAAGAGATACATTACTGACACGTTTCTATCACATTTTATTTTTTTTGACTAATTTGTTTTCCTTAGAACAAGACAATGTTGGCATGGAATCCCGTCATCGTCCTCATGAAATGGTAATATTAATAATAAATTTTAGTTAATTATGATAACACATTTACGCCCAAGAACATCAACTCTATTACTATTATTATAACTTTATAGGGCATTTACAGAACGAATAAACGACTACATATTCTAAAAAAAGACTTTACGTCGGTGTTTATTTCATAAATTTACTTGCCGAGTCTTGGACTAAAAAAGTTTTTCTCGGAATATGTTTATACCATAAAGGTGAAATGGTAAAATAGTGCAAAAATGCAAACTTGAAATATAGTCATTTTGAGAAGTTAATGTACAGTAATTAAACTGGCAGTTGGGCATACATGCTTGAAGGGAACTTGTCTCATTTGAAAGACTTACATTGACTTCGGCGCCATGGATGAGAACGGCGTTGCTTCAGTGATCCACTTTCAACTTCACTCGATGTTGTAAATGGCCTACTAAGCAGGTCTTAATGCCAGTCAAGGCACTTGGTGTAAGGTCTGTTTTCTTGTTTGACTTAACTTCGGCGTAAAAACGGCGTAGAATATTATTCAACTCAATTGGACATAAATAAATTTTAGTTAATTATGATAGCCAGTTTAATTAACTACCCCTGGGCCAACAAAGAATCAATTAACTGTTGCCATATTATAAACAATGTCGATTTAATTAAAAAATCTTATTTAAAAGTCACGTCAATGTTGTAGAGATGCTGAATGCACGATGGAGCATGCGCAGTCGGACATAACCATCGTTGCACATGACCATCTTTGCACGTGCCCCACTTTCGTCCCCGTACACGATTTTTCTTACTGCGCATGCTCGCAGAAGTACTTTTCTGCGAGCATGCGCAGTAAGAAAAAAATCGGGTCTGGGGACGAGATTGGGGCACGTGCCCTCAATGTTTTCGAGAAGCTCTCAATTCTCCGCTGCGCCCCCTAGAGTTAGTGTTTTCAAAACAATTCACTCTGGAGATTGTTTTCATCAACAACCGTTTTAGTGTAGATGGAATGGCAAACTGGAGGTAAAAAGAGACATCAACATTGAGAAAGTCACATTTATTAATGAAAGCATAACTGAATCACAGTGATCTCTTGAGTAAAATAGGAGTGAAAGTCCCTACGAAAGAATTGTTTTCAGTTTGAGAGCATACTAAAAGTATACGTACAAGGTCAATGAAGGGGAATGGTTAGCTTGGCCTTACTTTCAGCTCAGCACTACAATTGAGTGTATGTTGTTTTTAAATTTTTAATACAATCAACGATTAATTCTGGCCGGTGATTTTCCCTTAATTACAGTACGGTTCTCAACTGAACGATGGTCAAACAGAATTCATCGACGAAGAAAAGTAAGATAAGAATAACCATTATGTGCCAATATAATGGTATTTTTATGCAGCGTATTTTAATATCGTGATATGTATACGTCAGCGACACCTCATAGGGTTAGGAGCCTGGGGCCTTCAGGCCGCGGGAGTCAGGAGTTAACATCTATCACGTGCAGCATTTTGGTGACTTTAAAGGCCAAGTAGTCGCTAAACTCGTCCTTATTCCTCACTCTCATCGCTCGAGCAATAGCCTAGCCAACATCAGTACGTGAATGATTTTTCATGTACGTACGGGCGTGTTGACAAAAAAGCGACAAAAGAAAATAATCTCCTGCCTGCTGAAATTTAAAAACGCCTCTCATGCTAACCCTTTAATTGTTTTGTTCTCAACACTGAACCTGAACGGGGAAATAGCTCAATAGCGTGAGAAATGCCTGATACTCAGGCAACTTGGGCATCGGATGCCTCTACATTTAGTACTCTGTGCAAACAGCACTCAATTCACACGTCGACACTTCTCTTAAGCAACGGAGAAAAAACGAATGACGTTGAATGAAAAAAACCTGCGGTATCTTGTCACTGCTTTTTAGACACCGTATATGTGCCGGGACGATTTAATTCATTGATCTCTCCAGCACCTGGTCGAAATGTGTGTGCCCAGGACAAAATAGTATTGACACTGGAATTTATTATATCGGCCCGGGATAAAGAGACTTTAGGTCGTTTCATAAACGGAATAAGTGTCTCGGGATGATGAAATCTTCTCGGTCTCAAGTAAACTCACCCTAAGACTTAAAACAACGGAAAGGGCAGACGTGCACAATGAATAAGATGAACTATTACATGCATGTATTATAATTGTATTCAAATCTCTTACATTATAAGCCTTACCAGCTTCTGAGGAAGATCAGTGCAGTGTAGTCAATTTATGGTTAGCATGCTGTGTTCCACTTGTAACAATGGTGTTTTGGTTCTAGAAACGAAAGTCAGCCAATAGATGAATATCAAGAATACGTCCATGGACACGATGATTACTTCGACCCCAAAAAACATGAACATACCATTCCCACTGCTGAACGTATGAGTATCACGTGATTACCACAAGATAACGCGCCTTTGTTTTACTAACTAGGACGCGTGCGTTCTCTAGCAAACGCGACGCGACGCGATTCGAGATCAGGACATTAGATGACGAATATATTCCATTCGTTCACTGCATGACGAACGCGAAGACACCACGTTCAGGAAGCCATTTCACGTGTTCACATCCTCTTCTTGGAGGCGTCGACGTAAACGGTTATTTTGAACATAATTCGTCAGCGCGCGCGGAGTCCTCTTTTCATGCGGTGGCGTCGCGTTGCTAAAAAAGGTGAACCGTCCTTTTCAAGGACAAAAATATTACATTGTGTGCCTTAAAACAGTTACTTTGATTGTGCATAAAGGGTGCTGGAACATATCTCGTTACCAAGCAACGTGGTTGCTATACCTGCTGATCGTAACAGTGCGCGCGCTTGTACATCGAGGTCTTCAATTTTATTATTATTAGCCGTGACAAATGATTTTTGGAGTGTCGCTTTTTTATTGAATAATGAAGTTTCACGATCGAAATTAGGAGTTTTTCTCTCGAAAATGAACATGTTGAAACTTTTCCATATGACATGGCCTATCTGCACCATATCAAGTAACTGAAATCTTCAGTGCCCATGCAAAAACTAATTGGCCTTTCTCGTGTACTATAAAACTACACATACCATACTCAAGTGTTCAAGCTTGCATCATTTTCTTGTCTATCAGAAATGGCTAGTGTAAATCATCTTTTGTTATCTTTAGTCAACAAAAAGAAGCTGAAAATGTTGGGAGCTAATGGCTTTTACATCAGAGGTATCAGTGTATTGCGTCATAGTTACATCATAGTTATAGACGATATGATCAGTGCCAAAGTCATAAAGTTCTTATTCGACAAAAATGAACTGATATTTACTTACTGACATTATGTTGTTATATTCAGAGTGACACCACTAGCTGTGACAAAAGCAACAAACGCACTGCCAGTAGTACATACCGTGCGTGCCTTTGATATTCGGACACTAGTTAAAAGACAAGCATGCGCGCTTATGAGCAGTTCTAATGTTGCTTGTGCTTATGCTTATGTCACTAGTGAAAAGACAAGCGCTGCTAATGAGCAGTACACTACTGAGTCTGTGCATGTTGCTTGTGCTTGTGCTTATGTCACTAGTGAAAAGACAAGCGCTGCTAATGAGCAGTACATCACTGAATCTGTGTATGTTTCTTGTGCTTATGCTTATGCCACTAGTGGAAAGAAAAGGCTTTGTTAATCAGCTGCACATTATAAAAAGCTTCTCTTTTGAAAAGGTGTATCGTAATTATCATTCTATTCCTTCTATATTGGTACAGATTTTTCGGGAGATGTGTTCCAGTATGTAATCAATGAACAATGGGAAGGGGTCTGGGTCGTACTTTCGCGTGTTCGTATTCGTGTTTATGGAGAGATTGGTGAGGGACGATGGCGATTTGCATTCAATGGTCTTGTAATGAATTCAGGTAAAAAAACTATATGTAAGATTATCAAAACAAAGAAGAGTCATGTGCAGATTACTCGGGAGACACTGTCTCGCAGTGATGGCTCCCCCTTGCGAGACTAATAAAATGTAGATGTAATAAAATGTAGACTGTACTCGGGTTAGTGAAAGGTGATTTTGCTGCGCTTCATTGACGTAGCATTTCTATTGATAACCAGCGATCAGTCCCACTTTTCCTTCCAGATTAAGTAAAGACGAGTTTTGAGAATACGCAGACAAATGAGCTCGTCTTTACGAGATCAGGAAAGGAACATGAGACTGTTCGTGACATCCCATTGTACGACTTTGGCTTGCTTACCTTCAGTTAATGTTTAGATTCCGAGCTGTTCCCAAAAGGGATGAAAATTGTAGTTAAATCGGTCAACGAAGATGTCCTTAAAGAACAAAAAGAAGAAGTAGCCGTTAAGAGGGTAATAATGCGATTGTCATCCATTTTGATTGTAACTGCTAATCAATATACGTATAAGTATATACGTTAGTAATTTCATTTATACATTGTTCCATGCATTTACTTCTGCGATCAGTTGCATTCAAGTTCATATTACGCACGAGCAATGAAACTGTAGCATCCTATATATATAGGTATATAGATTTCTGGTTGACAAATGAATGACAAAGCTAAGGCTAACGCCATCGTGATTATTGCTATTGAGCAAAAATATAATTAACAGAGAGAATCCTCCCTCTTCCTGAGAAAGCATGTGTAGTTTACTGGACTGTGTGTTAGTGACAGGAGAAACCACAATATTAAAAAATCATATTTTTCTCATGTGTGTGTGTGTGTTTTTTATTTGTTTTGTTTTTCTTTTCAGGCATTACAAGCACAGACCTTGGCTCGTAAGATTGCTTACATTGCTTCACAAAAAGTTGACCCTGGTTTTGGCAAGTTTCCCGAGTAAGCATAAGTTTCTCATTCATTCTCTGAGGGGAGGGGTGAGGGGAGGGGAGGGGTGAGGGAAGGGGAGGGGTGAGGGAAGGGGAGGGGGAAGACCCTCCTTCTACTCCCCTCCACTAGGGCCACTCCTGACTTGGCTTTAATTGTTTCCTCTCCCCTTTCGTTTCTAGATCATCTACCTAATTAAGCTAACCTGGACTACCCCTTTTTATCCTTTACTCTTCAGAATCATAAAAACGTGGATGTTCAGAAACAAAGACTCTACATGGATGATCGAAGAAAAGCTTGAAGGACGCTTTAAGAAACTTATTAATAATGATATGACACTCCTAGACGTACCAGAGGATCGAATAGAAGACCAGCAAAAGGCTGCAGCATTAGCTCACTTTAGTTTGGAATATACAGAGGGTGAAGTCCTTATCACAGATTTACAAGGTAAGTGGCTTAAGCATGTCTAGTGGGGCGACCTGCACTTCTCGGAAGACTTCATCTAATTGGTGGGTCACCCGAGAATCTAAACTTTAGAAAATGAAACTTTTGAAAACGGCAGTGACAGCAATAGATTCTTTTGTTTTGTCAAACCAATTATATGACATCTTACGAGGAAGTACAGATTACCTGTGTCTAGTCCTTAAAAGTGTAAATCAATTTAGTGTACCTTTCCTTTGGCCTGTCTATATTGGTTACGTTTTCCGAAAATGTAACGGCGTGTGTGGACTTGGGAATTGGATCATTTGAAAACGCAATTTACTTTTTGCGTTTCCACATACTATTCCAACTGATAACGAAATATATGAAATACACACAACTCTGTCATTTACGTGCGGACGCGCGTCAAAAAATCGCGCACGTATTTGAAAGCGCGTTTCTTGCGTAATTGTGTTTAAAATCTCCGCAAATTGTTTTTTTTTTGTAAAGGTCTTTAATTATTTTATGCATTGATTTTTTACAGTTATTAATTATCAAGTTGCTTTATTTACAATAGGTGTTGGTCTACGGTGGACTGATGTAGAAATCGCTACCAAAAACCTTAATGATGAAAGGTGGGTTCCCTGTGTTTTTGCCTTGAAAAACTGATGTCTAAATGATCTGATCGATCACCGGCCACCATCACTCAGGAAAAAACTGAGGCTGATAAAACACTTAGATCTTCAATTCTAAGTTCGTTAAGCTACAGGTCACATTTCCATGTGATTGAGGCAAGCAGGAATATGATTAGCGCACAAGAATTACGTTTCTGAAAGTTTTGAGAATTAACTCGAAGCCATAAATTATGTCAAGTATTACAAATACAAGTGTATATACTCAAATTCATACTGAAACTGTGCACCGTGCTTCGTACCTTATGATGAACGTTGTTTGTGAATTTTGAAGCTCTACCGTCAAACGCATTCGTCAACGACTAGAGCTCAATGGACGTTTCACAACTAGCGCAATAGCACCAGAAGAAAAAGGTTTAAAGTAAACTTACCGAGACTCGAAACTTTGAACACTCCATGTTTTGTAGCTAAGATAAATGTTGGGTTGCTTCTGTCCGGCACAAGCACTCAGCTTTATGTTAATTCGGAAACGTTTCATTAATTTTTCAAAGTTATAATTATTCTAAGCTCGTGCTCTGTGCTTCCTGAAGTCCCCTAGGATGTTTCTGATCAATTAAAATTTACACAACAATGGCTATTGTTCACCATTACTATAAGTACTGAAATTCGCTTGCTACGCGTCATCCGAAGACCCAGCTAATTTCTCCCTCATTGGAATAGCTTGCTGGGTTAGCGCTGTGATTTACATCTGCCCGAAGGATAGCGGGATTGGGATCTAAATCTTCACCCATACTGTAAATCAATGCAACGATTCAACTCCTCTGGTGTCTGGATGCATTGCCCGGTCCTTGGCCGATGTTCAAATCCTCTCAAAAATTGAGATTTGCTTCACTTAGTTCTTCTTTTCTTTGCCGCTTATTTAATTTTCTAGTTGGGTTATACATGCTCATAAAACTGATATTTCACATGTTATCTTCGATTTTCAAATTTGGTTTACCTGTAATTCTACCACAGGAAGCCCGAAAGCTTGCAAGTTGTTTGACATCATGTACACTTTATACCAACTAATTGCTAGGTTTCATCCATACCTTTGGGAATCAAAAGACAAAGAAGCGGTAGCCATGTTGGATGAACAAACAATAAACGCTAATGAGAAATCTTTTGTTGAAGTTCATCCAAGATGGCTGCCATGACGTCACATGCAATCGAAGAACACCTGGCGTATATTATTTGGACAATAATTTAAATAGCTATTAATACAAACAAACAAACAAACGAACAAGCAAACAAGCAAACCAACCAACCAACCAACCAACCAACCAACCAACCAACAGTTAGCAAACAAACCAAACAAACCGTCAGACCCGTTAGAATTATGTTTGTCTATAGAGTCGTTTTCGTATGAGTGGGAAACTTACCGCGCCGTACCGTGACCGTGTCAGTGCCGTAATGTCTATAAAAACATTCGAAATTCATGCCGTAACCGTATCGTATCGTAACCGTACAGTGTTCCCACTCATACGAAAACCACTCTATTGTGCCTAGTCAGGAGACCCTTCGTAAATGTAGCGCCGGTTGTTTGTCTTAAACTGGTGACTCAGTTTCTCACACCAAAGCACAGGAAACCCACAAAGTACTGATTTACACATCATGATTTCCTTGTAGGTATTTTGGTATTGGTAATCTAGGGAAAAAATCTCACAGGAAATTTACAGATGAGCACCAATGCAGCAAATTCTGTAAATTTCTACGTCTACCAAGTAAGTCAGCTTTCAGCCCCCATTTGACCAAAAAAATGCACCACAGTATCTTTGATTTAAACCAAAAAAAATGAACAATACTGGCGTCCCATAAAAATATCATGCAAGTGTAAAATCGTCGACTATCCTCAACGTCTCCCGTAAAAAGTCCAATGATTGGTCCCTTTAATTCCTTTGATTATTCTCTAGGATCATCATTTGAAAGGCTATGAATTGTGCCGTTATGCTTAGTTGCCACCTAAAACCACTCCCACTGCTCGGCGTTGATGACCGTTCGAATTGTAAAGTACCGTACTGCTCATGTTTTATATCGGCGTTACGAAACTTTCTCCTACTTGCACAGGAAGCCCATTTCTCCAATTATAAACATGCCCCAGGGGTGGGGGGACTTCCATATATTTTGGGTGGGAATCCTTTTCGTATCTTTTAGAGGTCAAAATCAGCGATTTGGTACCTTTAATTTTAAAAGTGTGTCTAAGTTTTACTGGATTACTACAGACTAAGCTGGTATATATCCTTTAGGTTTTGTTTTCAGTAAATAAGATGCCCTCATAAACTTTACAAGTAGAAGGTGTTCAAAGATTTTGTCTTTAATGCTGAAAAAATTACATTTATTGTTTTGGAGCTGGAATCTTTTAGAGGTAAAACGCACGTGTTGCCACGCCCATCAGGACAAGATTTAGGTATCCTTTCAGGGATCATTTTCAAAATTTCCGACGAGCATCCCCACTCTCTTATATATAAGAGACCCCCCTTTCCCTCCCCCCCCCCCCCCAATGGGTGAATGTGCTGCATGCATATAATCCACTATTGTTTTTGTCTCTGTACAGATCTAACTCCAAGATGTAGTAGAAAAGTAGAAAACAAATCTAAAGAAAAGGATCCCAAAAAACCACTACATGAAGACAGTGAAAGTAGCGGTTTCCGTAAGCCTCGTGCACGAATGAACAAGCTAGCTGATGGGATTTTAGTTCCTAAATAAACTCAGATTTGTATTTAACTGGATTAGGCATCAGTCAAACGAGAATACAAGGCTGATACAAGTCGACGCAAGTTTTGACTTGTGTTTCATTTGATCATTTATTTACATCGACTTGCGGCTTAGCTTCTTGCGTGGACTTACGAGCATTTTGAGCGTCAGCTCAAATTTGTACGCAATTTGATGCAAGTTTTGACTCATTTGAACACTCACCGCTCTAGACTTCGCAGTTGTTTTTCTTGTTTTAGCCTTAATTTCAATTTCAATTTATTTATTTAAACATGTACAATATTTATACAGGTTGGTCCAATTCAGCAAATTCAGCAATTTCTCATACAATCCGGATTTTCTCCTCGTTCATCGACTAGCTGATTTTGGTTGAGAGTTTTTGAAAAACTTGCATTGACTTGAGCGTGGAGCGGTGTTCAAACGAGACGACCAAGACACAAGTCAAAACCTGCATTGACCTGCGTCTCGTTTGATGGGGGCCTTAGGGCTGATTATTATTCACGTTTCTAGTAGTTTACTACCCTGCATAGTGACATGATCGAAGGTCACTGATTAGTCAATATAGTAAGTACGACAAATGTGATTGGTTTATATTTGAGCAAGTTTTGAGATTTTTAGTTTTCAACATAAAATACACACAATTTGATCGTTCTTAATTAAAATACCTCTTACTATATAATAAATACGGCTTGTGATTTTCAAACTTTTCTCGTGTTCACGCGTGGTGTATTTCACCGGTAGTCATAGAAGACTGTCCGCTTCTATAATCCCCAAGCGTGATGACTTTCTGACCCCGTCTCTGACGAGAATCAACTCTGCGGCTGACGTCATCGCCGTAAAGTTGCATTCTCTCTCTGGAATAGTTCGGGAGTCCTTCGGGTGTCCTGGAATAAAAATCATATTTCCTTCAATCTCGTACCCAGAGCCCACATTACTTTCGGCCTGCAGTCAATCTCGTCGAGCATGCGCAGTAGCATAGTTAACACATTTGCGAGTGATTGAGTGACTCATTTGCATATTTTGACCCCTCACTATAACTCGTGGATTTGCGAAACATCCTGCTCTTGACGAGTAATTCGTAAAATAGCCCGTCATTTGGACGTGATTTTAGACGGAGTATATTAAACAAATAATTCGTCCTGTGTTCCAATTTATATTGAGACAATTTGCACGACGTCTGATTCGTCTGAATCGGACGAGCAATTCGTCTCTAGTATAAATACGGCCAATGGCAAACTAATGAACATAACTATATCGTTCTCGGCCATAACTCATGATCATTCTTTCAAGGGTTGTCATTCTGTCCGCTGTTCAATTGTAAATGGTCGGTACTCTGTTGATTGTGATCTGCTTACTGCTTGAATGATTTAATCAGTACCGGAACAACCTGACAGAATGACTGAATCGAAAAACTTCAAAAGTTGTTCCAATCAATTGAATGCCCATTTTTCATATGTATATACTCAAATGCCGAATTTTTGATCTGCTCTTCCAACCATGATCATGATCAACAGTTTTCACTTTACTTTTTAAAACCTTTAAAAGAGAATTTTTAAAAATCAGTATCCCACCTTATTCGTAAACTGCTAGCATTATTATTGATACTTATTTGGAAAAAAAAAAATTGCAGGACAAGAATTACAAATAAAGAAGCAAAAGTATCCATGTCTAACTATAAGCTATGTTAAGCTATGTCAGGAAATGAAGTCGATCGTACGACTTGCTATTTTTAGATCTTGTCTTTTATCCCCGTTCATATCGCGCGGCGAACGTGATTGGCTAAATACATGATTACAAATTTGTTTTTGGCAGTGCCCAAACCTAAGCAAGAAAATCCGACCCTTCTTGTTTCGGATATGTACAAAGTGCAGCAAAAACCAAAACTATGCTACTTAACAAAAAGTCATCTTATTTCCGACTCTCTGAAAAGACCTGTAAGTCACGTGACAAATACCTGTCGAGTGCTGTTGATAGCCACGTAGCTGGACGATGATTGGATGAACGCCATATAGTACTGTTCTGGCATTTTGTTTAATTGTACTGTGCTTATTCGTATATTTATATTTTCATTCAAGGGATTCATTGATACATTGCAAGGTAAGTACCGGATAATATTTCGTCAGGATAAGATGAGCATTTTTGTTTAGCTATTTCGACACATTACTAACAAATTCGCTAAATTCATATTCTACAATTTATATTCTTATGATGATATAATAGAGTGATTATTCTCGCGGAATTTATAATCAGTATGTTCAAATTAAAATTTGCTGACAGTAAATGTGCGTAGTGGCGGAAGAAGTTTTTCCAAAAACTTATTATTTTTCATATTTGTTGATATACGTTCACTCCAAGTGAATCAATGATAACGATAATATTCCTAGAGTAGATTGAGATCACGACACTATATCAATTGGTGTTAACGGAAAAACTCTAAAATCGCAACTTGTTCAGAACACATCTAAAAATCAATTCTCTAACAATACCAGAGTATTATTCACTCTCTTTTAGATGATTTATTACAAAGTAAATTTGATTGAAAAAAAATGTTAATATTATTTCTATCATATCATATCAAGGATACATAAAGATACCAGTAGTTTTCTGCAGTAAGGGGTGTGTGAAGTGACCTTTAGCTTGTGGATGCATTCTGGTACCGTTGAATTCAAGGTACAATCGCATCCACCCACTGGCGAAATGATACAAAAATCCATTAGGGATCCAGTTATCAAAGAATCGTAGTAGTTCTAAACTTTTGGATATATATAAAACCATATTAGGTATGTGAAATGCTTCTTTAGTTGATAAGTTTTGTGTAGTTAACTATTTTATTTTTTGAGTTTTCGGTATTGACTTGTTGACATCTAACGCATAAAATATATATAATTTTCAAAAAAGTAATACGTTTTATGAAAAAAAGTAGACGGCCGGCCGGAATTCGAAAGGTTGACCGACCACGTTTATTTCATTGTAAATGTATATGACTGTAATCATTGTAGCTATATATGGTTTCAAAAAAAAAAAAAAAAAAAAAAAAGAAAAAAAAAAAAAGGAATACAGGAATATTCGAAAGATTCGCTTACTCTGTTTATTTCTTTGATATGTTAAGTATAACACGGGATGGTCAATTGACTAATATTCCACTAATAGCCGGTAATTTTTTGACATCTGTAGAAATTTTCAGAGGCGCAACACATATAGCTAATTCGATAGAAAACTGAAAGTCTTTTTGGTGCCTTGAGTGATCATTTTCTGTTGCTGTTTTAAAAGAGAGTTTCTATATGGCAGCCATTCGTATCGTCAAAATGAATAAAACGACCTGTTCTCGACAAAACGAAAATCAAACTTTTGTGCTTCAAAAACGTTTTATTGATAAGAGGGTCTCAATGGGATGATGAATTTTATGGTTAACGGTTGATTGAGCGATTTTTCGTATGAGTGGGAAACCTACCGCGCCGTACCGTGACCATGTCACGGTACCGTAATGTCTTAAAAACATTCGCAATTCCTGTCCGTAACCGTACCGTGCGGTGACCGTGCCGTTTTCCCAGTCATACGAAATCGGCTCTATTTTGGCCTTTTTTCGTATATACGGTAAAGGGTTATGGTTATGGTTCTTTTATATTTTTGTTAGGACCTCTTTGAAAATCACTACGGTGAAAGAGTTTTCCTCATTAAACATTATTATTACTTCTTACTTACTTAACAGAGAGGTTAATAATCGTTTTCAGTTGTTTTTGAAGGTTAAAAACCAATTTTCATTAATGAATGGAATTGTCACTCAGAAAGATAGTCAGTAATAAGTAATAGTCAGATGAAAAATTATTGCTAGAAAAAAGTCTTACGACAAATGTTTAGTTTTACGGCAAACAGTTAATTTTTTTTCTGTTTTTACGCCTAGCTGCTAAATTTTTGGTGGTTTCACGGCTAACGGTTAACCCCATCGACGCCCTTTGATAATACCCGCAAAGATCACTTCTGACTGTTAGATATCGATGATTTGTTGACACGCACACATGGTGAAATTTTATCTGTTGATAAGAAATCTGAAAATTTGTTTACTTTAAGAAAGACAGTAAACAATTGAAAAGAAAAAAGAAAAGTCTTTAAAATGGCGTGAAGTTTTCAAATGGTTTTTGTGATTACATGGATCGATTACGTGCCACTATTACATCATTAAATACTGTTAAGAAAATTTTTTGATAGGAATTGTTCACCAACACACCAAACAGCTAATTATGCAATTCTTACTAAAGAATGATATAGTTTTTCTTCAAAGTTTCTTTGCAATGTTTGCATCTCTTTCTTTCTCAGTCAAACTCAATCAAATATTGACTTCTTTTTGGAATTTTCCGGTATTTTCCCGATTCGACAAAATAGTCTTCTTCATCGAGGGGCTTTGTGGCGAGAAGATTACAGACATAATCAGTAGTACTTGAAATAGTACTTCAAAACGTCCCAAGTATTGAGGGTAATTCTATTTGATTTATCTCTAGGTGAAATAAAATGGATTTTAAATTGGTTGTTCTATTGGTCATAGTGGGCGTTGCCCTCGTTCATTTCTCAGAAGCACGGCCGTCTCAAGGTCAGTAAAGAACACTGAAAAACGTTAAGTCTGTTGTTTATTAATCCTTCATGATCAAACCCTGATAATTCTACAAGGTAGTGCAAAATACCTTGATACGATTTCACTTTTTTAGCGCACAAAAAGCCGGTACAAAATTTTATCTTCACTTCATTCGTTGTTGTTCGGCGATGACCCAAATTACCAGGGATCAATGACTGAACAGCACTGTATGGGAGGGGAGGGAGAGTGGTCCCTGAAAACGCAAGCAGACTTGTGCAAGACAGTCTCAAGCTTTTGTAGCATGATATAATAAGGCAAAACTCTTGTTCTGATCATCCATTGAAGTGGAGGTAAAAAAACTACTAGCTGTAAAAGGCGAAGTTAGAGGATCCATATTTAGCGTTGGGATACTTTTACATACCCTCAGGCGTGCGCAAAACTGCACCATTTGAACAAAACTGACCAGTCACAAGCAATCGCATCTGGCAAAAATATTTTTGGCTATAAATTGCGAGTGACGAGTGTTGCGAGTGACGTCACGACAGCCGTATTGGATGAACTTCACCAACAAATTTCCGTCACTGGAGGAGGCCGTAGTTTGCAGACATTTTTCATATAAATATACAGCAAAAAAGAAATCCTAAAAAATGGAGTAACTTAGCATTTGTCATTACGAAGCAATTTTATCTAAAAGCAGGGGCACTAACTTCCTGGGCACCCTGTATTGTTTGCTTAAATTGTATTTTAACTTTACAGACTCACACAGACAATCCGAAGTATCGAAGCGTGAAGGTAACAATTATCTTTAATCTATAATAGTTATATTAGGTAACCTCTTAGCTATATAAGTCCTCTTTATTCAAAATAGATATTAATTTTTGAGAAACACTATTTTTACCAAATTTGCAGCTATTCTGAACGTGCTCTATGATATAGAGTAGATTTCGTATAAAACGGCAATGCACGGCAATGCGCTGTCCGCCTCATAATCACTCATATGAAATCTGCTCATTCTTAATAAAGCTACTGAAGACCTTGAACTGGAAAGAAATTACTCTATAATAAAGTAACTGCATTTGGTTTAATCATTCTATTTGTAAAGCTGACGATTCAGCAGAATCCGGCGAATCTGGCGAGTCCGGAGAATCTGGTGAGTCTGGTGAGTCCGGATTTTCTGACGAATCTGGTGAATCCGGCGAATCTGGCGAATCAGGCATGTCAGGAGAGTCAGGAGAGTCGGGCGAATCCGGCGAAGGGTCACGAAGTAAAAGATCAGGTAAAACACTCAAGAAGAACCTGTGATTCTAATCATGCACGCATCCACTTCTTTTTGCCTTGTTCGTTCTTACATTCTATTTCATTCATTCATTGTAGAGATGAGGTCGTTGTAGGGAGATGGTCATTGTAGAGGTGTGGTCATTGTACAGTGATGCCGGTTATTGTACAGAGGTGGTCATTGTACAGAGGTGGTCATTGTACAGAGGTGGTTATTGTACAGAGGTGGTCATTGTACAGAGGTGGTCATTGTACAGAGGTGGTTATTGTACAGAGGTGGTCATTGTACAGAGGTGGTCATTGTACAGAGGTGGTCATTGTACAGAGGTGGTCATTGTACAGAGGTGGTCATTGTACAGAGGTGGTCATTGTACAGAGGTGGTCATTGTACAGAGGTGGTCATTGTACAGAGGTGGTTATTGTGCAGAGGTGGTCATTGTATAGAGGTGGTCATTGTTGAAAGGGTTGGTAGCCAATGTATAGAGTTGGAAATAGGCTTGACTGTACGTATTTATAAATGTTAATATCGTTAACCGTGAGTCTTTCTTCATCTCACAGCAGAAACATCGTAAGAAGAACCATTCCGCCGAAACTATGGACCGCATTGAATTAGTAGTTTAATATATTTGATTGTTTGTATAAAAGAGAAATCAAAACCCTTTGTCATTTACCATAATTTTTACCAAGTTGTTAACCTTTGTCTTTGTAAATGCTTACTTTATTGAATAAAAGCCAGATCTTTACAAATAGCCTAAAACAAGCGAAATGAATTAAACTTCGAAGAAAAAAATACAGTGAAAGAAACGAAAATGGGAAAATCCTTTACGAACAAAAGAGAAGTAATATGTATTATTGGTTAGCTTCGTGAACAAGGCTCTTGGGAAGGAGAGAAGAGGGGAAGGAAGGGAAGGGCTCTTGGTCTGTCCATAATAATGGGATAAGGCCAAGTCAGTTCCTTCTAACACAAATCACCGAGAATTAGAGCAACCTAGAAAAAATTGCCAAAAATAAAACTAGAACGGACTAAAAATGGTAAAAGGATTTTTTATGAAAGGAATGAATATTGACAGCTAATCCTGAATCAATATTTGACAACGCCTTGGTTGGCGTGGGTGACTGAAGTTCTGTAAACTTGGGGCCAGGTGTTAGTCGCCATCGTCTGGTTAAATAACAAAGTTGAGACAAAGTTGTCAGTAATGTCATACAAATGGTGGTAGATGCAGCTGCAGTTGGACGTCATGCATGAAACAAAGAAAAAACAATGTACATTGTATTGAGAGTTCCTATTATTTGCAATAAGTATGGCTTCTTTTATTTGAAGAGTTTTTGAATCACCCTTTCCCCCTTTTAATATGATAAAAATGAACATCTCAGGAATTTAGGGAGGTTTGCAGTGGCTCTCATGAGCGCCTGCACACGGTAAAAAATTAATAAGTAAGACAATAATATTTTCCTGGTCAAATTTCACATCTTTAACGCGAAATTCAAGAGGTCCATAGACCATAAATACCCTTAACAGCTTAGGATCATCAGTAAATATCAATTCTTCAGTTAACCCGCAGAATTGAAACGCAATATTTTAAAGTTGATATTGTATGAGTATATCAACGTACGAGTTGAAACTAAGCCGACATGACGTTTGGACATGCACAGAACAGTTTACGACATGAAAAATATGGCCAATCAGATTTCAACTTATATTAAGGTATTACTATAAATTAAAGTTCGAATGCAGCAAAAAATTACGCCGCAATTGTTTTATCGCTTATTGAATAATCGTCCTTATAATTCAAAGCAATTATAGATTGATTAAAAAGATACCTTAGCTTGTGTTTATTTCTCGGAGTTTGCAAAGCAAGATACGTAAATTCCTGGAGTTGAATTATATTTGTACTCATGCAGACAATAATGCGGGCCTGAGGAAAAATCTAATTTTAAAGACCCTTCTAAAACACTTTCAATAAATAGAATAAAATTGACGCTCCCTAAACATTCTCATGTTCTCGTTTCTTTTGAAACTGTTGGATCTGTTATTCCCTTTCTGGTTAGGACGCGAATGCGAATATAGTTCAGGGAGCTAGTTTCAGCCCCAAAAATGTAGAACTTACAGTCTATTTAAAGATAACCAATCACTAGGTTGTCCTGCATCAAATGTTGAAGCGTGCATAATGGCAGGGCCAATGTTGAAACAAATGTTTCAATGTGTTTAACATTGTTACAGCAAATAGATACACGTTCTATCGTGTGCAAAGAGTTACCGTAACATCATTCAAATCAACAAAACTCGAACGCTATTTCCTTAGCTTATGAAGTATCCAAATATAGGGCAATCAGTTAGGTACGAAAACGTCAAACCATTTTTAACAATGATTTTGTGAATATCTTTTACCTCCAAGAAGTAGAAACTCAGCAACTTGTACATCAATCATCATGACCGACAGATGCAGCTTTTCGTCAGCAATGCTGTGTAAATAGTTACAGGTGTTGGAAACAGGGATAAGACGATTCGAACCCAACTGTTGTTCACTATTGGAGATAGAGGAGAACTTGCAACATGTCTCGACTACTTTTTGCTGTTGTTGGTAGCCTTTGTGCCTCTCATCGCATCAGAGTATGTCCGTATATGCTATTACACCAACTGGTCTCAGTACCGTCCTAAGGGAGGAACATTCTTGCCAGAAGACATCGATCCCTTCCTCTGTACCCATGTTATCCATTCCTTCGCCAAAGTAAGTCGCACTACTCATAAATTAGAGAAGTACGAGGAAAACGATTTTGATTTATACAAACGAATCAACGCTTTGAAAAAGATCAATCCCAAACTCAAGACCCAAATCGCTGTAGGAGGATGGACACACGAGGAAAAGGACAGCCCATTCTCCAAAATGGTTGCAACTAAAGAAAAAACGAGCCATCTTTATCAAATCTGCTATCGAGACACTGAGAACACATGGATTCGATGGGCTTGGATCTGGATTGGGAATATCCAGGAATGAGAGGAGGTTCTCCTAAGAGTGACAAAGGACGGTTTACACTCTTGTGTGAAGAACTTCGAGCTGCCTTTGAAGCGGAAGCCAAAGCCACAGGTAAAGAACGACTGCTCCTTACTGCTGCTGTTGCTGCTGGGCTGTGGACCATCAAGGGAGCATACGATATAGAAGGAATATCGAAACCATTGGACTGGATCAACGTCATGACATACGATTTGCACGGTACTTGGGAATATAAAACCGGTCACCACACGGCTATGGGACCAGAGGGAGATAAGCTTACCTTACCGTTTGCCATCTGGTATTGGATGAACAACAGAGATACATGGGAAAAACCTGGTATTAGAAATGGAATGCCTGCTAACAAGATAGTTCTTGGGACTTGCAACCTATGGACGAGCATTTGGTCTCGCAAGTCCCTCGACGAATGGATTAGATGCCGCTAGAGATTATCAGTTTACTCCCAAAGGAAAGTACACAGGAGCAGAGGGTTTCCTTGCTTACTATGAGATCTGCAAACGAGGACTCACTATCGTCCAAAAAAACAAGGCGTTGGCTCCTTATGGTTACAAAGACAAGACATGGGTTGGTTTTGATGATCAAAAGAGTTTGATCTACAAAATCGACCACGTGGTCAAGAGGAACTCCCTTCGTGGTGTTATGTTCTGGGCAATCGACTTGGATGACTTTTCAGGCCAACATTGCGGTCAAGGAAAATATCCTTTGATGAATGCCGTGAAGAAGTACCTCACTTCCGGTGTCCAACCAACGTTCCCTGTCACTCAACCTCCTCTCCCAGGCACAACAGCTGCACCTCCTTCAGTGACTACTAAAGTACCTCCTGCACCTGTTACCACACCAGCTCCACCTCAACCAACCACAGGTGGTGGTGGTGGAGGTACTGGCGGATGTAAAGCAATAGGGTCCTGGGCCGGAAATGCCGGTATGGACGCCTGGTGTAGAGCTAACTGTGCTCGTGGTAATTGCCCATCTTCTATCTGCAAATGTACTTAATCAAAGATTGTACAAAAGTAGTGCAGTGGCAGAAATTAAAAAGATTTGACTGTCATTTCAGTTGTTTTTGCTTTATAATAGTCTCTCAATCTGAAGGACAGAAGGATTCTCTCCCTCTTTCATTAGAAAAAAAAGTCCCCATGGTGTTTGTATTAGGTTGGTTTAACTGTGATTATAATATAAATGCAATCTTTCACGCGCTCTATTTTCTGAAAAAATTCTTGAAATCAGCAACTTTAATCCAATGCACAAGTCTTGGACTACAAATTTGTACTTTTTGGTGTTGAATGCCTAAAAACATGTTAGAGCCGAAAATATTTGATGTTTTGAGATACATTTTTTGGTTAAAGAAAAACTGAGCTGAAAATATTTAGTAAAATATGCACACAAAAAAAACCGTTTTGTTGAACGCTTTATGACGGTTTTGTTTCTTTAACAATCGAAAAAATATTGTAGTTTGAGATCGATTTTTAGTTGTCTCATCTCTCATTAGATTAACACACAGTTTTTAACTCGTGGATTGTTGTGAGGGTCGAATATGCAAATGAGTGATGTCACTACTTCGTGTAAGACAAAATATAATGACACTATTCAATCTATCTATTGTCTAACTAGAATGGTGTCATACATAAAGTAGTAACCTTGTGTCACTCACTCACTCACTTTCCTGTAAACTTCGGGTCTGTCAAATTTTACTTCCGGCCTATTCCCGATAATACGATAGGGTGCTAACTTCCGTTATAATAATTTTCGGCGATCAGTATACACCCTTCTAATAAATCCCACAATGCTTGTTTTCCGCACTTGACGTCAAATTTATCCTTTTCAATTGCATTCACATTGTACAAGTTTCAAAAGAATAAATTTGACGTCAAGCGCGGAAAACAACACGTTGTGGCACTTATTAGAAGGGTGTATAGCACTCGAGAAGCTTTGAACGTAATGTAATAGTTTTAGATTTGTGTACAAGCAACAATTTTTAGGCACACGATCTAAACTCGGTAAAAATTGCTCGGTAATACAGGTTTTTAAGATGTCGACCCTCGACTTTCCTCGTGCACTACATGTACACGGGTCTACACTTCGCGAACTTGTACGTGCCGGATGTTACATGCACGAAAATGCCAATAGATATCTGAATAGATAATTTCTTATTCCTTTGCCACATTTTGTATTGAACTACTCTCAGCTCCCTCTACAGTTTGGAATAATGTTCATCGCATCTCCAAGTTGACCTGTTCAATACCCGGATGTGAAAACAATGGACTTCAGTTGTAGTCGCTGTCTTCAAACAACAAAAATCGTCGCAAGTCCAAAATCAACGAGTCATCCAAGCATTTAGTGTTTGTACTCTATCAGCACGAGAGTAAATGTCGAAATAAAAAGCAAACAAAATCATAGTTAAGTACGAACTGCCGCCTGCCGAAACTGGAGAAACTGGCCGCGTGGAACCACTACGGCCCCGCTGGGAAAAAAAAAAGTTTGATGGCTATCATGAGGTACTTTTATGGAGTAATTTATTTTATTCATAGCGACATTTGGTTCATAGAGAAACTTCTTTCATAATTTGTATATGTTCAATAGCTTTGCTAGGGGTACAGCCGTAAATTAACAATATGTATAAAAAATATAAGCTTTCGAAAGGTTAAAGTATAGTTAAAGTGGTTCGTTGCTGGCTACGGAGCGAAAGGTATCGGGTTCGAGTCCCGGGCTGACCGGTTTAATTTTTTTCTTTTTCTTTTGCTTCAGTATCTTTGTTGTTGTTGTTGTTGTTGCTGCTCTTTCATACTGAAGTCTATTATTTTTCACTAAAGAAATTACATTAGCTCATATTATTAATAATTATCCAACTGACTCTTTAAAAATTCCTTTAAATGCTTTTCAGGTGGGTCCAATCTTAATGTTTAAATTTGTGAGAGCAATGATCTATGGCTATCATTTAAAAAAATATGTATTGCTTCAATTGATTTATATTTTTGCCTTCAAATAAAAAACTCATTATCTGGCATTATTTAACTAAAATCTATTTTTTGGCTTCCTGTGGTCATTGTTATCGGTCAATCCCAGGGTCAATCCACGAATTACTTCGTCATTGGCGGGTTGATTTTATTTAACGCGTGCAAGATATATGAAATACAGTGAAACCCGGTTAATCTGTCCATAGGGACGAGATGAAGTGTCCGAATTAACCTGGTGATCCTTATTAACAGGGTGTCCTTAGGCCTGGTTACACTGTGAAACAAATAAAAAAGGCGAAGCGATTATGATCTGTAGGGGGTTACAATAATAATTACTCGGGCTTCCGTAGGAACCCGAGTTATAAATTGGGCTTCGCTTATTTTTTTATCTTTTTGTTTGCCTTCAGTCACAAATCGCAGTTTAGGCACGAAAGCGCATGCGTATAGATAGAAAGGCGCATGCGTCGAGAGGTATATACTTCATGATTGTCCTATATAGTCGCTTCTTTACTTGAGAAGTACAGAGCGACTATACGGCACTCAAAACCATGAAGTATATACCTAAATAAGCGTCAAAAGCACATGGCAAGATGGCGGATGTGTCGAAGATGTCGAAAGTAAGCATGGATTTCTAGGTTTTAATACGCTCAAAACACATACAAAGGCACACACCGTTCGCGGTAGACCCACACTAAAAGATGGCGAGCATTTTCGGAACGAGTCGGTCCGCGAACTTTACGAGAGATCAATTTACGAGCGAACATTTTTGAGTTTGTTTACGAACGTATTCGTTGAAATACCCAAGTCATCTAAATTGTATTGCTATTTGAAAGCTAAAAACCAAGAAAATAAAGGAAAGTTTGTGCTTAAATTCAACGTAGTCTAATAGTTATAGTTAAAACATAGAGCAGTTATAACATAGAGCGGTAGTTTTCATCTTTAATGATCACCAACTGTGAATCAATTCTGCTAATAATCCGTGTTGAAGTTGTAGAGTTGTGAGTATTGCAAATCAGTTATATTAAAGTTGGTTTGTTTCAAGGCAGGCAGAATTACCAACAATTCTTCTGTAAGTAAATGATTGGATTGTCACTCGGAAATGTGTTCGTTGGATGTGAATGCTTCTGCGAGTGTAAAAATTTCAGATCTTAAAAATTCCGAGCCCTCAGCGTGATTTGAGCCTACATTCGGATTTCCGGTCCGACGCTCAAGCACTGACCCTTCAGATAAACTGATAAACAGATAAACTTTAAAACACATTTATTTGTCTCTTCAAATTATTGCAAAAGTTGTTGTTATTAATAAAGCAAATGAATCAAAATATCATGATTAAAATTGATAGTACACTGCAGAAGTCAAATAAGTTAGTTTGAAAAAACCATTTCACGTGTAGTGACTATAAACAAAAATCAATTTTTAATCCGATGGGTCTTTCTTGCCCTAGGCTCCAGGGGTTTATTATTCGCTTTCTTTAGAGAGTTTCTCTCTTATCAAGTAAATAAACGTCGGAAGGAGACGATAAACCAGGGTATAGGTATAGGGTATAGGTATAGGTATAGGGTATAGGTCTTTCTAGAAAAGAAGGCTAAGCCTGTATAAATGCGCTTTTAGGTCAAAGAGCACAGCAGAATAAACGAATGGAGAATTTAAAGGGACAATGTTAACAAAGAGAACTCATGATTTACTACATAGAAAGCCCGAGTTCACGCAGCTATGCGTCTTGTTGAAATAACAAATATTTGAAGACATTCAACAAAAAGGAAGGAAAAGAATTATATATTAATCACATAAAGATATTCTGTGTGAGAACACTTCGGCAATGGCAACTTTGTTTTAGACCGTTAGACTGGAGGACTGAGTAAAATCATATTGATAAAAAAACAAATAATTACTTCATTACTGTGTGCTTTTATTTGTACATTTTTCATGTGCGCCTAAGTAAATTTGCACATAGTGAGTGGACATTTGCCACAGCAGTTAGCCTTACGCTAGCCATCCATATTTGCATTTCCGTTCCTCACCCCTGTAGCTTTATATCCGAAACCACCGTCTCCTCCACCACCACTATCCCCTGAAGAAGTAGGCTGAGGACGACCTTGGGTTGTCATTGGAGGTTTAACCGTTGAGCCTGGACGAGGAGGCTGAGTGACACCGGAGGTGAGGTAGTTCTTGACGGCATTCATCAAAGGATACTTGCCCTGACCACAGTGCTGACCAGAGAAGTCATCCAGGTCAATGGCCCAGAACATCACACCGCGTAGTTTGTTCTTCTTGACCACGTGGTCGATTTTGTAAATCAAACTCTTTTCGTCGTCAAACCCGATCCAGTCTTTGTCTTTGTAACCGTATGGTGCCTCGGCTTTGTTTTTTTGGACGATAGTGAGTCCTCGTTTGCAGATCTCATAGTAGGCAAGGAAGCCCTCTGCTCCTGTATACTTTCCCTTTGGGGTGTACTGATAATCTCTTGCAGCATCCAGACCATTTTTGCCTGGACTGGCAAGACCAAAGGCACGGCCATACGTAGCAAGACCCAAAACGATCTTATTTGCTGGCATTCCTTTTCGAATACCTGGTTTCTCCCAAGTGTCTCTGTTGTTCATCCAATACCAGATAGCAAATTGTAAAGTCAACTTGTCGCCTGGGGGACCCATAGCAGTATGGTGGCCAGTCTTGGATTCCCAAGTGCCGTGGAGATCATATGTCATAACATTAATCCAGTCCAATGGCTTGGAGATACCTTCAATATCGTAGGCTCCCTTGATTGTCCAAAGTCCAGCGGCAACTGCAGCTGTTAGAAGAAGGCGTTCTTTTCCAGCTGCCTTGGCCTCTGCTTCAAAGGCAGCTCGTAGTTCCTCGCATAGCAGAGTAAATCGTCCTTTGTCGCTCTTCGGTGATCCACCTCGCATGCCAGGGTACTCCCAGTCTAGGTCCAAGCCGTCGAATCCAAATTTTCTCAAGGTTTCAATGGCCGATTTGATAAAGATGGCTCGTTTCGCTTTAGTGGCGACCATCTTGGAGAAAGGACTGTCTTTTTCTTCGTGTGTCCATCCTCCTACAGCGATTTGGGTCTTGAGTTTGGGGTTGATCTTTTTCAAGGCGTTGATTCGTTGGTACAAATCATGGTCGTTTTTCTCGTAAATCTCCATCTTATGAGTAGTGCGACTTACTTGGGCAAAGGAATGGATAACATGGGTACAGAGGAAGGGATCGATGTCTTCTGGCAAGAATGTTCCACCCTTAGGACGGTACTGAGACCAGTTGGTGTAATAGCATATACGGACATACTCTGATGCGATGAGAGGCACACAGGCTACCAGCAACAACAAAAGTAGTCGAGACATGTTGCAAGTTCTCCTTTCTTTCCAACAATATAAGACATATATCCTTTGGATAGTTTTATAGCATAGGAATGCATATACACAAATGTAACGATACGTGTTTTATGGGAGATGTAATATTTGAACAGCAGGTATAACCTGTTTTTCTGTTGACCTTTAATAATGTTTAAGATTTATTGGACCTTTGCAGACTATGACATTGGACCTTTTCTCTGTCAATTCCTTTTATCATCTTTATTGACTTCATAATGGCAAGGCGAATGTTGAAACAAATGTTTCAATGTGTTTAACATTGTTACAGCAAATAGAGATACGTTCTATCGTGTGCAAAGAGTTACCGTAATATCATTCAAATCAACAAAACTCGAACACTATTTCCTTAGCTTGTGGGGTATCCAAATATAGGGCAATTTTAGGTACGAAAACGTCAAACCTATTTTTAACAATGATTTTGTGCATATCTTTTACCTCCAAGAAGGTAGAAACTCAGCAACTTGTACATCAATATAATCATCATGACCGACAGATGGAGCTTTTCGTCAGCATTGCTGTGTCAATAGTTGCAGGTGCTGAAAACAGGGATAAGACGATTCGAACCCAACTATTATTTACTATTTGAGATAGAGGAAAACTCGCAACATGTCTCGACTACTTTTGCTGTTGCTGGTAGCCTTTGTGCCTCTCATCGCATCAGAGTATGTCCGTATATGCTATTACACCAACTGGTCTCAGTACCGTCCTAAAGGGGGCACGTTCGTGCCTGAGGACATCGATCCATTTCTCTGTACCCATGTGATCCATTCCTTTGCTAAAGTAAGTCGTACCACTCACAAATTGGAGAAGTACGAAGAAAACGACTTCGACTTGTACAAACGAATCAACGCCCTCAAGAAGATCAATCCCAAACTCAAAACCCAAATAGCAGTTGGTGGATGGACACACGAGGAAAAGGACAGCCCATTCTCCAAAATGGTTGCAACTAAAGAAAAACGAGCCATCTTTATCAAATCTGCTATCGAGACACTGAGAACACATGGATTCGATGGGCTGGATCTGGATTGGGAATATCCAGGAATGAGAGGAGGTTCTCCTAAGAGTGACAAAGGACGGTTTACACTCTTGTGTGAAGAACTTCGAGCTGCCTTTGAAGCGGAAGCCAAAGCCACAGGTAAAGAACGACTGCTCCTTACTGCTGCTGTTGCTGCTGGGCTGTGGACCATCAAGGGAGCATACGATATAGAAGGAATATCGAAACCATTGGACTGGATCAACGTCATGACATACGATTTGCACGGTACTTGGGAATATAAAACCGGTCACCACACGGCTATGGGACCAGAGGGAGATAAGCTTACCTTACCGTTTGCCATCTGGTATTGGATGAACAACAGAGATACATGGGAAAAACCTGGTATTAGAAATGGAATGCCTGCTAACAAGATAGTTCTTGGACTTGCAACCTATGGACGTGCTTTTGGTCTCGCAAGTCCCTCGACGAATGGATTAGATGCCGCTAGAGATTATCAGTTTACTCCCAAAGGAAAATACACAGGTGCAGAGGGATTCCTTGCCTATTATGAGATCTGCAAACGTGGACTGACCATAGTCCAAAAGAACAAGGCGTTGGCTCCTTATGGTTACAAAGACAAGACGTGGGTTGGTTTTGATGATCCAAAGAGCTTGATCTACAAAATCGACAACGTAGTCAAGAGGAACTCCCTTCGTGGTGTTATGTTCTGGGCAATCGACTTGGATGACTTTTCAGGCCAACATTGCGGTCAAGGAAAATATCCATTGATGAATGCAGTGAAGAAGTATCTGACATCTGGTGTCCAACCAACATTCCCAGTCACTCCTGCTCCACCAATGACTACTCAAGCTCCTGTACCACCAAGTTCTACACAGGCACCACCCTCTGTAACCACTCAAGCTCCTCCTTCAGTTACTACACAAGGACCTGTGCCAACCACCTTCAGGAGGTGGTGGGACTGCAGGAGGCTGTAAGGCTACTGGTGCTTGGACTGGCAATGCTAACATGGATACTTGGTGTAAGGCGAACTGTGCCGCGGGTTATTGCCCTGCTAGCACCTGCGTGTGCACATAAAGTAGAAAATCGCTGAATAAAACAAGTAAAAATATGAGTGAAAATAAAATTGATAAGTTAACAGACGATCGAGTGTGAGTTAACTTTACTTTATTTCGTTATGTAGCTATTTCAAGAAAGTTTGACGGGGCGAACGGCGTAATGGCGATCGGGTGATTGGCGATTGCACGACCAAAAGAAACTAGTATGGAGCGATAAGAATTTCTTCACCTTCATTTGTAAACACCTAAACAATGCCTGCTAAAGTTCTTCGCTGATTAGTAAAGGCATTGTTTAGGTATTTGAGAAATGAATATGAAGAAATTCTTATTGCTCCACAGATTGGTCGTGCAATCGCTAATCATCGATCGCCATTCACCGTTCGCCCCGTCAACCTTTTTTAAAACAGCTTTTTCAATCCCTGAGTTAGCCGTATAAACAACGTTAGCGATCGATTGATCCATTTTTTTAATTCCGAACGGAAAGCTGATAGTAAAACCTTAAATTTAGACGGCTATAAGGGTATCAGCTGAAAAAAATTAGTTGCATATAATTATTGTCTGATATACGATTTTTTAGCTCTTCCATTCCGGCGTTCAACAGTAATATATGACTTAAAATGGGAATCAAAGATGCCGTAGTGGCAGCGCACTCGTCAACTTTGATCGAGGTCTCGAGTTTGATACCTGAACTTGGCACTTTCATGGTAAGTTCTTGTTGGGCGGGTCTCTTCCTTGATTCGAGGGTTTTCATCCGGTTTTCCTCCCTCTGCAAAAGTCAAAACGCTAAATTCCGATTCAATCCGTGAGTTAGCCGTCTCAAGTGCATTAAAAGGCCTGGCTATTTGCTATGAATTTTCCTACCGCGTAATGAAAAATAGCCTTATTTTGGTTTCGACCGTAAATGGAAAATTATTTGTAGAAAAAGCGATTTATTTTTACAAACTGAACATTTTGGTGCCAATTTTATAAGGTGGGATGAGTCAAGTGACCTGTTACGTCACAAAAAATGCTTTTCAATTTGCGGTAGTGGAAAGAATAGCAACCATTGTTTTTTCTACATTTTTATACTTATCTCAAGGTGTTGATTATGAATATGTTTTGGCTACTCGACCAACTATCAGTAGGAAGATATTATGCAAAATAGGTCACGTGAGCTCAATTTTTCACGTCAATGCAAATATCTCCTTAACAAATATCGATGGTCGAGCAGATGTAGAAAAAACAGTGGTTCCTATTTTTTCCGCCACCGCAAATTGAAAAACATCTTTTGTGACGTACAGGTCTGTGAACTCCTCCCATCTTATGAAGTGGCACCAAAATGTTAAGTTTGACAAAATATTTTAAGTTACCAGGAATCATCAAGACTTATGCTTGGAACACATTGAATTAATTCTTTAAAATCCTGTAGGCCTTATTGTACTTGAGGTGCCCTGACTTAGATTAGCACAGAGTTGTTTTCAGGGCTCGATAAAATTAAAAGAATGGAAAAAGTAATTTCATTTTGTTTGGCGATTCAATAATTTTCTCGCGCTTATGTGGACAGGGCTAACAGAGCGGAGCTTTAGTTAAATGTCATCTTATAATGTATTTATTTGTTGAAAGGAAATGATGATCAGGACCAACACTAATACAGGGTCTTAAAATATCCGATAACTTTTTGCTTTTGCGATTACGTCTGTCTGCATTTGACCCTCACGTCCTTATGGATGAGGATGTGAAATCAAAAGATCTTGGGAACCTTATCGAAATTGCACGATTCTTTACTGTCTCGCTAAGCTTACAAATCTCAGCTAAACGACTTCATCATATAGACGTTATTTGATGCACATACTAGAGTGATTGCTACATTACGACATCTTTCAACCATAAGCAAAGTGTCAATCTTTTGTTTGTTTGTTTAGCTTACCCCACCCCAGGAGATTTTACTGTAGACAGTAACTATAACTACATTAATATTAATTCTCACTGATTCGTTTATTAATGACAAAAATGTTTCGATTATTTAAATTTCTTATTAATTATTCATGTTTGCTGACCTTTGCCTTCCTAAGCTGGTTTTATTTTTTAACTAAATCATTGCTATTAAGAGCATACGCAGTTGGCAGGTGGGCAGTTTCCAAGGGCACAGTTTGCCTTACACCAAGCATCCATGTTAGCATTGCCAGTCCAAGCACCAGTAGCTTTACAGCCCCCAACGCCGCCACCTCCTCCTCCTCCTCCTCCTCCTCCTCCTCCGCTAGTAGTTGGCTGAGGACCTTGTGTAGTGACTGGGGATGAAACAGTAGAAGGCAGGTACAGGAGTGACTGGGAATGTTGGTTGGACACCAGATGTCAGATACTTCTTGACTGCATTCATCAATGGATATTTTCCTTGACCGCAATGTTGGCCTGAAAAGTCATCCAAGTCGATTGCCCAGAACATAACACCACGAAGGGAGTTCCTCTTGACTACGTTGTCGATTTTGTAGATCAAGCTCCTTTGATCGTCAAAACCAACCCACGTCTTGTCTTTGTAACCATAAGGGGCCAATCGCCTTGTTTTTATGGACCACGGTAAGTCCAAGTTTGCAGATCTCATAATAGGCAAGGAATCCCTCTGCACCTGTGTATTGTCCTTTTGGTGTAAAAGTGTAATCTCTGGCGGCATCTAATCCATTGTTGGCCGGATTTGCAAGTCCAAATGCTCGTCCATATGTACCAAGCCCAAGTACGATCTTGCTAGCAGGCATTCCATTTCTAATACCAGGTTTTTCCCATGTATCTCTGTTGTTCATCCAATACCAGATGGCAAACGGTAGGGTAAGCTTATCTCCCTCTGGTCCCATAGCCGTGTGGTGACCGGTCTTTGATTCCCAAGTACCGTGCAAATCGTATGTCATGACGTTGATCCAGTCCAATGGTTTCGATATTCCTTCTATATCGTATGCTCCCTTGATGGTCCACAGCCCAGCAGCAACAGCAGCAGTAAGGAGCAGTCGTTCTTTACCTGTGGCTTTGGCTTCCGCTTCAAAGGCAGCTCGAAGTTCTTCACACAAGAGTGTAAACCGTCCTTTGTCACTCTTAGGAGAACCTCCTCTCATTCCTGGATATTCCCAATCCAGATCCAATCCATCGAATCCATGTGTTCTCAGTGTCTCGATAGCAGATTTGATAAAGATGGCTCGTTTTTCTTTAGTTGCAACCATTTTGGAGAATGGGCTGTCCTTTTCCTCGTGTGTCCATCCACCAACTGCTATTTGGGTTTTGAGTTTGGGATTGATCTTCTTGAGGGCGTTGATTCGTTTGTACAAGTCGAAGTCGTTTTCTTCGTACTTCTCCAGTTTGTGAGTGGTACGACTTACTTTAGCAAAGGAATGGATCACATGGGTACAGAGAAATGGATCGATGTCCTCGGGCCAGAACGTGCCCCCTTTGGGACGATACTGAGACCAGTTAGTGTAATAACAAATACGAACATACTCTGATGCGATAAGAGGCACGAAGCCCACCAGAAGCAGCAGAAGAATTCGAGACATGTTGCAAGTTCTCCTTTTTCTCCAACAATATAAGACATATATCCTTTGGATAGTTATATAGCGTAGGATTGCATAAATTGATTTTAGCTATATACACAAATGTAACGACACGTGTTTTATGGGAGCTGTAATATTTGAACAGAAGGTATAACCTTATTTTGTGTTGACTTTTTCTCTGTCTATTCATTTTATCAGCTTTATTGACTTTAAAATGGCGGTAGAAATCAATCCAAAACGAGCAAAAAAAAAAAAAAAGAGAGAAAGAAAGAAAGATAAAAAAGAGAGAAAGAAAGAAAGAAATTAAGAAGAAGAATATTGGATAACTTGACTTTTTTCAACAAAAGTAAAACAATATTTGTAATTTTTGTGAGCTAATATAATGATATCGGACTTTCTAAAGTTATCGATATAAAGTAGTTGTTTCGACTATTACTAACACTAGCGCCTTTCCAGATAAATTTCTCGACTTGGTATAGGGCGACAGGATACCATCAATATAACTCGATGCTTAGACAGTCTCACTGAGGTAGGCATGCATTATTTTCGCTACATCAGTGGTATAAATATGGTACGCGTAATTATACAAACTGTGGTAATAGAGTTTATAATTTGAAAGAGCCTAAAGACATTTTTTTTGTAATTTATATAAAACTTACTATCTGAAATAGGACGACTACAAAATCAGAGGTGTCTAGGGTTAAACATACAAGACAAGACAATAGAAGATTTTTATTAGCTTTCTACTCTCTATACAGTATTCAGGAGTTAGTGCTAAAATAAAGTATATATATAGTATCATGAATTAAGGATACCACTTTCGCAGCCAAAACTGATGAATAGATATTCAAGACTTTCTTACTTGCACTCCTAAAATGTTTTTGTTATCAAAAAGATTGTTATCATGCATTATCATTAAAATGGACGATTTATACCTCCCTCCCCCTCAGCTCCACCACTTTCAGACCCTCTCAGTCGTCCTATATCGCCCCAAACCGGTTCCAACAACTTTAGAATTTATTGATTATCTATAGCTATTGTTTTGAGTCGTGATTTTAAAGCTATTTATATCAAAGAGATCCATATGTACAAATTTTCAAATCATGTTAACAAAGGAAGGCGAGAACTGACAATTGGACCTCACGCCGATCGGCAAATCAGATAAGCATACATTACTCGCGGCCAACCCTCTCTTTATCCTGCGTGCTCCTCAAAAAAGGCAAAAGACGACGACATCAAAAATAAAGAACAATATTAAGCAGGCAACCAGCTATAGCGAGACAGATGCAAAAACACTAGCTGGACCCGATTTCTTTTTCTAAATGGAAAAGGAGGGGAGTCTTTCTTTGTTAAGAGACCACGTTATAAAGCAAAAATAACTGAAATAGTAATTCAAATGTTACTTTAATCCTTTCATATTTGTGCATTAATCTTTAAAGCGTAAGTACATTTACAGATATCTGATAGACAAATACCACTAACACATTTAGCATATCTATATTTGCATTTCCAGTCCAGACTCCTAGTTGATTACACACACCACTACCACTACCACCACCACCTCCCGTCGATGGTGTCCCGATGGGAGGAGGGGAGGGGGTATTCACTGGAAGAGGCGGGGCTTGGTCGTTGCTAAGGGTGGGGCAGGTGACATATAGCTATAATAGTTGTATCTTCAAAGATAACAGTGCATGGTATATTGTCAGTCATACATGTTGACATTTTTTCTGTCTCTACTGAACGACATTATTTTTCACAGCTTTTATAATGTATTCGTGGAGGCATGGATCAAAGTAAAAACTGAGTTGAAGCTAAGAATAGAATAACAAAGTGATTACCCCTTTTTTATTAAAGCATTTTATATTGAAGTACAAAAATAAGTAAAGGGCTATTAGAGAAACCGTATTTTAAAACATCTTTCTCATTACTAGCTGTATAGGGTGATAATACAAAAAAAAAAAAAAAAGAAAGAAAAACAAGAAAGAAAGAATAAATAAGAGTGCTTTCATATTGTATATATTTATTATATCTTATATTTTTTATTTAACTGATAGAATCTACCGTGTTTAAATAAAGTTCTTCTATTCTATTCTATTCTATTCTATTCTATTCTATTCTATTCTATTCTATTCTATTCTATTCTATTCTATTCTATTCTATTCTATTCTATTCTATTCTATTCTATTCTATTCTATTCTATTCTATTCTATTCTATTCTATTCTATTCTATTCTATTCTATTCTATTCTATTCTATTCTAAAGAAAGAAAGAAAGAAAGAAAGAAAGAAAGAAAGAAAGAAAGAAAGAAAGAAAGAAAGAAAGAAAGAAAACCGGCGGATCTTGGTTATTTTGATACCGTATTCATAATCGAGTCTTTGCAATTTTAACTCAAAATAGAAAAGATAGCATTAATATCCTCATTGTCTGCTTATATAACAACTTATTATGAAATGGGCATGTCCTATTCACCGCGTTTTTAAACAAAAACAGTGAATATAAGACTAAATCGTGATATATATGATTATCTTTAACAAGCTTAACTCAACTTAACATAGCACACACTAGTCTACTTCAGCAGCAACCATAGTGACGTGCTTGAAACTCACTTAATCTCCAAAGTACCGGAATCTTTTGACAAAAAATCTCCAATTATTCTATAATCAATACTTCTATCTTATAAAGCCCTTCAGGACATGTCCCTTTGTGACTCTGAAGAGACAAGCAGACTTGAGATTCGCATGATCGGCTCCACTTGCTCCACTGTACGTACGTTAATTTTCCCATTATCGTAAAGTCATGTCTTGTTTTTATTCAAGTTTAACTGAGGTAATTTCGTACAAAATAAAACTGAACATAGATTTTTGATGAAATTTCATACAGTTACTAACTAAGTTTTACTGATTTCAAAAATTAAATAAAAATGGAGGTTACGGTTTTCTTATGCTAGATGGCGGTAATTTCATTTTTGAGGCCGTGCGCCAGCAATTTTCGAAAACGGAAAATCGAACAAAAGGCACTTGTCATTGTAACATCAATTTATTGTAAGCATTGAAATGTTGAAGTCATTCTATCTTTTACACATCAAACAAAAAGTAAAACCTCAAAACTTTGCAAGAAAATTTAAGTGTCGTAAAAATTAAAGATATTTCGACACCAGTACATGCCCTAATATTAGCTTGAAAACGTTTTTCTACGGTAAGTATTTGAGAACATCTCAAAAACGGAGCATAAATGTTTGTTAAAATTGAAATATCTGATAGTTTATCTTACTCTTGTTGATTTGACATAATAAAAACGATAGGTCATCGTGTTCGTTTTTGAGCTACAACTCGCTAAAGTACGAATTTTGTCCTCAAAATAGGCTTTGACAGAGGGAGGACTAAGGTGAGTTTAGACGAAAAAGTAAGAAAAAAGCCGATATCTCTTTCAGTGTTTCCCAAAAAGCCCTGTGTCAGTGTCTCTAGTCTTCTTTTGTTGGTTTCAGAGTTATTTAAAAAATTGTTTTCTTATCTAAATGGCCGCAATCTTGAAAACTTGCAATTTCTCCGTGTGCGCAAGCTCGCACATGGTAGATCGTGCGCAATGCAAAATTACGGAATTACTTTAAAGACTTTATAATTGCAATGTTTTCAAGTTATTAGATCCAGAGATTGAATCTCTGGCTGCCAGAGATTTTGTTCCCTTTACGTTTCATTCCCCCAGCTAATTATTAACGAAACGTACACGAGCCAAATGTCTGGCACCCAGGGGATAAGTTCGTAAGTCACTCGGGAAGATTTTTACAGAGATGTTAGAGAATTCATCAAAATCGAAGTCCCTCGGGAATTTGAACTCGCGACTTACTCAATTTTTATTTACCCATAATTCCTTCGAATATCATGGCACCATCTCGTGAGGTTTTCTTCCACTTACCACGTTTTTGAAATTGCTGTAGATAATGTTACATTGAATATTGTTACATTGTAAAGAGTTACATTGAATATTGATACTTCTGTACAAATGCTTGCCTGGTTATCGGTTAATTTTTATGTAGCTTTAAAATAGAAGGGCGAAGCTTATCGTCAAATCTGATGGTGAGATATATTTCACGCAAAGCTAAACGAATATTTCTGATTGATTCTAGAACAAAACCAGTAAGATTAAGACTATGAGGTTTCGGGGACGAACCTAAAGGTCGAAAAACCGCTGTTTAATGTCTGGTTAAATTGCCTTTTTCTTGATAATGACATGATGACATCATAATCAAGGAAGTTTGTAAAATTGATTATTCGTTCTTATCACCTTGCTGTCAGGGATCATTACTTTCATTTTAAAATTCCATTACTTTCTACTTAGCACTCTTTCAAACAGAAACATTTTCGCTCAGTTTTATGCATAATTCTTAATGAGTGGTGCCATATATCCCACCTCCCGCTGAGCAAACTCATAAAACACCCTATAAATGCGATTTGACGATCCTTCTTTATTATAAAAGTAAACTTCCATTTCTGATCAGTGAAATGTAAACACTATTCGCGTTGTTGGCAAATGCGAATCTCATGTTTGTCATTTTCAGCGGAAGTAAACTTTACTCATGTGAGTTTATAGCATTTGGGCCTTTTAGTCAGTTATATTAACTACTATGTTTATCGCACTGTCATCTAAAAGTGCCTTTTAGCTGTATCATATGTAATAAATATGTATCGTTGTTTACCAAATGATTCATGTCCTCCATAGAATGATCAAAGACTAATCTAGAAATGACCAAACTTGGATGTTTGTGGATAAAATTACTGATGTCATTTTCAACCTGCAAACATAAGTCTTTTTACTGAATACCTTTCGTATCCAACAAACCGCAACAAAAAAGAAAGAAAGGTGTTGAACAGAAAAGGGAGAGAGAGGGAAAGGAGAATTTCTGTCAATCGAGATTTCCGTTCAACTTGCATCAGACAAGGAAGCAATGATAAATTAAGCTGCAAGGCAGACAGGACAATAGGTGGGCAAAATCACAAGCAGAGAAATCGTCTGTGTAACTTGTGGCGAGCAATAAAACAAGCTGGCTAACGATCAGAAGGAGAGACAAGAAAGAGAAAAGCAAAATATTGCGGCAGTTTTTCACTACAGGTGCCCTTTTAGCACCTTTCCGCAAACAATCAAGGAAGAAAGGAAAAGAAAAGGAACGAATCTTTAAGCTGCGAAGCTAATTGATCTTCCAATTACCTTGCAGCAAGGATCTACGTAGGAAGGAAAGGGAAAATTGAGCAAAAATTGAATATAAGAAGAGGAATCTTTTATTCTAATTTCTCAGAAAAAGGAAAGGAAGGAAAAAAAAAAAAAAAAAAAAACGGAAGAAGTCGGAGAAAATCTCTGCAAGCAGCGGGCTGCCAATGTTTTTCAGTTAACAAAACCATTTGCGGTTTTAATCCATCGAAGAAACAATCGGAAGAATACATTATGTTTTCGCTAAGGAGGATACAACGGATGGAAAGATCTTGAAGGAAGGTAAGCCAAATGTGGTGTACATTTCAGCTAGATGGAAATATCTAGGATATCATTGCAGTGACTGCATTAACTCCGTAGGAACGAAGTCTTGAGTTTGTTAAATCAAAAATGGCCGCTTCTTTCTTCGATTTTCAAACGTTTTAGTCTAGATGAATATATTCTAAAACATCATAAAGAATTTAAGGGCTAAACCGAGATAAATAGCTTTTGTATTTGAATTGCTTTGAAAAATACGACGGAAGTATATAATTTGGACGAATACCGCTATTACTTGTCAGAATTTGTAGCTGTTGCGTAGAATTTGCCGTAACAACGAAGTTTAAGGAAGCACAAAAGATCATTATGGAAACTTGCAAAACCGAGTTCCTTCCTGGCTTGACCTGATGCACAGGTCCTGATCTGGCAAACCTTCCAAAATTAGCTCGTGGTCCCTGTCTGTTAGGCCAAGAATGAGTACATATACATGTACAAATCGGACACCTACTGATTTCCAAAAGGCCGTTTAATATGAGTTTCATTTAAGTATCACAAGCTAGGCTAATCTGGGTGCAGTCAAACAAAGAGCGTTATTACCTCTTGATAATAAATCCCTTTTCAGCAAATAAACCGATTGGATAACAACATGTCAATTTATATGCTGAATGAAGATCCATATAACGGACAGTGCGAGCTACTTTCTGTGAACTCGGCGCGCCAAATCCACCACCTTGTTTCTGGTTGGTGGGTACTTTCCACTAATTCTACCGCAAAGCCTTGTGGTTACTTTTGAATCTGCAAATTCGACTTTATAGAACATATTTAGTCAGCTTAATGCTGGACGTATTCAGGCGATTTTTGTATCAGACATATGTGTAGAGTTCAGTGAAGTAGGCGTCAGTTTGAATTCTCCATCCTTTAAAGTTATGAGAACTGAAAGTTAGTGATGTTTATTGCTGAGGTTCAAGCTCTCGATCAAGGGGGAAAATGCTTTAAGATAGTTCTTATTTTTGCAGCTTATGAATATCAAATAAGTGCTTTAACACATACCACTCGCAAACCAACTGTGAAAATGGTTAATACTGCAACAAAGTGAATTCTCATAGACTTGGGTTTCTCTTCAAAGGTAAGTGTGCCCTTGAAATTAATCCATGTTTTATAAATATTTAAGAGCATTTTTATGGTATATTTTTTGTACTCTACTGAATAGTTTCATCAACCAACTAACGGTAAGTTAAAATTAATCCTTTTAGAATATTTTAAGATCATTTTCGATCTTTTTATGAAATCATAAACACCTGTTAAATAGGAAAATCTAGTGAAAATGGCTTACATGCTTTAGAGTTGTTAAAATATGCTTGAATTTGTAAACAGAGGAGCTTGTATTCATCCGAATTACTTAGCTGCAGTTCATCTTATATCAGGAGTACGTACCCTTAATACAAGATGAGCGGCTACGTAGTTCGTATGTCTGGTAAATAAAAACTACAGAAACGATGTTTCAGAAGAAATTTAAATTACCACAATTTTTTTTGAACTCAGAAAACATATGATCAAGATGGAAGATGAATAAACCAAGAAAGAAAGAAAGAAAGAAAGAAAAGAAGAAAAAAAGAAAGAAAGAAAGAAAATAAATAAATAAATAAATAAATAAATAAATAAATAAATAAATAAATAAATAAATAAATAAATAAATGAATGAATGAATGAATGAATGAATGAATGAATAAATAAATAAATAAATAAATAAATGAATAAATAAAAAATAGAGAGATAGATAAATGGATAAATAAATCAATAAATTAATTAATTAAATAAATAAATACATAAATAAATGAATAAATAAACAAATAGATAGATAAATGGATAAATAAATAAATTAAATAGATAAATTGAATAAACAAATAAATAAATAAACAAATAAACAAATAAATAAACAAACAAACAAATAAATAAATGAATGAATAAATAACAAATTAAATTCCAAGATGGTTTAGTTTCACAGAATAATAATTCAGCTATCTTCCTCTATCAGACATGAATGAAAACACCAAGCTAACCGGAAGGTCCAACGATTCCATCATTTTGATAAGACAAGCTATATTTATATCGGCATTTGTAAGATTTATCTTCAATGCATAAAAATTCATGCAAATCGTTATGGATGTTTTTTCATGATAGAGTGCATTTCATATGTCTGTGAAATAAGATCAAGTTATTTGTGCCTATTTAGTTGCTATTTAGTTGTTATTTAGTTACTACCATTGAACCAGAACTTTCTTATAATAGCAATACAATGGATGTGTAGAAAGTCTGTTTCAATGAAAGAAACAATGAAGTTCATTTGAAGTAATAAAGTAATTAAAAGCTATTATGCAAAGTCATTTGTCTCAATTCTCTTGTGTATTTGATGTCTCCAGTGTATTGCTATATATTATAAGAAAGTTCTGGTTCAATGCTAGCTATAGTGACTAAATAGCAACTAAATAAGCACAAATAACTTTGATCTTATTTCACAGGCATATGAAATGCACTCTAATTGTATTTTATTCAAATTGTAGTAGTCTCCAAAGTCATGTGACTTTAGAAATAGTCTCTCACGGCTCTCGACGCTTTTTTTTTTTCCTTTTAATTTTCACGCAGTGGGCCAGACCTCAGTGTTTGTGGTCTGATTTACAAAAAAAAATGTAAAACGAAAAGAAGATGAATTGCACCGCATCTCGCACACAAACATCTAGGCATTAATCATTAAACAGGTCATTTTATCAGGTTTACAATTCCATGGCCAGCAGCAATTTCGTGATTTGAAGAAAACAGGAAAAACCAGACATAGGCATCTGTAACCCTGTCATATTAAGTGTTTTTGAATATGAGGCTCTACCACGTCCACTTTATAAAATGACTAAGTATTCTGCTGTAGAGGGTTGGCCACAAGGAGGGATTTCTATCACATCATGCGTATATATCTATGCATTTATGGGAAGGCATGCAAAAATGGAAAGCTTGGCCTGTTTAGAGAAGAGTGGTATCCAAATTAAACTAAAACTATCCTCAAGCAATATCAAATTCAATGTGATACACTTAGATCATGTTAGACATCTTAGTCACCATTAACGATTCGTCCATGCGATTTATTTCATCGTGCGGTTATCTCAGATGGTAAAACAGCTGCAGTATTGACTCACGTGGTTTTAATTTCAGTGGCGCAGTGATCATCATCATCATTTTCTTCTTCTTCATCATCACAATCATTATTCAGATCTATTCAGTCGTCATGAATGAATATCTAAATTTTGAAAATGCTCACTGGCACATGACCAGCGCAAGAAAACAGCTCTACTAGCCACGCAAACATTTCAGTTTTTTCTACATTTTTCAACTCCACATATTTCAAAATCACTACTAAAAGCAATTTAATAGTTAAGCGCTAGCAATTTTCACTCAGTGAAGAGACCTCATTCAGCATTACACTTTATATAATAACTAGTATATTAAGCGCGTCCTGATTGGTCGAAAAGCGTGTGTGATTACAGTACATATGCATAGATGACGTCATTGAATTGTACGCGCACTGTGATTGGTTGAAAAGTTTCGATAAATATTATATATATACAACAAATAGATTCCATTTTTCAGGTCTGTTCCCTAATAGATGTACAGCTAGAAAGCATCAAAATGTGACGAGAACAACAGCCAAGCATCAAAATGTGACGAGAACAACAGTCAAGCATCAAAATGTGAAGAGAACAACAGTCACGCCACTCGTCTTCGCCTCGTAGCGTACTTCTTTGTTCTTACGTACCACGTTTTGATGTCATCTGTGCATCTATTAGAGCACAGACCCACGGAAAAATGGAATGTATTTGTTAAATATCTTTGCAAAAACAAGAAGTTTTAAGAGCGACGCTAGTATGTTTCAATGAAATCAAATGGTTACGTGTTGAGTGTTATATACAACGCAATTCCAAGCCTAAAGCAAATTTTCTGCAGTCTAACAAGATCACTATGCTTAAACACTGAAAAAAATTTAACTGATAATAGGAAACCCTTCCGGACAAACAAACCATCACTTACAATTTTTAAAACGATATGATCGTTTGAGAGTCGCCTAGGGGATTTCAGTCCAATTTACAAAGTAATAAACTTATAGGATACATTAACATGGAGTAAACGGTGATGGATGTGACACTCATAGCATTCACATGCGATAAAGATAAATTCGTTCCCGCCTGAGCAAAAAGGTTTCGGTGGTTTTTATCTCAAATTTTATGTTAGCCTTTCTTGTCATTTCATTGTGATTGTCAGGATCTTGAAAGAAACAACCTTGATGGCCTTTTTGACAAAAGTGATTTTAGAAGACAGAACTATGGCGTCCGGCTAGCGCTCTAACCAACCCAGCTCCATTCCTCAATGGAACCTTGAATAACTGTGGTCTATGATATACGAATAAGTGGGATTTGAGAATATCAGGATGCGAGAATCACGACTTCAGGAGTAAAACCTTCAAACCGTGAAACCTTTCGGTTAATAAGTAAGCCATTCTTGCAAAACAAACTTGTGAATTAAAGGTTCTTGGTCCGCCTTTTTAATCCTTCGGAGATATTCAACACGTATTTTTTAAAGGAATTCGGCTGAACTAAGGGACTGAAGGCTATGCAACTCGCCTGGAGGGGAGTATGGGTAAAGTTTGTTAAGGATATATGCATATTAATCAGTATAAAACAACATTCAGCTTGCTTAATGTAACGTACATCAAAGGCTTGACTCAACAAGTTGTTGTCGTTAAAAATCGGACCACAGCCAGTGAGTACATTATTACATTTACCCAAATTCTCATTCGATCTAGTCATATAGATTTGAGGCTCCTCGCTCAAACGTACTTTTTCTAAACAAGGTGTATACAGCCGAAGCTCCTTGCTGAAGCCACCACAATCTTGAACCAAAGAAAAGGAAATATTACAAATTGTCGTTTAAGAGAATATCTCATTACAGAGTTTAAGTACAGTATAGAACTCTAATGCGGTTTAATTCGTTGGGGAGGTCGATCCCTGGAGCCAGAGTGTCTTGAAAATGTTGGCAGGAAAAACTATATCTCCAGGCAAAGTCGGTCGCAAACAGATTTGATGAGTATTTGGATTCCATACTGACCACGCCCATGTGATGACTCATGTTTACCGATCCTGGTGAGCCAAATGGCTTGCCTGAATTTAAATGACTTTTCGAAGACTTGCTATCGTTTCTGAAGCTACATTTAGACGAATCAAAATTTGATTTGCAAGATCTAAAATTGGATTTGATTTTGACGACTTTCGTAAGTAAGAGAAATTGTGAGAGGATAAATCGTCAACTCGTGCTATTATGTATATTTGACTTTCATGTTTTCGGCCTCGTTCATGCACACCAAGCCGACGCCCAATTTGGGAAATATCAGGAAATCCGCCTGATCTATAAGTTGAATTTGCATGTCCAATTACTTATTTATCAGAGCTGTTTTCTTTTTTTCTTCTTCTTCTTTATTTTTCTTTCTTTCTTTCTTTTTCTTTTTCTTTTTCTTTTTTCTTTCTTTCTTTCTTTCTTTTTTTTTTTTTTTTGAAAGGTAGGAACGAGGAACTTTAATTAGCTTTTATCAAATCTAAACAAGTTTGTTTAATTTGATCAATGGTTTACCACAGATCGGGCCGACACGTCGCATCGTGGCCAGTTAGTAAACTGATTTGCTAATCTGTATAAAACTGAAAATTTTATTTTGTGGGTTCCACATTGTCCTTGGGGGATAAGATATGGAGACTCGTATACAACTTTCTGACACTGATATTATTTAAGATTCATAAGAGTTTTATATTACTCTATAAGAAACCAGAAGATATAGCCCGGGGCTGATCAGTAAAAATTGATGACAAAGAGTGACCACAAGTCTTTGGATTGCTTAATCTAGATTCAAATTAGTCGGTCATAGTAGAGGAAAGCAAGAAAAGGAAAAACGAACGAATCGGTGAAAGGAATGAAAGGATCAGGGACGAAGAAAGAAAGAAGAGAAGGGAGGAAGATGACAGGGATGAAGGAAGGAAGGAAGAGAAGGAAGAGAAGGAAGAAGAAGGAAGGAAGGAAGGAAGGAAGGAAGAAGGAAGGAAGGAAGGAAGGAAAGGAAGGAAGGAAGGAAGGAAGGAAGGAAGGAAGGAAGGAAGGAAGGAAGGAAGGAAGGAAAGAAGGATATAAATGATAAAAGAAAAGAGAGAACAACGAAAAGAAAGAAAAAAGAAAAAGAAGAAAAAAAGAAGATAACGAAAAAGAAAACAATGAAAAGAGAGAACAAGAACGAAAAAAAGGAAAAGTAAGAGATTTTGACTTTTTGATTATATCATACAATGGATCTTTAAATTGATACGCACTCAGCAAATACAATTTCTCTTGTGTTAGAATAATTCAACTCGAATTCACCTATATGCTCATTCTGTTATCAAATATATAAGCGTTAGCTTTCGTCTTATTTGTTAGCTCAGCAAACGTTAACTCACTAGTTAACGTTTCTTAATTTGACATTCATTTATTCCTTCTTCTCTTTGAGCGTTTTCTGTAATCCGTTATTTGGTCGATATTAGCAACTATCTTTTTTACCCTGAAGCTGTTTGTCATAAACGCATGGTCCGTAGTATTTACAACAAAATAAGGATACTTCCAGAGATATTTCATAAGTTCCAAACGATACCGCTTTTTTGTTTATTAACTTCGATGTCGTCACCATTAGTATACCAGAGTTGTTTTATTGCCTTCCTGCGGAGCATTTAAAACAAAAGACTTGCTGTTAGATGGGAAAAAAATTACAACAAGCCGGTAGTTGCTATAGTAATGGATGGTTGGTGTAAGCAATTCTAATTTAGAATATTTACGCTTTTCGGAACTAGGAAAGTTAGCCCTAAATATAGCAAAGACATTTTAGGAATATAGAACGTATGTCATGATATAATTGTGGAAAAGAAAAGAAAAAAGAAAAAAGAAAAAAACTAAAGGAAGACCTGCTGTTAGATGGTAAAAAAAAATTAATAAGCCGGTGATTGCTATAGTAATGGATGGTTGGTGTAAACAATTCTATTTTAGAAAATTTGTGCTTGCGAAACTAGGAAAGTCACCTCTAAATATAGCAAAGATATTTTAGTAATAAAGAACAGATGTCATGATATAACTGTGGAAAAGAACGACACAGGGCACTGCTACGCTACTCAATGAGGCAAGGTCATGATGAGCCTTTTCATCCGTGATACTGTTACGGCACAGTTACGGTATAAACTACCAGTATTTCATACGTGATACACAACTGTTACGGTAGCTAGAGTTACGGTATGGACTACTAGTATTTTCATGCGTGATACGCAACTGTTACGGCGCAGTTACGGTATAAACTACGATACGTGATGCATAATTGTTACGGCACAGTTACGGTATAAACTACGAGTGTTCATTTCATACGTGATACGCAACTGTTACGGCACAGTCACGGAATAAACTACCAGTATTTTCATACGTGATACGTAACAGTTAACGTCACTACACGACGTAGAAACCCAGTGCAAACTCCACCATGGGGCGTAAATGGACCACTTCGCTATTCGGCGCGTCATGTTATGGCATAGTTACGGTATAAACTTTCATACGTGAAACGTAACTGTTGAATCTAGTTGTCCTAGTAGTGCAAATTCAACCAGGTTCGATTGCGCGCCGTAAACAGAGCGCCTCTTGTTAAAACGAGTGATGTTACGACAAGCGTTTAACGTGTATACTGTTCACTTGAGAGTTCATAAACTTTATATAGGGTGGTTAGTACAATACTATTGCAGAGTGCAGATGTGCGTACATTGTCTTTTCAAATAATCCCGCAACAGCATGTTTTACGCCCACCTTATATAGCGCTGGAGTGAAGGATGATGACCCCTGATTTAATGATTTGATACCTTCATTCAAAAAGACAATACCGGGCAGAAATGAAGTGTTTTCAGGAGGTCTCTCGACCTGGACCGAGTCGCTAATCACCAAGAGCCAGCTTCCTCATTTTACCTGGTCAGTAAATAAACACAGTTATCGTATTTCCGCTGGGAAAGTCCAATGAAATCAATATCCGACCTGTACAAATACAAATCCAGAACCGAGTGTCATTATCATACCCTTGAAACTTTTTCCGGCTTGGCCAACTTATTCTGTACAGTCATTTAAAGTGTCCGCCTTTTAAGATGTAAATATAGGCTGTCTGTACGCATTACTTTTTATATCACATACAAATCGAATTAGTTTTTTTATTATATTATATTTTAGTAGTAGTTATATTAGTTTTTCTCCTATACCACACTGTCTGATACATTAACAAAACCATTGTATTCAAAGCCAATGCTATTCCCGGCCGAAACGGCGAGGGAAAACACTAATAATGAAACGTTCAACTTAATAAAAGTAGTCTAGGCCGACTTCATAAACACACATGTGTCAACTTTCAAGTTGCCGACCAAAATTTCAAGCTTCAACAATACCGTTCATTTATTAAAAGACAAGACCATATGTTTATAGTCCATGGTCAGTGTGATGCAAACATGTGATGCAATGGTCCAGACCCAAAATATTTGTTATAGTTTTTCTTTGAATCACAATAGAATTCGAACCATTCAATTCTTTTTCATTAAACAAAGGCAATGTTATTGCAGAGGGCACCTTTCGGTGCAATGTTTTTCATTATTATATTTTTTGGGTTTGAATTACAAATTCTGCAAACCCGTTAAATTCTATTTCATTATGCAACGGGCCAATGTTATTCCAAAGCGCAGTGTTCGGTGCAAAATTTGTTATCTTTCGATAAAAAGTTATACGTTTATACTAGTTTTTTTTGGGAACTTCAATTTTGCATAAAACGTTTCATATGCCGGCAATTTCATTATAAAACGGGCTAATGTTATTCCAAAATGTAGCGTTCGATGCAAAAATTATTTTTTCTTCCTTTTTCTTTTTTTTATAAAAATTTAGAACCAACCTTAATATATTTGTATTAGTTTTTCGCAGTAACTACTGAATACTACAAAAACGTTCCATTTAATTTCATTATAAAATAGGCCAATGTTATTCAAGAGTGTAGCGTTCGATGCAATAATTATAAGCTTTTCTCTTTCATTAAAAAATCCAGAACCAAACTTATTAGTATTGTGTTTATATTAGTTTTCGTTGGAAAACTACAATTATATAGCATCGTTTGCAATTTTAATCTATATTATCGTGCAATATATAAAAATAATAAAAAAGAGCTTCTTTTGATTCATTAAATAGTCCAAACCCAATCCCTATTAGCATTATTACCTATGTTGGTTTTTTATTTATGCTACAATTCTAAAAAACGTTGCCTTACACAAAGTCCCCTTTATTTAAGGCGTCGAATAAGGTGTGATGAAGCAATGTAAGTTATGTATAAAAGGCGTTAGTGGGTGTAATATATCGCCATTATTCACTTTTATATTGTACAAGAGGAACTGCAAAAATCAACGCTTTAATGATACCTCGCTAAGCTTTGAATCTCGTTCATTTTTTTGACATAAACTGGATAAGATGTGTGTGAGAGAAGAGAGTTTGTATAATATTTGACCTTTGTATTAAAACACAAAGACACCGAAGATGAAACCAATTTACACGTTTGACTAAAAGCCACAATATTAAGACAATTTAGTCAATGTCTCTGAGAAAGAAAACAATTTAAAATTGCACAAAAAATGACAAAGACATTGCTCTTAACCTTTAATGTATTCACTTATGTTTTTGTCTGAAATTTTCGTCGTCTCAATGTACGTTAAAAACTCAACGGAAACGTCGATTTTCGTCACTAAAGAACTGTTGAATACCATGAAATGAGGTTCCTTTGCTGCTTTTTTCCCTTTTCTAAGATTCCCACGTTTTAAGAAACTTTAAATGCGGCTAAAACATTTCGGCAGTTAGACCCCCTGCTGAACTCCATCTGTACACCTGTATATTGCTATTTACTCTATAACTATAAATTAAAATTATTTGAATTTCTAATGCTATGAAACCAGATCGACCAATCAACGTTGGAATTAAGACACACCTCTCTTAAGCACGTCTAGTAGTAATAATAGCCAACACGTGAAGAACATAGACATCTATATCAGTGTACTTTCTAAAGAGGGTTGGGTTATGGCCACCGAATTCAAGTACTTCTTTGACCTAACGCAATTAATTAGGCCTGATGTCACTAGACCTTGAAATAACCCATTTTCGTATCTATAGCAAAGTTATAGCGTAAAAAGATTGGTATTTCTGATAACAAGACGTTTTTGTGTTTACTATAGAAACAAAGGTAAGTCGTTTTTCTGTTAATATGTATATTTGTTCTCAGACATCACAAAAGTATATTTTGTGTCTTAAAGTGGCTTTCGGTAGCCACGTGGCTTGAGCTGAATAGCGAGGCTCCTGATAACATCAGGTGAAGGTTCAAACCAGCCAATGAATGGGCTAAAATTTTATCTTAACTTTAAGAACAAGGCTATGTTTATTTCAGGTCCATCATAGCCTAACAAAACATCTATAGAAATCGAGGAGAGACTTTTTTGTTTGAGATAAATTTGCATACAAAACACTCGCGTCTTGAGAGTGGATCAATCATAAATGAAACAGAAGTCCTTTACAAACATGTTCCGTAATTACAAACTACAACCATCTTACTATTTTTCTTTTAATTTCTCGAGAGAATCATTTCTTAGAACACACTCTAAATTAAAATCTCAGAAAATGAATCCAAAGCTTAAGGACGGTTACGATTGTTTTCAGACTAGATATAATGTTAGATAATGTATTCTAAATTGTCAAATGTTTTGACATTAGGAGTGACGAAAATTTCTACTATAGCGTAACACAAAAGCATAAAAGAAAATAAGAGATAACGAGTGAAACTATACTATCTTCACCATAGATCATCATCTAGTAAAATATTTAATGAAGAAACTAGATTCAAACTCAAAATACTGGAAAAGAATTTATAATCAGATGAAAAGGGGATTTTAAAACAAAAAACGGCGTGAAATTAATGTCAAACGCTGAAATGAAATGTTTTCAAAACAGCGACTTGCATAAATCTAAGGGTTTTTTTTTTGTCCCCTTTTTTTAAATAAAAGCCCAAAACTAAATGGTATTAGATTTAATAACATGAAATTGTACATCTGTTTTATGGCAGAGTGAAATAACCAAGCCAGTTTTGGCAGTTTTTCTTACAACCTACCGATAGCAGGAAATTGACAATTCATTTCTTTGTTTTGTTCGACCCATAATCCACTGCGAACCGATTAGCGTGCTTTCATTAGTTATTGTCAACTTCATATCCCATAAATCATTGAAATCTAATAAAAGCCGTAAAAGAAAAGTACTTCCGTTCGTATAGCCCGACACCATCTAGAACTAGCAGAGGGAGGAACAAATAGTTTAGCTCGTGTTGATTTATATCATCTGCCTAATGTTCCCGTGTGTTAGTGTGTGTATAGCGGACAAGCGGACATTTCAAAGTTGATGAGCGAGCCAGAATAACGACGAAGTTCTACAGAAATTCATCTCAGAGGTAAATTCAATTTAAACATTGACTTTAACACCTAGATTCGATATGGTTGTACAATAATTGAATGTTAGATGCTAAAGTTTGTGAAAGAACAAGCGCGGAGTCCGAGTCAATTTATATTACGAATGTCTTTAAGAGAGGTAATGTGAAGATCATCTGATTTCATATGCTTTAAAAACTTTCAATAAACTTTCATTGATAGACCGTAGTTGAAAAACATAGACTAGCAGGGCTTTGTCAGAAAATTAAATCGTAAACTGATTCTAACTGCTTCAACACATACAGGTATCACTACGTACAAAAAAGTAACGCTAAAATCATGTGGCTCTCACTGATAATCCGTTCCGATAACACAGATCCCATGAGGTCTATTACAACGCATATTACGAATTCGATAGATTTCCCTGGCTTGATAACACAGCGTTGACTTCCAAGCGTTAGCAGTAAAAACTGTTTTGACTAGCTGTCGGCTTTCAGTGGTATATCGACGCAGAGTTGAAACAACGTTTCAAACAGCGCGTTTTTCAATAGTCAAAGAGTTGTTATAGAATCCCTTTCTTTTGATTCTCCGTTACGATTTATTGACAAAAATACTTAATGTTTGTACTGTTATTCTTTCGCGTACTTGTGTGACAATCTTTATGGCGCCATGGATTCTGCAAAACAAGGAAACCGAGTACAGTTGATATTTTTCGCGTCAATTTTCAAAAAAGTCCGCCTCATCAATCGAGTCGTAAATTATAGTTTCAAGGACGGCGTTTATTTACGAAGTAGACTTATAGCAAATGTTTGGTTTCTTGATAATAGGATTTATTTTTATGCCGCGGATTATTCATAGCAATGGCATAATAAAATTTTTGCTAATTTTTGGGGGGTCGGTTTTCCTATCAAAAATGTCCACTTTGTCATCGATATATCAAAGACGGCATTATTTTTATAGCAAATACAAGACAGGGGCCCTGTCATTCAGTGGAATGATTTATTGACTATTTGTCATTGCGGAACCTAAAGGCAAGTTTTTACAATTGATGTTTTTGGAGGACACTCAAAAACAGTTTTATCGGATCGTGGGAATAGTGCGTTGTGTATTGTAATATTTTTCTTATCACCAGATAATGTTGTTATGTTAGTTGCAATTGCATTTTTTGTGTGGTATTTATCTCCAACTGGCTTATTTCATCGATCTATATCGGTTGTTTGTCAATATTTTTTTTCCCGTTCGATGCAGTTTTATCTTTAGTTTTCAGTTTCTTTCTTTGTTATTTTCTCTGCTGATAAAGCATTTCCTAGCTTACAGGCTATTTTGTACATTTTAGAATCTCAACTATAACTACAATTACTAAAAATGAAGTAGCTGAAAAATATGGACTTCTTAAAGAGCATATGTATTTAATATAATTATTGTAAGAGAATATAATGGTTATATGTTCATCGAAACCGAGTCTCAGATTCAATTCAGTGTTTCTGAACGCAATATTTCACGGAATTCACACCCACATAAAGATTCACGAAAAAAATATAGTTTATATTAAGACTGTCACCGCGTGGAAATCAGAATCTCCTTTCTCGGTATGTGGAAATTATAATGCATTAGATTTAAAACGAATCTTTGCAGATAATGAGATAAAAGCTCTATATTAACATCTGGATGGTGTCTTTTCCGGTCGGGGTATTGTAGTCCGTTTCAACGATAATATTAATTTCGAAGCCAAAAACTCCTCCGAAATTAAACTAGTGAAAAAACTAAAAATACAAAGGGCTGTACTTGAAAAATGTTTTGCAAAAAATAATTCAGGTTAATTTACGGATTCATTGCTGTATTGTAGCCAAACAATAACTGCTCTTTTTGTAAAGCGATTCCGGAAAGGCTCCTCCAATAATCAGGACAAAATCGCATTGAGCGCTATTAGTAACTTGTGCCTTGGCCATCGCCTGAATCAAGGACAACGTGCTTCAGTTTACACTAGATGTCTTCAGATCCCCATAGCCTCCAGGCAACAAAGATGCCTTGATTCTGATTGGCTAGATTCGGGAGCGGGGATATGACTCACGCGGAAATGTAATTTATCGTCATCAGAAGATTTCGGGCGTTGAATTAAGACGCGTCGTTAGTTGATATGACAACTGATTTCGGCTGCAATTGATGTCTAAGTAAATAACGAGACTTAAACTGATCATCGCCGCGGTCAAGTACAAATGAATATTAAATCAAAGGTGACTTAATACTTGGTGCGACAGCCTCTTAACTGAGACGATCACGGTATGATTCACAACCCAATACCGGCATTACATCACTCTCCATTCCAATCTTCGAAGTGTAGCATTAAATGCCCGAAGGTCGAAGCACCGATAAAGGGAGGGGATACATGGCGGACTGTCCACCTCTTTTAAAAACACTTCAACTGAATGGACACAAACTTCAAATGTTAACCTTGACATTCAAATGGAGATACATGTCGTTGATATGATGACTTAAAAGTCATCAATATTAGATGTCTAGAAGTGCGACTTTTTGGACTGAAAATGTAGTGAGTCATCTGTGCACGTGTATAGATTGTGACAGTGAGTTTAGCCACAAAGGTGCCAGAGCCGATATGTATCCATGACAACAGAAAACTCTCTGAGCTTAGTCGCAAACACCAGAGTCTGGCTGCCCGAAGGCGTCAGGTTAGCACTAACCCAAGGTCAATTTTATCCGAAGGTTTTCTTTAGACTTAGCGCTAACCCGCCTTCGAGCAACCGGACCCTTTATGGCGTGCACTACTAAACGATGTTCTCCGGTCTTTCTGCTGTAAATATCTGTAGCTCAGTCCGGATATCTCTTACGAAGGGCATCGTTAGTTTTGTTTTGTAATTCATCTTCTAAATAATGACCATGAACAATATCTCTTTTTGTACTACGCATGCGTAGTGACTGGCAGTCATCTGCATTACGTATGCTCAATGCCAATATGGTTTTGAACTGAACGTCATCATGAGGGGCAAGTAGAGAAAGTTTCTGGGGCCAGAGTATTCGGGAAGCGCGCTCACAATTTTGTTGAAAAAATAATAATTGAGAATGCACACCTGGTGTGTTGGATATATTGGTCTTTCTCAATTCGAACGAACCGATGTTTTTGGACACCAATTGGACGACGCAAGCCGGCATCTGTTTCTTTTATCTTCGCACATCACAGTTTTTCTTTCGGAGAAAGAAAGCGTTGGCATTTTCCCGCCATTTCATCACACATGCGCAATGCGTTTCACAGCTTTGTTGCGTCATGTCTCTTAACCAATATAGTTTTTGATTGAATTATTATAATAGTTCTAAAGGAAGAAAATGATTGCCAGTATCAAATTTTGTCAGCAAACTCTCGTGCAAGGTTTTCCTCAAATTTGGTAACAGAACCCGAAATGAACCTGAGTCGACTCGCGAATACGGCAGACTATTAGCTGTACATCTGATCTGTAGCTTTGAGGTGATGTTACACGGGTCGATTCGCAACAACGATTTTCCGCGCAGCATATGTTACCCGTAAAGTTTATGCTGTGGAAAATACAAAACGCAACCATTTTTAGCAATATTTTTGCTTAGTAGACAAGTTACAGATGTATGATATGAATATTAAAAACTTTTAACGCAAAATTATCAATTTGACCAAGTGTTGCGCGGAAAGTCGTTGTTGCGAATCAACCCGTGTAACGTAACATCACCTTTAGGCTTCGTTTGGCCATTACATTGCCCATCAATTTCACTGCAAAGTATATCGATGCAGGCTCGAAATAATTTCGAGTTACGCACAGGTTAGACGTATGCAGTGGGCGAGTATTGTTTGTCCGAAGGGGACTTTTAAAAACCCGATATATGTCTGTCGTAATGTCTTTTAATGGCATTATAGTGTATTTATAGCAATGATTGTGTTTTTATAGTCCTACTAAGTACCAAAAAGCCTGTACATTTACGTATTCACTTCAAAGCATTAACCTAATTGCTTATTCCACTGCCAAGTGCCTGAAACTATAAACTAAAAATTTTCGGATATATAATTGATAATACCATTGTGATGTTAAGGGGTCAATACTACTATTAATGAAACCTTTAAATTGATAGGTAAAAACCCTGCACAAAAAGGTCACTCAGTTTGAAAGCAAGAGCGTTGGGCTTTTAAATTGCACCTGCTTTGGATGGTCAATTAGTTTAACTCCTCATGTAGGCTATTGAACTTTTCAATTATTTCTTTATACGCAGTTTGAAGTAAAACTATTATACATCGGAGCCTCCGGATTTTAGAGTTTCAACTTTATTAAAAGGGAGAATCAACTCGTTTAAACATTTTAAAACGAAAACATATCCCATAACATCGTCTGAGGCAAGCATCGGGTTTTTTGAGCGGATTGTATTTGGGCGGAATAGATTCGACGTTGAATCAAGTTACATGATTCAAATACAAAATGTGTTTTTTAAGACATTTTACCCCCCCCCCCCCCCCCCCAAAAAAAAAAAAAAAAGAAAAAGAAAAAAAGAGCGGTTTACGTATGACTGTGAAAAAGTCCGTGCATCGCGTGCCATGTCTCTGTGTTTTGATTGGCTAAGATATTGACGTTGAACAATCCGTTGTGAAACGGCACGCCGCAACACGGCGTACGTGCGCATGCGCGGACTATTTCCAACAAAAATTACTCTAGTAATTCTGAAATGAAGTTAATTGAACACTTTTAATTTGGTCCCTCCGGCCTTGCAAATTCTGCGTGCAAAATTTAAAATAAAACCTTAAACTGCATGTAAAAGTGTATTGGATTGAATTGTCAAAGTGAACGGAAAACATAGGTTTCAAATACTTACAGTTAAAAGGAATTTTGATATATGTTGAAAAAGTGATATTATGAATGAAGTTTATTTTTGATCCTCTTGAATTAAGACTTACTTTAATCCGTATAGTAAATTGAAGCCACGAGATTTGCTGGCGAGGCATAAAGGACGCCAGCTATAGTAAAACAGAGTGCAGTATACGTGGGTGTTAGGTTATATCGTAATAGATTGAACACAACATCAAGATCTAAATAGACATATGCAGTTAAGATTGAAATTTTTCTGAATCGAAGTTTTGCTCGACATTTTTCGGTTGCAATTTTGGAAAAAAAGATGTTCAAAATGTACATTTTCATAAGTTAGCAATTCTGAAGGAAAATGAACAGGCAGATTCTATAACGTTTTTTAAGAAAGAGAAATGGAAATAGAAGCGAATATCTCACAGCATAACAATCAAAAACGTTTTCCATCTGCTTTTGTTCATTTCATCAGTTAAAAACTGCCTGCACGATTTTACGGCTCGAGAAAAGAGACGGCTGTCGCTCGCTAAGCTCAAAAGAAATGAAACTATTTGTGTGGTATTACCTCACACGAATACCAATTTGAACAATAAATTCAGTAACTTCAATGGGGGCCTTTTAGTGTTCGTACTTGTCTTCGAACCGTCAACCACTCAGAACAATTTTTATTTCACTTTTTGACATCATCGTAGGAGCTGCCACTTATGAATGATGGTCTTTCAAACTGCCTTATCAATTTCCCAGAAAGAATTGACACTCAGAAATGTTCCGATATTCACTGAGAAGAAAAACCAGAGTGATTTGATCCGTGAAAAAGAACATCGGGTCTTCATTGACATGTCGTCCATCTTGCATGGTCAGAATTGCCTACGGTCAAAACGAAACCAAAAAGGGCTTCAGGCGCTTTCAAAAAATTGAACAACGATAAAATCAGGACAAAGGACAAAACTAGAACACAGTTGCTACGACTTGTAAGTAAAAAAATGTCACTGGTGACACAAAATCAGATATTGTACTCACTGCTTGCAGCAAAAAAGTAATTCAAACTGTAAAGGGAAAAATTTCATAGCTTATGATGTATCATAGATGAAGTACCATTATCAATCCGGAAAACTCTATATGTAATTTACTCATTTTACGTTATATTAATAGCAACGGGAAAAATTCGTAAATCGCCCCAACTCGAGAGTTTCCATTCATGCAATACAAATTAGTGATTCGATTTAATGATCTTCCTTTTTCTCTTTCTACTGTCTTCTTTCTTTCTTTCTTTCTTTCTTTCTTTCTTTCTTTCTTTCTTTCTTTCTTTCTTTCTTTCTTTCTTTCTTTCTTTCTTTCTTTCTTTCTTTCTTCAATCCTTCCTTCGTTCCTTCCTTCGTTCCTTCCTTCCTTTCTTCTTTCTTCCTTCCTTCCTTTCTTCCTTCCTTCCTTCTTTCTTTCTCCTTTCTTTTGTTCTTTTCCTTTCTTTCAATTCTTTTTTCTTTCATTTTTTCCTTGTTTCTTTCTTTCTTTTTCTCTATTCTTGAGTATATTGAACTATCTAGAGTTCAAAAATTTGAGTCAGTGAAATTTCCACTGCTAGTGTTCTTATTAAGACCTTATCGTATCCAAGGATCGTCCGTAGCAGTATGTTTTTTAATGCAAAGGATTGTCCGTTATTTGCACATAAAAGGGCCATGGAGCATGCTCAGGTATCTTAATGTTCATTATATAACATGACTTTTTAACTATCTTTTTCGTTCCTTATTGAAAAGTTAAGTTATTTTGGTGGGATGTTGTATTTTGAAGTTGTGTGAATACAACTGAGCTTAATGCTCTACGTTGTGCGTTACTGAGAGACGTCGACGTAACGCAAAACAAAAATTCATTTGTGCAAATTCCCGTTCCTCAGGCCTGCATTTTCGATAAAAACTGACATGTTGATTTAGATGATACTTCAGTGGTAATAAACCTATTTGAATAGCGCAATCAAACCCAGTTCTCTGAAAACGATCAGCCATCTCCTCATTTAGAATGCTATAGTCCGCAGTGGGGGGTGGGGGGGGGGGGGGGAGTTAATGGTCACATTTAATAGATTAAAGACAATGCAAAGCTCCTGGACGAAAACGCTGGTTTCTAAAGAATGTAAGGTCGCCACCTTGGTACCTGACAGTATCGATGTAGCCTAGAAAAACATTTGCGTGTAGAAAAGAAATAATTTTTTTGCACGTGCTTCAAGGTGGAGTCGCTACTCGCCACCCTGCAGGTACATGGAGTATCAGGAGTACATGGAGTACATGGAATTTCAATTGTAGCTGCGAAAATTATTCGCGTGTAGAAAAAGACAGAACTTTACTTGCACGTGGTTCAAGCCGGAAGCTAGACTCGAGCTGGTGAAAGTGAGAAAAGAGTGTCAAAATGGAAGGACGACCACCTGTGATAGATGGACTTCCAGGCACCTGTTGGCATCAAAGAAATCAATTAGGGAAGATTTTCAAACACAAACATTGCCTGATATACTTATCACTGTTAGACTCGTTCAGACAAAATCAGTGTCGGACAGCAGCAGTTTATCTGTTCGATTATGGTTTGGAAAACGTTTCGCGTGAGATTTGCATTTTGATTCGTGAGATTTGCGTGTTTCTCGTTACCACCACAGGTTTTTTTTTTCTTTTAATTCTTCGGCTTCCAATCTTCCTCAGTAAGAAATACAGATGTTTATGGTATTTTTTATTAGTTGTTCCTGAATTGGCCGACTCGGCAACGACTCCCTTGGCTCATTGGATGTAACTCAAGACTAAAATTAGTTATCTCGTTTATATATTTTAACGACAAATTAAACTAGTGCTGGATATGAACTGTAATATATGCCATGGTCAAAGTCGATTTTTTTCTTAATCATTTGCTTTTCAGCCTCAATTATCGGATTTAGGAATTAACTCCGGCTGTCGCCACATTAGCAATCTACTCACATATTCATGATAGTCTATATATACCATTTAGTATTCACCTTTTAAGTTTAACTTGCTGTAATTATCGGGTTATTTTCTTCTTAGCGTTTTTTCTTCACCACAGGATTAGAAAAGGTGGTAACCGATTTACTTGTATCTTGGGGACAAGCCCTGTTTGAGTGCATTAACTTGACAGTAACGATAGATATTTGTATGAACTATTAGAAAATATTTGAGATATATAATGCGCGCGCGCTGATTGGCTGGACACCGTGTTTATATCGAACCAGAGGACAGAGACATTCTCGCACTAAAACTTCAGCTAGCTTGTGTTCCTAAGGTTGCTTTTTTTCTCGATCGCTCGTTTTGCGTTTCTTGTCAACAAAATTGAATTGAATAAATTGAGGTTGATACTATATGAGAACGAACATAGAAGCTATGGCTCGTGGTATATTCAATCTGGTCTTCTACTAAGTGAGAGGTTTTTTGCTTAGTTAATTGCTTTCGTGATCTCGGAGTTCCTTCTAATGCGTGTAACCGAGCTCACACTCTGATTAGCATTACCTGAGAGTGGAGGTAGCAAACACATTAGTTATAACCCTAACTTTGGTATAAAGATAAAAAAAATTCCAAAAGGTAACGGTATCAATATCTATATCCTGATCATTTGTTCATATGGCAAAATATCATCGTTAATTTAATGAGAAAACAATTTGAAGTAGCATATGGTAAGGTTTTTCGGCTTTTTCTCGTATGGGTACCGTGGGATTCGTGGTTGTGCGGCGGTGGAATTTGTGGAATGCCTCAGTCACATCAACCATAGTTCAATTTGAGGGTGTAGACAATGCCTGGGTTGTAACATGTTGTTAAATTTTACATTTTACTTGTATCACTTTGTATCGGCCTGCCAAAGCTGTTGCCGGATATAATCAAGTCCGTGCAGAAGGTAACATATATTTCAGTGAAATATCTTATTAGAAATCTTTATTATTACTAATATGGAAATAATGCACGTAGTTCTGTACAACATATTTTTAAAATACATCAAAACTTTCCCAAAAACAAAGCGTATGATTAGGAAGATCATAGTGGGTTCATCTTTTTACAATTGGCTCAGAAAATGATGAATCCGAGTGCCAAACGAGATCTTGCCGAGTACTTCACGATCTAAATGAAATCGTATGATTTTTCTTCCTCGCCAAAATAATGTAATGTAGTCGCCTTAGTTGTGGTATTATGGCTTAATAGACTGCACGCGACTAAGCCTAGGTGTTGACTGCGTAAACAGGAAAAAAAAAGGATTTTTCTTCTTCTTCACAAATAAGAATAAAGCCACTTTAAACGAATACTGATTACAGCTAGAACCTTAAGGACCTTATAACTCACTTATAGACTCACAGGACTCAGAGTAGTCTAGAGGATAACTGTAGTTGAGCTGATTATATTTTATTTGTCACAAATCCAGGATTATTAAAAGACAGAGAGAGTTGGAGTAAATAAACTCCGCCCTATAGTAAGTCCTTTTAGAACAGGGCCCTTTGAACTAAAAAAACAGTTCACATCAAGGTATCCTCTTGAAACTGTGAATTACCTTTTATGTTTTGGTGGTGCTTTTGGCCAAAGGAATCAGATCCGGTAAGATAGTTTCCTCCAAGCACTTAGATTTTGAATGAATTAACAGCTTGAGATCATGTGAGGTTTTGATCACTGAAGCTACAAGATGTGTGCTAGCACTTTTGTAAGAAAAAAGGGGAAAATCTCATGCATGTGTTTGCTTTAACAAACACGGTGTTTGTGAGGGAATTGTACAGCTACAGTCTCGCACGACTAATGTATGTACATACTTAAAAAAAAAAAACTAGTTATATATATAGCCACTTCATGGCTGAAATCGTCCACGAGATCTGGAAGGATCATGCAGGTAGTTTCAAAGTAATGGTACTATGATCGACTCAAAAACTTTGACAAGACAAATAATCGGACGAAAGATTACTGTTTAAATCGTATTTTTAATCTTAGTTTGGAAATAACATTAATAATGTACATTTTATCACGACTGTGCACAGGCGCGACCGATAACACGATTCAGTATCTTGGAGATATCATAAGTCCCCAAACAGGGGGACGACGTTTTTGACAGCTTTCTTTTTTCCTTTTTTATAATGTCAAAAATTACGAGACTGTTCAAATAATCCTTTTCATTACCCAGTTCCCAGCCTGTTTCTGGTTATCTGTATTATAATAAACCGGGCAGCATCTTCTCTTTTACCAATGAGATAGCTGTTTTGGAGTGATTTAGCGATGTAAGTTGCTCTGTGTGTTTACGCTGTGGTTGTCAATTGAACACACCCTATTTCCATGAAAGGCGCAAAACACCCCACCCCGCTTAGAAAGCTTGTGACACTGAAACAATTTCAAGCTCTAAGCTTTACATTCTTTATGTGATCTCAAGTGGATCTTTGGAGGTCTGGAAACCGGCCCGTTGTTCGAGAAATTCCAAGTATTCCAACTGTGTTCCAGAAAATACAGTTGCATTGAATGAACGGATGTCAGTCGGAGTTCTCTTTCTTAACTTCGCTTTAGTACTACTGTGTTTAAGACGATAGGCTTACTTCTGGGAAACTTATAAGTGGGCTCATTTTTACAGCACAGCTGCCACGTCAGCAAACGAAAGATTTGCTGGATCTGATTCCCATTATCCAGGTAGGTATAGGGTACATATACACTACATATTTATATGTGCAAATATCATATTTGACCCTGTATGAAGTCAAATTCCATTCTATATGAGATATAATTTTTGACACGTGGAACCTATATCAGATCTTATATTTGATCTAATTGCCCCTAGACCCTGAATATAAGAACCATACGTACACGGATTTGATAGGGTAGATTAAATATATATTGAATTCCAGTGTTATCGATGTCCAAATCAGTGGTCAGTATACAATTTACATCAAACGATCCGTTTTCTAAACTGACCGACCCAATATTCAATAATTGGATCACTCGCGATAAAAATCCCTTGTTTTCCCATAGATGGATCATATGCATATAAATAAGATCATTAAATCAATATACAGAAGGCACTGAACAATACATACAACGTAGAGATCATACCCGATCGGGACTGCATGGCGCTAGTATTGGAAGCAGTCCTTTGTTCCTCTCTGTTGGATTCATGGCAAGAACTCAATCAAAAACGAACCTTTTAGACCGTGGACAAGACAGCAATTGGAAACACTTTCTACTTTAGGTGTAATTGCTGGAGTTTAAAAAGATCTTAATGGTTATAATTGAAATAACGGGTTGGTAGTCGCACAACTGGAAGGGGCGAGCACCGAACAGGTGCGGCCGAATTCTAACCACAGAAACAAATAACTGAGCGCGGATAATCGCTTCATGTTCCTCGAAACTCACGAGACCTCATTTGTGTTTAGTATGTACAAGATTCTTTTTATATTTCACTTTCATCTCATACCTTCGTCAAATAAAATCAGCTTGTTAAAGCTTTAAAGACCACAGATTTAATTTCACAAGTAGTGTTCACATCGCCATTGAAACATCAACTGATCGGCCGATAAACTGGACAACTGATCGACTCAAAATACACCACACTTAATGCCTTTGCACAAGGTTTGATCAAACATGACTTTTTATATGTATTTACCTACAAAACAAAAGCTTTTTTCTGATACACTGTAAATTTAACAAGTGGCGTTCACAGGCTCATTAAATGAGATTATAACAATCAACCTATCTCTCTCAAAATGCACGGCACGTAAATTTGATGAATGGAAAAATCTTAAATATTGAAGTATGTACACCTTTTAATTCATCAAATTGAAGCTGTGCATTTCTAAGTAACAAAAAAAATGTTTTGAGATTTTTGTCAAAGGCACTCGCCAACTCACCAGTTTCGGTGTCTTCATTAAAACTCCATTTGTCATGAAAAAAAAAAAGCAAAAAAATATCACTAAGGACTGAACTCAGTAAGATCGCTTTTTAATTGGATTGATTTTTAATCCGTTCCAAATATCTATAACATGAACAAATAGGTAATTTTTGATTTGTCTTACTTTTTTTCTGTGACTCAATATTCATCGGATGTTCGTTTCTCCAACTTCATTCATGTTATCAATCACAATTGATGACTCGATAAGATGAATTGTCAGTGAAAAGGTCTTTCACTGATAAACGTTTGTATCACCAATTTACTGCACAGGAACCAGGCTGTCGCTGTGTACAATCCAACTGCAACATCTATTAGCTTAAACATAACTTTAATTGCAAAAACATGGTCCAATATCTGTGTCAAAGTAATTTGTTTCTTGTGTTAAAAATGTCTTGTCGCGACATGCAAGTTTCAGACGTTTCATCTTGGGAAGCAGTTTTTTGGACTTTTTAAGAAGGTGAAACAAAATATTTTTCTAATTACTTCTTATTTAGACATGTTTAAAATATATGGTTTAATTTTAGCAATAATGTGACTGATTTTTCCAGTGCTTTGTGTTTAGAGAAAATTTCTCAAACTGAAACGCAGCGAAAAATTCCGAAGAATTAGTTCCAATCATTCGGCTCTCTTCGAAAGTTATTAATCCAAAATGACACAGTTTTAGCGTTTATCATTTAGTTTATCAATAATGGGAGTCAAGTTCAAAAGAGGTTAACATTTTATTGTACTGGGCTGTGCGGAAATATTTCTCATAAGTATAAATCAAAAACTTTGTTTCCAATTTAAGAAAATATTTCAGAAATTTAGAGCAAAAAATCCGAAAGAGACACAGTTTCAGCTTTTCATTGTTCAGTTTACAATATCTCATGTTGAAAAGCGGAGGTTTTGTCAAAAGCAATTAGGTTTTTAGGAAGCAAATTATTCCTTTTGTTGCACGGCAGACTTTCTGTTGCTGTTAAAAAGCCCAACCTGACATTACACAGACTGTATGACTACCACAGTCGAAACGAAAGTCTTTTAAGTTACAATAATATGTAAAAAATAGGAAATCAAGGCTGTGCCGTGGACAACTTGGCTCCAAATCAGAGTCAACACAGGATAAAAGGTAGAAAACAGGCGGTCCTCGGGAGACTGCTGTTTCAGCAACGGTCTGATAGAGAGGCCGGAATATCGATATTTCTGCATCGACTTTTTAGAAATCACGAATCAAGAGATTTTTCTCACATTATTTATGATAGAAATTTCCCAAATCACGACTTAAATTATTTCATTTTCTAAATCACGCGCTTTGTTTTAGGCCGATTACCGGATCACATACTAAACTCTTGCGCACCCCGTTTGAACATCGACCACCGAATCCAGCCCAACGGCGCGTTGCTGTCTATTCAACTAAGAAACATATGATGATTTGATTCTCAATGTTGGTTTTGGTAAACTTTGTATTTAAATAACACCCAAACTTCAAGTGTTTGAATAGGTTTGGTGGAGTCGGTTATATGATCATTACTGATGACCAGAGATACCCGACAACCCCTTGGGGGCAATTCCGACAGAACCGATCTTGCCTTTTCTGAATACGCTCAAACTGATAAAGTATTTGAAAGAAACTTTTGAATTCTGCTCGAAAGGTGATAAACACGTGTCAGGGGTTTATAATCAAGAACATTTTGAGAAAAATTGAAGTGACTTGTCGCGTGTCAGGCCACTAATTTTGCCTCGGGATAGGACAATTTGTGACGCCAAACCTTTTTTATCTGTCGATATAAACTTTTGTCAGGATGTAGTAGAAATGACTTTCACAAAATTAATATCTCTAAGTCACATATGAGTCACTGAAGATTATTTGGACCTGACAGAATTGTGTCTCGACAGCCTAGGTGGCTTGGAGTTTATTTTTTTAATATCCCACATCATCTTTATACCCATCCATCAACGTTTGATAAAACTTAAGATCTCGAAGGAAACGAATCTAAGGATATCAATTCCTGGCATAACTTTGAGTGAAGATTTCAATCATATCTGCGATCATGTGCAAATGTCCTTGTAATCGTGAAGAATCGTTCCAGAAGCAATGATCGGGGAGTTGGACCTTCCTAAACCCTAGCTTATCTTGCATGATTCGATTAAACGTTCTAAGCGCTTGAATGAATAACATAAGCCGGTTTCTTTGACGACAGAGGTAAGTCTGTTATGCATATTAAAAAGAGGGTTTAGGGTTTATATTCTGGACGAGATACAGAGAAATCAATCATGGCACCTTACAAAACATGCCGACGAAATGTTTGTCACAATACAAAGGAATTTGGTTCCACCCAAACATCGCCTTTTGTGTGCGTTGTACAATGTTTCACGGTCAATTTATCACGTATGAATAATAGGAACAGAAGTTGGAGATAGTTCTTATATTGGGTAAGAGACGCAGGGCTCACATACACAGGATCCAATCAGTTACCATACTTGAACATGTTCAACTAGTCCTAAACGTTCTTTTGCAGTGTTTTACCTTAATGCCACGCACAGAAAGTTTTCAAGGCATGTGAACGTGTTCTTAATTAATATTCAACAGCGTGTATGACAGACAGTTAATGTTGCCAATGATTTTATTAAATTTTTTGCATGGTTGTCCTGGTGATAGCCGGACGTACGCTCAGTTTGTGATGAAATCCAATTCAACCGTTTAAGACATTATGCCATAAAATTTCAAGTACTGGATGCACACTTCGGTTCCTTGTCAGGTATACTGAGTCTGACATATAGATTCAATTTTGGTATTTTTAATACCATAACAGATAAAACTCTTCTATTTTTTCATTAGCGAGTGGAATGAGCTCAAGGAGACTTAGCCGTTTAGGGTCAATGAAGAATCTAAAAAGATTGACTAAAATAGATAAAGCTTTACCGCAAAAGGATTTTAATCCTTCCTTTCATCCCGTTATGCTTAGCTCAACTAAGCTTATACTTCGACGGATGTTTTTTTCAAGAGAAAAAATAACATCGCAAGACTGTTATTAAACTTGGGATTTTTTTATAAGTAAGCTAATGTTTTTCTCAGCTTGAGTTCGGCGTCTTGTCTATAGGCAATGTTAACTAGGTTTTTGCATATGTAAAATATAAGTCCAGAGTATGAAAAAGTTCTGGGATTCTAGAAGTTTCTAAGGGATTCTAGACGCAGTGTATGCACCATGATCTGCGACCTGATTCTTTTCACCGACACCAATTGTAATCTCTTGATATCAAGGTAGAATTTAGGTATAAACCTAGTTTGGTTCAATTGCACCGAATGATGACATTTGAAAGGGTTGCCCACAGATAAAATAAATCGAGAGATTTTTTTTCGCTTAGCTTGAAACTCAGAGGAAAAGCTAACCGCGTAGTGCTTAAGAAGTAAATGGCAGTTGATAGTCGTGAGTTGATATTCCATTTAAGTCAAAACCATTCAAATCCGTTTAAAGAAGGTCACTCGAAAATTCGTTCTCCAGAGGTATCTATGCCTAACTATATGCAACTGCTGTAGCATATATTCGTTAACATTGCGATGAAATCGACAATTACATTACTTTATCGTCTCTGCACCTGCTCGTGATACCTTGTCAGCGGCAAATCGGTAAAGCAGCCTAGAAAACAAACGCTTCAAGCCGTGACAATACGTTGAATAAAACAACTCGGTGGGTATTGGCGCCAGAATTTGGCCTGTTTATAAAACAACTCTAGACGCAAAGTCTTGAAGTTCTTTACGATTGCGATCGATGATATTTGCTTGTTAAATTTGCCAAAGCGAAACACAAAAATACTGAAAATAAACAGAAAAGAAAACGAGGTTATTAGCTTTTTCGTGTATTTTTTCAGCTTTAACAGCCAGTTTGCAATTTTTCGGTGCAAGGAAATTCTATTTGATCATAGTGCAATGGAAGATTGACTCAGTCCCAGCTAGAATAGCGAATGTGAGGATATGAAAGCACACATGGAAGTGAAAAAGTTATCAGAGAACAGTTCGCTGGTCCATGCAGAATCTCCCTTATCGGTTGGCTCTACATTTTTCTGCAGGTCTAGTGTTATTTGTGAAAGTCGTTTTAGATCCCAATGCAAAGGAAAATGTAAGAATATTATTATAGCACACATGCCGGAGCTAGCTACAATTAATAATTTACATTTTGACCCAAGGAAGCCATTGGTAGGCGGTCACTGCTTTTGTAGTGCGTGCTACCGGCCTACCGCGGACGAAAAAAAACCCTTCACAACACGTTACATTCACGCTAGAAAGCTTCCTTAAGCCTTAAGGTATTTCGTCAACAATTACTGAATAGCGACCGAGTTTATTATGAAATTTAAATGATTATGACTAAAGTGAAGGTGTTGGGAAGCCAGACATTGAAATAGAGATATCCCACAGCGATTTTTCCATTTTATTTATCTGAACCAGTGATAGCCCGGTCGAGCTCCAAAAGAGTCAAACACTACCACAAGCATCAGCTGTTCTTTGTTGACGATTTTTTCGTTGCTTCTGGACGCTATTGTTTCGACAATGACAGGAGTTCTAATCAAAAGATGTCACAAATATCCGTTGTCTCGTCAATAGTTTTCTGGTAAACACGAAACAAAGGCCCCGGAAGCACTGAAGGCGCTATAACTCAGATACACTAGGATTAAGGACGAAATCTCAAGTACTTATTCAACTGTATCTTTTCAGATTCATTTATGAGATCTTTTCAACTTTTTAGGGCAAAAATCCACGTGTTCAAGTCTCTGTGTAATTTCAAGTAGCAGGCTAAAATTGGGGTCGAGTGACCGGAAGTGACCGTTTAGTCCCGCGTGGACAACAATTTCCGGTTCACACTGCGCAGGCTCTAAAACAAGATACAGATTTTCAAGTTGTTAGCCGTGCAAGGATGTGGTTGGAAAATGTCCTGTAACTGTCATCGGATGGTCTTCGCGAAGCTATTAGTTCTATGGCTGACTTTGGCCGAAGTGTTTGGAGACAAAGGTAAGTTTATTGTAGTAATCCTATAATTCTAGCGGTCGATAACGTAGTTTTCCTTGGGAAGGCTTAGAGGGACGGCCTGTTGACAACTTACATAAAGGCCACACAACCTTCAAAGTATCGCCTTAATTCAATACGATTTCACCTTCTTTGATTCTTGTTTCAATCTATTCAATTATCTGTAACTAGAAGTCAAGAAAGTAGGTTTCATAGCACTCGGTTCCAAGTGTCCCGAAATATCAAAATAGCGTTTACTGGAACGTCAACAACGAAACTAGGCTTAACTTCAAGTATGCCTAAAAACTTAATCGGAAACTGAAGTATTTTGGCGCTGAATCGCCCATGTGATGTTCCGAAGCCAGTTTATTGTGACGATCGCGAGAGGAAATCTGTTCATGCCAATTTGGTACATTTTTATGGAACGGACGTGAATATTCTTTACATGTTATCACACGCGGTAGACAACCCAAACATTTCTCAAATGCAGTTAAGCGTAAAAACACGTTTCACTACAAGATACAGTGCAAAAATTAGGTCGAGATATTTTTACAGAGTCCACTTCCGTAGTCATCTTATATGACGGTAAAATAAATTAATGATCTCGTGCAATTACCAAGGTGTCTTGTTATAATTGTACAGAAGTACAGGGAAGCACTTGGTTGGCTTGGCGATTATTGAATGTGTAGATTCACCTATGCCTCTGCATAAACATTATTACCAATATGTACACCATATTTCCTCTAAAATTCGCCGATGGCAATTTGTGAATTGGATGTTAATCTTAGATGGATTAGAAAATGGGAAATATAAGTGCTGTGGGTCCGTTCTTTATAATTCGTAAGCCGTTCTTATGTCGTTCTTTGATTATCCAAGCAAATATTCTATAAACACAACGATGTCGATTCCATGCTTTGAATTTGTTAGTTTACACTATCGTGTTATTTCAAGAGACTTCAAATCTCAACTACTAAATTTTGCCATCAACAAGTAACTGATGAAGATAACTTGCGAACTGATAAATCTTCTGCAAATAAATATATGATATAATTTCAAGAAGTCGTCGAGAATTGGCTCCTCTTGCTTTGTAAACTTATACCATGTAAACATTACATCTAGGGGGTTTATACTCGTAATTAATCACCTAGCTCCCAGCAGAAACTCCAGATTTCACTTTGATATTTTGATAATGCCTAACAAAATTACTTTTGGCATTCAATGATGTATAATTCTAAATATTTGGGCGCGCTAACTACTTCAACTTCTAATTAGACAGAATAGGAAATGATGTCTTTTTCTGTTTGCTAAGAAGTCGCTGAAAAGTGTTTATTGGAAATTAGTGAGGCATAATTTTGAAGGCCTGTTTTTATTTTTGAAGGAGTTTGAAATATGTGCTGTGGGCGTTGATTGTTTAGTACGGCAATTGAAAGAATATACTAGCTATTTACAAGTCAGATGGCCAACAAAATTAAAAATCTCGATGAGCTCGCTGATGACAGCAGCATCCTGAAGTCCTTCATGTTGGATAATTTATGAAATCTACCCTGAAATTAAATTTTCGGCCTCATTAACGAAATGTTTCTTTTCTTGGTCTCATTTCTCATTCCAATGTTTTCAGTCTGCTCTGAAGTCGCTGGTGAAACAGAAAACCTTTTGAATGCAACTTTCGAGTGTCGATGATTGGATCCTGAGAACCGCAAGACTCCAATACAATTGTGAGCGAGACTTATGTAGATTACAGCCCGGCCACAGTGTTAAATTGCGCTTGTATTTGCGCTATTAACCTCGTGTCAAAAATCGTTTAACCATTTGACATATTCAGACTTCTCACTTTTTAGCTTGCTCACGAGCATTTGGCTCCTAAGTTGATTCATTTTTTAGTGAGTCGTCGCGGTTTTGGCGGTAAATTATAAATTCATTGCGTCTCTTGAAGATGTACAAGTTCATTAGAAATTCACAAAAATATAAATAGGCCAAGACTGGCTTGATCATCACCAGCAAGAGCCATTGAAGTCTAGCACAATGGCCACGAGCTAGCTTTTTTAAAATGAGTTGAAAGACAAAGGAACCCATTGGACAGCTAATTAGAGAGAACATTAGCATGTTCTTGAATATTGTGGGAGTTTTGTATTCCATGTGGCAAAACTCCATCTGATAAGCATGAGAATAAAACTCTATCAGATAAAGCGAAAGCTAAAACCACGGTGAATCTGATATCACGGATATTCTTTAGCTCAATATAGATGACTTAAATTCTGATGTTTTGTAATGTGGATCTGAGTGGGTTTGCAGCATGGCGGGCTGGTGTTTCTGTTAACTCATCGCTGAGGAATGCGAACAGACATCGGGATCACGCGCGCCGGACGGCAGGAAAAAATTCCCAGGCCTCTCAAGCTCGATAACCTGCGACCCCAAATACTCCTTGTAATCTCTTATTCTTAACCACTGTTTTGTGGAGCAGATTTCAGATTAATCCGTCCTTAGTTCCCGTGGCTCTCTTCAAACAAAGCGTCTCTTTGTTTCTACCTAATGTCTTCACCCTCACAATGCTTTGTTTTGTTTTGTTGGGAAGATATTTTGCCTTTGTTGAAGTACAAGCACATTTGCCCTCGAACAGATGTTAGGTGATATGTATGCCATGGTAATTTATGCTTTTTTAATTGGAATTTTTCATCGGTATACTTTCTGTTTATTTACTCATCTTCTTAACTACAAAAATTGAGAACTCCCGTGTCGAAAAACACAACTGGCCCCACAGCAATACTATCCAACTTTTTTAAAAAGTCAATCAAAATAAAGAGAGATTTTATCTCGGGCTGGACACATTTGGCACTGTGTTTATTCTGCCACACAGCTATAATTTTTGCGTTTCTCACTCTGCTTTTGTGTGTACTTTTGTCACAATTGAGCCAGCATTTGTTTGCTTTCTGAGTCGTCCAACTCATGTTTTTTTGGCCATGAACAAATACGCACAACCACAAAAATCAAATTAATATCCTGAAAAACCTATTAAGTGATTTTCGTTTAAAAGAACAAAAAGCGGAATTTAAATTTTGAGATTTGATGAAAAACCCAGAGAAAACAGAATGTTACAGTAAAGTATTCTTCGAAAATATGATATTTATTTTGTCTTGTAAACATTTTATTTGGGTTTGGAACTGAGTTGAAAACAACAGGTATATACCCACCTTTGTCGAAAAAAAGCTTCTAATTTAATATGCTATGTAAAAACAATATAGAAATTCCACGGCTCTTGTCTTTTAAAATCGAAGTAATTGGCAAATTGGTAACCCAATTTTTATCATTGCCATTTCAAACATTCATATAAGACTATATTAGGTCCGTATGAGGTTAATAATATTGTTGGTGAAAAGTAAATAGCCATTGATAAAGCAGTTATGGCCCTGTTTTATCAGATGATTGCTTTCTAAAAATTACATTAAGAAGGTGAATATTAATTATTTTGCACAGAAAAGCAATTAGGCTAATGTGACAGAGTGAATGCTAACGAAAACGAAAAATCAAGAAGGACAAATGAAAGTTGAATGAAAATAACGAGACTGTTATTGTGCTTGATTACCTGCCAAAAGAGGCCAATATCTATCACCACACGAACTAGAAGAAGTGCTTTAGGCTAGGTAAATTTTAACGAAAACAAAAAAACAAAACCAACAACAACAAACAAACAAAACAAAACCAAAGAAAACAATAATGAATGAATGAGGAAAACAACTTCAGATCTAATTAAATGAAGATGGTTATAGCACAGTTCATTCAGTTTAACATTTGAAAACCTTCCAAAAAGGAACAACACATGTAGAGCTGAATATTGCTAATTACTACACACAATGGCAATTTATTTAATGTGACAGCCCTCTGACAAGAATAGTTTAGAATCGAATGATCGAGAACATGAAGCGAAACCCTGAATATGAAATCCGTTCAGACAAATGGAATTTTTCGTTTCTACCATAGTTTAATTTTCAGTCGTATTTTGAAGATCACCGCTAATGAGGTCACGTTTATTCGTGTTTGTTTTCATACTGCGAATCTGCTGGGGATAACCCTGGAGTAAAGCCTAAATATTTACGTTCTTATAACCTTAGCTCGTTCAGCCGATTGATCCCATGTCAAAACATAGTAACAACATACACAGCTGAATAATACAAGCAATGTCGACGAAAACAGTTATCGTAACACTAGACCAATGGCCGGCTGCTGGGTTTATGACCTCGCTTTCCGTGTGTGTATATCAGTTGATTTGAATTCCATACGTGAGTTCAGTGTTCCGTTTTGGAGCGAAGACCGAAGATGTTAATTATACAATTAGCTGGCTTATCACGATAAGACATACCCCCTGCTGAGACGAAAAGATATGTGTTTTGATAAGCTATTGAATACCAAGTAGATAATTTAATAAATATATACATACGAGTTTGGTTTTATTCAAAGGAAATCCACAAAGGCGAAACTCTTTCAGGAAGGTTGAAGGGTGTACATATTAAAAAGGTGGCCTTAATGTACACTTTTATCAGTACAAAGCGAACGAAGATTCTCGACTAGGCGCCATATTGATTTTCTTCCAAATGTCCGTCCTGCAATGCCGTATGGGATAGTCTTCAGTCCTCTGATAGAGTCGTACATATTATTAGCCGTTCGTATTATAGAAGTGTTCGTATTAAAGAAGGTTTTTAAAAGAAAGAGGGCCCGTATATAATTACAAAGTTTTTCTTATGATTGTGATATAACCGTATTTTAGAGGTGTTCTTATTATGGAGGTGCTTCTATTGTAGAGGCTATTCGTGTTAGAGTTATAGACGACTCGTTTTATACAGTTATGAGTTTAAACCGGTGTCCCTATTATGGATAGCTCATGCTTCTCTGTTCAAAATTGCTTCTCGGCTTTGCTATTGATATCGCGATCACCCATAGCGAATAATGAAATAAGTAATTTTCTACCTTAAAGATTATTCCTGATAAAAATTTTATTGCAAAGTTGGTTCTATAAAATTCTGTTGGGAGTGTATTTATAGACTAAATTGTCAGTGCTGAGACGGCTTTAGCTGCTATTAAAAACATACATTTTGAAAGCTGTTGTTTAGTCTGCACATCTGTAGGCAGCTCAACGTGCCCCTGACCCCGCTCGGTGGGACTGACGTACGTCAAAACAATTCATAAAAATTACCGACTTGTAATGAAAGCGAAAAAGAAATTATAAGAATTCAAGTAATACAATGAAACCCCGGTTGGGCATTCAAGGCTCCGATAATAATAATAGCGTGTTTATTTCGTTTTTGGACTTTGAAGGAAGGTTTTTATTGGAAATTTGCTGTATAGTATTAGACTTCTTTAATAATGCGTAGTTGTAATTGAGACAGTAATGAATGCTTTTTCGTACCGAAGTAGGTTTTGAATTAAGTAGATCTAATCATCACCATCATCAAATGATCGTCATCATCATCAGCATCCTCGAGCTTTATTTGTCGACTTCGTAACCCTCTATAAAACAACGATACCATTTCATAGCGTTGCTCAAATGAGGGTTTATAAGTGGAGGTTCGGTTATAACATATTTTTATGTGTTCAAATTGAGATTAAATTAGTCAGTGTAATTCCAGTCGTTCTCACAAACATCCGTGCAAAACTATTCTAAAAACAAAAGAATTGTCACATGACTATAGAAACAAGTCACCCAATTTAATAATGAAGTATCCTCAGTTATTTCATTAATGATAATTTAGATCGATTGTAGAAAGAAAATACAACCAGAAATTGAAATGTTTGCAACTAGACGTTTTCGAGAATATATATACATGTTTTGTTTTAAATTTTGTCACCGGTTCAAATTTTAGTTTTAGGCTATTGTTTTACAGTTTATTGATAAACCGTGTTTCGAATTTAATCCTCTAAGACTAACCTAAATACAAAATCTCCCCCCCCCCCCCCCCCAAAAAAAAAGAAAAAAAGAAAAAAGAAAAAAAAACTTTACTGGGTCCTAAAACTACCCAGAGAAAAAGATAAACCATAGAAAAAGTTAAACCAGAAGAAAAATTAATAAAAATTGTTTAATTGACTATTAATTACCTGCTTTGTTTCTGTAGTGTCCATACTAAGTGTTCCTGATAAAAGTTCTTCATCTTGGAAATGGCAATGGTCACCTAAAGGAACAAAGCCATTGGTAAGTTTGTTGTATCCCCACCCCCGATTCTTTTCTTGTTCACTCTAGACTTTGCGAAAGTTCAGTTAAAATATCGAAGTTGAATTTGCAACTATTTTTGCCTTATTTCATAAGTCGCTACCACCTTTGATAAACAATTTCTCTTTATTTTTGAGGTTTTATTATTTGCGCAAATTCCATTTAGTTTATAATTACGTATTTAGTTAAATACGACCTTGCGAGTACTCGTAAGTTACTTACGCCGTCTGGGTCATGGAACAACTTTTTCCGTGTTCCGTATTTTTCGTTGCACGTTGTCAGACAAATTGCAACGCAAAATCTCATTCCTTTAATGATTTTCAAATCCTATTTTCTCATGCGATGTCCTATGTTTGATTATAGTGGACCTCTGAAAGTATACTCCAGCAAAATGGACAAACAACAATTTACTTTTTTGCATGTTTACCCGGCAACCCAAGAGGACAACCCAACTCGTGGTTGAGGAGTGATGCAGTACCTGTGAAAAAATCCAAGAGAATTGACATCACTATTGAGTACTCTGTCTCAAACTGCTCCGGTTCTGGCTCAAATTCTCCATATTGCAGACACAGTTTTGATGTATATGCACATCAAGCATCAGTGATGTATAAACCAGACAAAATTCCTGATCCCTATACAAACCCTGCCGCTTATGATAAAGTGGGTTCAGTGAAACCAAAAGTCGTTGCGTATCGTAAAATTGACAAAATGCAGAATGTGGAGACGCTGCCATTTGGGATTAAACCAGGATATCCATACGTATATCTAGCACTACATTATACTGGTGGCTGTTTCGTTGTCTACGGTGTGAGCGCACATTATTATAAGTGCCCGTCTAAGGCTCTTTCGAAAAGTCTGATTCAGCTACCAGAGACTATGTCGCCTCCTAAAGGGTCATTGCAGGTCCAAGGATTATGTGCGCTGCATGCTAAGCCTAAGGATAACAAAGGTGGCTTGTACGGTTATTGTGAAGCTGAAGGCAAATGGAGCGAGGATTCTTACGAGGGGTTGTGTCTTTGTGAAGCGGGTTATCATGAAGTCCATTCAAGCTTGGGAACTGAGTGTAGAGGTAAGAATTGATCTCACTTGGATTTCGCCAAAGGGCTGGGCCGTTTGCCGGCTTATCAATAGGTCAATCAACGAGTACCCTAACGACTCGAATTTGGAGTGTGTTTGGGCATATTCTTATGGTTGCTATGGAAACTGAGTGCTAAGACGGGATTATATGCTCTCGATAGGCCAATCTAGTGTATACTGAAGTGGAATTTTCAGATTATGAGTTTGACTAATGGTCGTGCGTCGTGCGTCGTGGGTCCCAAGTCGTGCGTCGTGGGTAAGGTCGTGGGTAAGGTCGTGGGTACCAAAAATGTTCCAAAAATGATATAGAAGTAATATGATCACTCAGCGGGTAAATTAGTTAAAACCCCGAAATAAACCATCAAATAATTAAGAGGAGATTTTTTTCAATGACGAGCAATAATGGCGAAAAGCGCCAAAAACTAGACTTTCGTGCGAGTTTTATACCAAATTTTCGTTCTGGATTAACACTCAAATCCTTTTCCTACCGGTTAAAAACTGATGTACCAAGATAAAATACCTGTTTGAAACAGATTTTTGAACTGTACAAAGACTTTTCTTGTGTTAGTTGTGTTAGGATTAAGCTTTTTCAAGCTGAATATAAGGAAAACATACAGAAAATGAGCAAATGAAGGCCTAAACCTCATTTTCGATTCAAATTTTCGCTTTGGATTAACACTTTGATTCAAATTTCATTGGCCAAAACTACTTACAAACAACTTAAACTTTCCAACAGAAATGATTTTAGATTTGTACAACAGCTATTCTTCAACTCAGGAGTTTTTGTCGTTCACTGCTCGAACTTGAAAAAAATCCCCTCTTAATTTACTTGCCGGAGTACCCTGATTCAACGATGAAGTATGTTTTTATACATACTTTTGTAGGAATATCAGTTGTACCACTAGGTGACATATGAGGTTGGTTTACATTTGTGAATACATAGACCATTTGTCAACAAACCGATGTTCCGTAGCACTGACCTTTCAGTACTGTCACTGAATGTAACGCAATCAAGGCTCACAGAAGGTTGATTTAAACGTCAGCATTTGTTGCGCTTTGTTCGGAAACCAGCTATAAAGTTTCTTGTATGTCGGGCCGATTTTTGACGAAATACAATGAATTGGAGCGCGAAAACAATGGATTTCAAATCGGGCCGACAAATTAGTAGCGTCAGTAAAATGGTCTTAACAGGGAATCCACGAGACTCACGACGTCTACACAAAAGCTATTTCACTCGAAGATAAACTTCATATCTTCGCGCCAGCCTGTAATACCCTCTATATATTTCTTTTTTCGGCAAAATAAAACGTTATTTTTCTTTTGAATTATGAGAAAGTTTGACCCTACATATTCTAAGGCATCCTCGGGGACCCAGGGCGAAAGGGGAGGGGACTAAGGATTATCACTAGCGAACTCCGGTGTCTGCGGCATCGGGAACGGGACATGTACGTACAACTGATACTATGATTAACTAATTTACTCGCTGAGTGATCATATTACTTCTATATCATTTTTGGAACATTTTTGGTACCCACGACCTTACCCACGACCTTACCCACGACGCACGACTTGGGACCCACGACGCACGACGCACGACCATTAGTCAAACTCTCAGATTATTGACTCCATTTGGAGTGTTTAGTAAAGACATTTATATGGTGAAAATCTGCGTACGAAAATAATACGCTATATATATATATATACAAAGACGAGAATAGGGTTTTTTAACACCATATAAAAAGACAGTACTTTACCGGCTAACTCGAGCCTCAATCTTAAATTTTACAGAGAGAGTTTTGAAAATGGAGGTGGGTTTATATAGTGTCGGAAGTATTTGAAGATTTGAAGAATTGAAGAAAGAAAATCCGATAGATATTGAAAGAGAAGCGATCAATCATGGCGTTAGGCAGCTTAATATCCAATGACATTAAGCAAATAAGGCGGCAGTTGAATATAAGCTAGTGTGATACGCATATGAACGTGATTATTTCTTGTTATACATCTAGCGTGTCCAAGTGGTACCTTCAAGAGTACAATCAGCAACAGTACTTGCACGATTTGTCCTTTGAGAAGTAAACAAGACTTCGATAGAACAAAGTGTAAATGTGACACAGGATTTTACAGATCAGAGAAAGAAACCATATTTGATAACTGTACTGGTAAGTGATATGGTCGAAAATTAAGATGAAAACGACACCATAAATAATTCAGACGGTCTGCTTTCAGACGCGTCGCCTTGTGTATTACAGCTAATTACGCTTAGGGCTTGTTTTCACGAGAGACGGAAGTAGAAGCAGAAAGCAACTTACGCAGACTCAGTGTTGCATTTCTCACCTAGGTGTGAAAAAAAGACAATGAACAGTGCGTACTGAGTCTGCGTATTATCCTTCCGCTTCTGCTTCCGTCGCTCGAGAAAACCAGACTGCACGCATCTTTAATCTAATAGATGTACGTTACAAGAAAAGACATCACAATTTGTGTGGTGAGAAGTTCAGATCACGTTTGGCTCATGCGTACTTTTTGTTCTCGCCCATTTGACGACATCTGTTAAGACGCTGTTACACGATGAAATATTTTTGGTAACTTGTCTCGCAATTGCGTTGCAAAAGAAGTTGCACGAACCTTTGCAGTGGGGTGTTTTACGGCGCAATGCCGTAAAACGTTTCTGCAATCGTTTTCTTGCAAGCATTTTGCACGATGCAGGGTATGCATGTTACACGCTGCAATGGTTTGTGCAATTTGTTTTCCAACGCTATTGCGAGATTATCTGCAGAAAAATTTTAACAGTGCCTTTAGAGTAAGTCGCACGGAAAAATGGAATCTATTAGTTCAATAATTGAACGTAATGTAAGATGAACATCAGGTAAATGATAGGTATATATTGCGCGCGAATACAGTCATTAGTGTAAAGGTCTGTAAGTCTAGGTGACAGCATGCTATGGCTATAATTAGTTCTAACAAGTTTATTTAGCTTAGATTTATTTTTGTATTGTCTTTGACCTACAGCACCCCCTTCAGCCCCACAAGGTCTAATATCCAATTACCACAATGCAACATTCGTCACAATGGAATGGTCACCCCCATTAGACCTTGGAGGGCGTTCAGATTTGTCCTACGAAGTGGTATGCAGCCGGTGTAATGACAAAGGGAAAGAGTGTGACCAGGATTGTGGTGCAACTTTTCAAACATACGAACAAGCTTTGGCTAATACATCTACATTAGCTACTGTTAAGCATTTGACACCGTACACGTATTACAAGTTCAAGGTCTTTGCCAAGAATGGTGTTTCACAAGTGGCCGAGAAAAGCAAACAGTTTGCCAAATTTGATGAAATTGATGTGAGAACAGACGAAGCAGGTACGTTGGTGTATTATGATGTGCGTACATTGTTCTATACACACGTTTCTTTGACCCCATATTTTAGAAGACACGCTCGCGTAAGAACGTATGAAAATTGGTTGCTTGTGCCATCTGTATCATCATAAGCATGGTAATCATCATCATCTTCGTACTCATCGTAATCGTCATCGTCATCATCATCATCATCATCAAAAAGATGTTAGAAATTGAACCATTGAGTGCTCAATAGAGAATGTGTAGATAGATAATTTTATGTATTATTTTAGTACCTGGAACGCCAGACGTAATAGCCAAAACTGTAAACTCGAGGTCTGTATTTCTAAGTTGGACCCTGCAAGAAAGGAACGGTATTATAACATACTACCAAGTGACTTACTATCCTAAGGGACAGATGTCAAGGGCAAGGATTTTCAATACAACATCAATGAACGCTACTATCAATGGACTAGAGGAAGGGAAAGAGTACACTTTTGAGGTTAGTAGTTTTGGTTTAAGGTAATTAATGAAGGTGGCATAGATATATGTGAACTACTGTTATCGCTCACTCAGATGTGAAACAAGACGAACACCGCTAATGCATAGTACATTACTGAGTCTGTGTATGTTGCTTATGCTTATTTCACCAGTGAAAAGACAAGCACTGCTAATGAGCAGTACATTACTGAGCCTGTGTATGTTGCTTGTGCTTATTCTTATGTCAATAGTGAAAAGACAAGCACTGCTAATGAGCAGTACATTACCGAGTCTGTGTATGTTGCTTGTACTTATGCTTATGTCACTAGTGAAAAGACAAGCACTGCTAATGAGCAGTACATTACCGAGTCTGTGTATGTTGCTTGTACTTATGCTTATGTCACTAGTGAAAAGACAAGCACTGCTAATGAGCAGTACATTAGAGCGATAGCACTAAAACCGTGAAACAAGTACTAACTAAAAAGTACAAATAGTACTAATGAAACAATAGAAAACAAAGGGTTTTGCTACTATTTGTCTCTATTTAGTTACTAAGTTATTTCACGGTTTAAGTGTTATCGCTCTACTGAGTCTGTGTATGTTGCTTGTGCTTATGCCTATGTCACTAGCAAAAAGACAAGCACTGCTAATGAACAGTACATTACTGAGTCTGTGTATGTTGCTTATGCTTATGCCTATGTCATTAGTGAAAATACAAGTACTGCAAACTGGACTTACATTGACAACATAAGATGGAAAAGTCCCTTTCCCAAGAGCTCCTTCAGTCAACCGCACTTTCTCCAGTTTATGAGTGTATTGAAGACAATAACTATTTGACTTTCTTTTGAGAGCTTTAAGTACGAAGCAGCTTGGAATATGGACAATTTTCCCAAAACATGCACTAATGAAAATTGGTTTCACTGACGTTTAATCTAAATGTAAAATGGATTTGTATAAGCTGTCCACGTGAAAGTGAGCTCAAATTGACGATTTTTTTAATATAACTGGTCACTCTGGCTCCCTTGAGTTCTTTCCCGGAAAAAAACAACAGACTTTAACGTATCATTGATATGTAGGAAATGTTTTAAAAACAAGGTGGTATAGGTTTTTTATCTCGAAAAAGAAAACATGCAAGTTTCCTAATTAATTTTCGATTATTTGAATACAAATTCGTTAGATTAGACGCGTCTAAGTGTCTGGCAAAAGAATTGTATTTTATTGCAACGTCGGATTGTCTAGGTCCGGAAATTAAAATAAGTTTTAAATGTAAAATCGCGTGGTATTAAACGTTGCTGATGTTGTTTGTATATCACTTTAGGTTCAGGCTGCAACGAAGCTTGGTCTTGGAAAACCCAGTGGAACAGACCAACAGCTTTTGCCAGGAAAAGACAATACAATACGTAAGTGATGCAGGGAGAGGCATTGGTTTTTAATGAAAAGATCGCTTGCAAACTGATTTGGTTTCGTGCGCTCATTTTGGTGGAGGAAAAACATTGCAAGGAATGACACCCCACTGACATGCGGTAAAAATGGCATCGGCGTCGGATGCACCTAGCGGAAAGATCGTCACCCTCTCGAAGTAGACCGAGATGATATTGATACAGACATTTTGAAGATGACTTCCAATACTTTTTCCCCAAACGGTACTGAAAAAAGAGCAAAAAATAGTAAAGGTGTGCTCAATTATGAGAACCTTTTCAAAAAACATTCGAACTGAAGATGGGAAATCCGATCGGTGCTGCCATTTTTAGGAAACCTATGCAATGGTATCAGATTTTGGAGGGATTGAAAATCATGGGAGATCATTTGCAAAACCCTTTCAAGCTGACAAACTTAACAAATTAGCGACGTTTGCATTAAGAAATGACTTTCGAAATAAAACAGCAAGAGGACAATATTGCATATCAATACGATGATCACGACGACAATTTGTTTTGCATTACCCAGTTAGTCATATCTTTCAACTCGATGATGTTTCACATTCCTTTTTTTATTATTTTTGACAGCTTTTTCGTGGGAGATTCTTGCAGGGATTGTGGGAGCTGCAGGTGTTTTCTTAATTCTTATCCTGATCATTGTTATTATATGTCTACATAGGAAACGAAGGTAGGTGTGATTTGATAGGAGCTGGGTGCGGTTTGTCGATCAGTGGGTGGATATTTGCACGTGGGTGACGTAGGTCTAGATATTTTTCTAATTTCACTTGTTTATTCACGATAAGCGTTTCAACCCTTGAGCCAGTTAGGGCTAGGAAGAGTACCAGTTTTAGACTAGACAACCATAGCTTAGTTACACTCGCTAGTTTTCGTTTGTGAAAGACTGGTGGACATTAGTAGACCCCAATTTCGTTTTTGTTGTATAGTCTACTTTACTATTACGTATAAACTGTTAGGTTTTTTACTCGGGATAATTAAAAATTGTTCTATTTATCCGCGTTCCCCAACTCCAAGTACAATCGACCCAAGTCACGCGTTGACTATTAGCGAAGGAGGAAAACCATTATTTTCCGGCAAGGGAGAGGACATGTAGCGAGACAGTACATTAATCGAGCGAAATTATATTCACGGGCGCTTTCAGTGTTACATCACCATCCCCACCCAAGTACTTGGCGCGTGGGTGTGTCCAGTCATTGGATGATTGCGGAATATGTGGGTGGGTGAGTGTGTATGTTTGATTAGTGTCGCCGGTAGAATGGGTGTTACAATAAGACCACAATATGACTTGGGTGTGGCATTGTTTTATAAAGGACCCACACGAACTTAAATCGTCCTACTGGTATGAAGAATATATATATATATTAAATCAGAGTACATGGGGTCGGTGGACCGTTGAGCAATGAAACCCTCCCTAAAATTATTGTTTTAATTAATCCAAATTATAGTAACAGATTGATGTTAAGATAAAATTTATCGGACGAAAGCCCTGAAAGCCCAGAGACATATTGTGAAACAAGTCTCGACCTAGATTCTATAGTAGAATTGCCCGGCACCGAGTTTTTCTGAAGGATGCACTTAATATTTCCGGCGCAGATAAGAACAATATAGATGTGGATTTGTTGCAAATGTTATCATCAAAGGAATTTCGTTATTATTCTCTCAAACGACAAATATACTGAGGAAATATTTGATCAAATAGGGTGAAATATTTCTGAATTCGCAATCTGCGGTAATTATTTTTTGGACGGGATAATCGTTAATAATTACATTTGCTATTTGTATATTAGTCTCACTAAAAGCTATATGTTTACAAGGTACTCAAATAAAGACACTTTGTTCCTTTTTAATACTCAAATCTTTCAAATCAGTACAGAAAATGGCTCGGTCTTGCACCCACAAAAGTAACCGCATTTTAATTTGGTTCTCATTAGTTTTAAAACCAGCAGGAATCAATCGGCACTTAAAAGAAATATTAGCTCCTTAATCCTTTCTATGTATTTCCCGTTTCTAAGGCGAATGGTTTTGAAAATGTAGACGAAGGAAATGGGAGAGGAAAAGGCGTTAGGAATTAATGCCAAAACGAAAGTTTAATCTTCGCGTTTATCTCGATAAAATTGCTCCAGCTGACGGGGCCAATTTAGCAGTATAAAAACAACAGTTCGCCACAACCAGTTATTCAAATCGTTTCGGTATCTTCAATGAGTTATCCACTAATTGTTATCAATAAGAAATGGTCTAGCGATCGTTATAATTGGCAATAACCATTTTGTTACATTTAACCATATTTGTGATGATTTAGATAACGAGACCTAGTGATTCTGGATTTGATAAGAACACTGTCTTTGCGGTTACCAAGAAGTCGTCTAATTCGTGTTTGTTGATTTACAGACGTTATATACAGACACGAACTTGTAGTATGGAAAAGCTAGGTGAGTATTGTGCCCCCACAGAGAGGAAAATGAGTGGAAATTAAATGTAATGAATAAGACATGATTGCTAATGGGTCGGTAAACTTGTAAGACAGTGATTACTCTGAATGAATGAATGAATATATATGACGAAATGGAGCGGATGAATAAATGAGTGAATGAATGAATAAGTGAACAGCAAACAAATGAATATAAAAAGAGAAAGTGAATGAATATTTGCATGGAGAAATGAAAGAAGAAATGAATTAACGAAGCAGGAATAAAATGGGTGGATGAATAGATTACTAAGTGGATGAGTGAGTGAAAATAAATGAATTGTTGCAAACGAACGAATGGATACAAACTTTAATGACTGAATGGATGAGTTAATAAAGACTGGGCGAATACAGAAAACGTTCAAATCTTTTACTAAGGGACGAAGAAAGTGTTTATATAAATGTGAACGGTGGAATTCAAAACCCCAACTTCAAAATCTAATGAATTATTATTCATGACGTCACAGAAAATGGTCTGCTACCCATGGACGGACACAAACTCTACATTGACCCCTAGTAACTATGGCAACCCTATGGAAGCCTTGATGAGTGTTACAGAAGAGATCGACCGTAGGAGAATTAAACTGGAGAAGCTTATTGGTGGAGGTAAGATATTGAGGGGGAAAAAATGGGAAGACGTGACCTTCATGGTATTTCAGCTTTCGTTTCTGTTTATTTTTTTCCTTCAATTAGCTGCATGTGTGTCGTTTTGTTGTTGTTGCTGTTGTTTTTTCTTCTTCTTCTTCTTCATTAATTAGCTGTTTGTTTTGCAGTTGCCTAAGGCTGTAATACTGGGTGATTTATTGAAGAAAAGGGGCACTTATATAAACTTGTGATCAATTTTCTGTAAATATAATAAAAATTGTTTTTGTAAATATCTTCAGGTGAATTTGCTGAAGTTTATAAAGGAACGTTGATATCATGCGACGAAAAGCCCGAAACTGTTGCTGTGAAAATTTTAAAGGTGAGTGGAGTAATTATCAAGACAACCTATTTTTAATTTATTTTGTAAATTTCTGTAATTGTTTTTGTAACTTGTTGTAATGTGATTGGGTTTCTTGTTACATAATTAACCCCTCAAACCAGAATGCGTGCGGTTCTCTTTGATAACATCCAGAAATGGGAAATTTCATGGTCTCACCCTTGGCTGGGTTCAGAGGGAAATGGAAAAGAGAGACGCGACCTCTTCAGACTTAAACAATTTCTATTTTATTAACAATTTATTAGCATAACTTTATTAACTTAAACAATTTCTTTTTTATTAACACAGCCCAAATCCTCCCCAAAGAACCGCGAGGACTTTATTCTAGAAGCTTCCATCATGGGTCAGTTTGAACACGCCAACGTGCTTGGACTGAAAGGTGTGGTAACACGCAGTCCTGAGACTCCAATGATGATCATTACAGAGTTTATGGAGAATGGATCATTGGACCATTTCTTGAAGGTATTTCTGTTATGACTTTTCTACCGTTGCACAGAATAATCCTTCGCCTATCGTCTAACTAAAGATTATGTACCAAACTACAACGTTTGAAATACTGTTTGCAATTTGCGCAACTCTGAAGGCGGTGAGGTAACCGTTGTAGAAAGATGACCATCGAAGTTGAAGTAAGATCTTTAAAAACTGCGCGCGCAGTGAATTTATAGTGTTCGACATTAAATATATATATTCAGCGGTTCACAAGGTTTTAGGGTTTTAGGTATATTGCAGCTCCTGCTTAAGTAGCTCCACTACTGGTTGTAATACATGATTTTAAGGTCTCACTTCACCAGTAGTTTTTAACGCTAATCCCGCAGGCCGGCCTTATTGCTGGAACGTCTCCATATAAATGGAGACGGAGCCTACGGTTAATGTTTAACGTACTTATCCGAGAAGACGTGAAGGTCTAACCATTTGCAGCTGTAATTATAAAGGCAGCACCTTCTCCTCAATTATTTAAAGACCCTGAGTGTTGGTCCGGCCGGGAATCGAACCCCGACCTCCCGCACGAGAAACCGACGCTCAACCAACTGAGCCTACCTGGACGGTGGTTGAGGTCGAGGTTACCTAGTGGTATTTTTTGTTGTGTTATCATCTTATCTCGTGATCTAAATAACGTGAACTTATTTCCTCACAGAGTCATGATGGTCACTTGGCAATCCTACAGCTTCTTGGTATAGCACGGGGCGTGTCTGCAGGGATGGACTACTTGTCAGCAATGGGCTTCATACATAGGGTATGTCCATCGACTGTTATCCGGCACCCTTGCTAATGAGGTTATATAACGGCTCTGTCATACCATTGACTTTGGTATTACCAGTGTTCTATTTTTCCCAATCTAAAAGTCTATGAAATTCTTTCATATTACAGGACTTGGCAGCTCGTAATATTCTAGTAGCAGACAACATGGCGGCGAAAGTGGCCGACTTTGGATTGTCACGTGAACTGGATGATAGTGAAGATAACCCTGACTCGGAATACCAAACTCAGGTATCACAAACTGGTCCATCCCAAACATACGATATGGTCCTTGCCCTTCTCTATCGTCTTGGAGAAATATAATTCACTGATTGGAGTTCCTGTGTTGATGAGTGCGCGCGAAATCCTAATGAATGAATGATCCATAAACGGGACTGATACCTAGCTTCCGAGCTCTGACTCTGCTTGGGTTGCCTGTGTTGCAGAGTACGAGAAAACGATAGGCGCTTCCGTACGAGGAACCTACTACGAAAAATTTCAAAAACATAGGACCATAAGCTTGTTAAAAAGACAATTTGAATCCAGATCCATGACACATCTCTTCTTCTCACAGTCAATTACTTTACCTTTCTATAATTAATTTATAACTGCTGTCTAATTAAGTTTAACTTGCGAATTTCACCCTGATACCTAGACTCAGGTTATCGCAAACAGACCGCACTTTTTTTACTCATTAACCTCCAACCAGTTTCCAGACATAGCTAAGGGCTATTTCTAGATAAAATCTAATTGATTTGACTCCCCATGCTGCGAACTCAAGTCAGACATGGGCGATTATCATGAAGTATCAAACATGTTTTAAGTTTTATAGAAGATTAAGAACTCGCTTGAACGAAAACCACCACCAATTATTTTCTATTCCTTGGTCGCGATAAGACTGTTTTAATCTTAGAATTTTCCGCCTTTTCATTGTCAATAATTAATTACTGTAATCGTAAACTTTATATCGAAGTATACGTACTTGAATTTAAAAATTTGGCAATTTTTTCTTTCCTTTTTCCAATTACTTGAAAATAATAAACGACACAAGAATGGCTCGTGAAAATGTATCCAAATCTATTTCATTTTGAAAAAATAATAATTTGGCGAATATAAACCAGACATAAATCAGACGTTACTAAAAAATATCGGATATTTTGTAATTCTGCTATCTCAACTCAAAATTTTCAGCTTGGATCATGGTGTTCAGTACGATAATTTCTAATCTGCAAGGGTTTTCTATTATTTCGTGTCTTTCGTTGATTTTGGGCGGCTCTTGTCCTTCTTCCCATCCGCGTTTTTCTCATCCCAGTAATAGGATAGCGTTCATTATCTCATTTTCTGTAGTATTTTACTCTAAATATCCATTTTCTTTTTAACAGGGTGGCAAGATACCAGTTCGTTGGACAGCTCCAGAAGCTATTCGATACCGGAAGTTCAGCTCTGCTAGTGATGTTTGGAGCTTTGGAATTCTTTTGTGGGAAATTATGTCATTTGCAGAACGACCGTATTGGGACTGGGACAACTTCCAGGTAAATTCAAATACAATTTAATTGTAAGTAGACTCCTGTCTGCATTTTTTGACGGACAAGGGACAAAAACAAAAACTATTTTTTACTCGACGCCTACGACGCCTGCGGATTTATTTGTGCGGTAGAAATAAGGTAGCTCATGAATTATTTCATTATTTTGTTGATTAAAGATCGACTTTTTTATTCCGAAAGGTAATGGACAGAGTAGAGTCAGGATATCGTCTACCTGCACCAATGGTAAGCGTATGTCATTATTTCTGTCCAAGTTGTTGTCATTGATTTTTATGCCAATTCACCTTTGTGCCGGAATGTAGAGGTCACCTGTACTTGTGCAGTTCGCGTTATTTATTTAAAAAAAAACACGATATTTAAGCAATAGAAGATAGATTTCTATGACTCTACCGGTGAAATAGAGCACGCGTGATGTTGGGAGAAACACGAGAAAAGTTTGAAAATCAAAGGCATAGGTGAATGATTTTCAAACTTTTTTTTAATGTTTCTCCCAAATCCCAAGTGCTCTATGTCACTGGTAGAGTCATAGAAAACTATCTTCTATTGCTTTTATGATATAGCAAGAGGTATTTTAAGAACGATCAAATTGTGTTATTTTCTGATCAAAACTAAAATTCTCAAAACTTGCGCAAATGTAAGCCAATCACATTTGTCGTACTATTGACTAATCAGTGTGACTCAAAGCGGCGTTTTTGACAAAACAGTTTGACAACTTTCATCGAAAGAATTCAGCCAAAAATATGTTGAAAAGAGAGTTTTCTGTGTTTATAATGAAACAATGACTCGGAAATAGACAAAAAGGCCAAATATAACTTACAGTTCTTCAAGATTTGGAAATGTTTAAGTTCTTACTTGCTTTCGACGAATCAAGCAGCATTCGCTATGGTAAATTGAAAGCCGTGTTTTCGGTTGGAAAAAGCTGAAGTTTGAAAGAGGCTTACAGGATAAGGATTTTGCTGATGAACGAAAAGCTGTTGATTTGAATTATCTGTTGGCTGTTCACCGATAGCTTGTGTCAAAACATCTATACACTGGCGTAGTTGGTTCATACAAAGGATGATTGAACAACAGAGATTGAACAAGTTGTCTCGTGGCGACAATCAGTTTTGGAAATCTTCCGCCTCTCTTTGTAAGTAAGAAACAAAACTTTGTTCAATGAAAAATAACTCTTATTGATCGAAACTAATCCGGGAGAAAAAACAATTTACTATGCTATGAATTCTAGTTCCTTAAAGTTGATTTATACTGGCGTTTGCAAGTTCATGCTCATACAAGTCCTTTTCTATGAATATTTACGTTGTTATTGTCCGACCACGAGGCTTTATAGTTTGTAAATTTAAACGATAACTGGAATGATGGAAAGTATTTTCTAGTTTATTTCTAAGTTTTGGTCTCCTAACTACAGTGAAATTTGTAAATAGACGTTTTGGTAAAATCATTCGTCAGAAAACCATGTCTTTACCGGTGAAATAGAGCATAGATTTTGGTGGTCTCTCAGCCAATCAGAACGTGTGTTATAATTGAGCTATATTATAAATATGATTAAAATCTTAGCTAAAGGCCTACTGCCTGTATAATAATGACGATGGTTATGATGGTCTTGGTGGCGGTGGCCGGTGATGATGATGATGATGATGATGATAAAACGCTTATCAGTATCGCAAACCATTCTCTATGAAATAGTTTTCCACGAGACTCTTTCTTTGACAGTTTGCTTTATTTTATGTTAACCTTGTTTTGTAGAATTGTCCCAGATCTATTCATAATCTCATGCTGGATTGCTGGGATGCAGAAAAGAACAACAGACCAAAGTTTCCTGAGATAGTCACACGAATAGACGACATGATACGCTCACCAGAGAAGATCAAGAACGAATTCAATTCTTTCCATACCATAAAGTAAGTTCGTTTGGTAATGTGTCAACTTCAATTTGCCTTTAGCATGATTCTTGTACAGACGCAAAGTTTTGGTATTGTTTAAGTATTTGGAATTCAGTTAAAACAACATGCACAGACTCAGGTGTGCATTGCTCACTACGTATGCATTGTTTGGTAGTCAGACAGTAAATGAGCAAATGCACCGACTTGATTCACAAACGAGGAGAGACGAGTGCAGTGCAGTTCAGTTCGCAGGGCTGGAGAAATAAATCAAATCTCAAGTCACTTGGATTGAAAATAAGTGCCTGTCTGAAGTTTGGTAGGCAAGGGTGGCCGAGTAGTGAAAGCGCCGGATCTGTCTTCTCAGTGGTCCCAGGTTCGATTTCGGGACGAGGCATCACGTGACTTGAGTTTGTTGTTCGAGGGCTTTTTTCCGGGTCTTCCGGTTTTCTCCCTCAATAAAAAAACGAACTAGTGAGCTGAGAGTTGTATGCATAGAATATTATAATGAAGTGGTAGTGTGAGAGAGTACAGTGTCCCCCAATTTGTTTGCATGCGCTACAACGCATTTGACACTTAAATAAATAAACAGTAAACGGTTTTGAGTCTAACTTCTAATTTCACTACCCTTTTCCTTTTCAGTAATAGCTATAACACCAATTTCAATGAAGTGAATACGATCGAAGAATGGCTGGGAAGCATCAATATGGGTCGATATGCCACCCACTTCGCTAATGCTGGATACATGGATCTTGGTCATGTGAAATCACTAGAAGAAGAAGATCTTTCCAGAATTGGGGTCAGACTTATTGGCCATCGAAATAAGATCAACAAGAGCATCAAGGCTATGAATAAGCACTTTGAGAGCCTTGAATCTACTGATTCCGAGAGACAAACATTTGTATAAACAGAGAGACTATATTGGATATAAATATTACTTTTATAGATGTATAGATAAAGAAAATATTGGAGGCATCACTCGGAATATCGTACATTCTAAAGAAATTATAAACACCTATTGAATTATAACTAGATTGCTACTTTTGGTCCAAGAAATTCCAAACAACTGTCTATCTCAAGCACCAAGTTTGGATATCACTGCTATAGTATGTCATCGATTGCATCGATTTTTAAAGTACTTTAGATTTCTTGCTGTAGCTACGTGGAATGGCCCTTTAATATCTATCATACTTACATACGAACTATGGCTTCCCAGGCTAAAGATGCAGCCTTGAATGGAAAAAGTCTGGAGGCCCAAAAACATCCCCTCTCCAAGAAATGGAACTTGAAGTGATGCCTCTGCAATGCGAAAAAAAATGTTTTCAAATATGAGACTTTACCACTTTACCGTTTGGTTACTGTTACACCAGTTTGGAAAAAAATGTATTTCTTTGGAGTATTAAGTGAAACATTGCTTCTTTGGAATATCTACGGAGTTAATCTATACCTAAAGCTTTGATTGGAAGAGAATCAGCATTACTTTTTATGATCTTATCTTCAAATATGATCAGTTGCATCTTCAAGATTATGAATTGCTTACTCCCTTAACTAATGATGAAGTATATGGTTAAACTTGCGAGGAGCTTATGAAGATGATTCAGCTGCAAGAACTGCATGTACTTTTTTCGCCAGTTTGTGTTCTGTGAACCGATGATTTTTGTATTTTAACTGAAGTCTTGCCGATAAGAAAAAGGCCTAATAGATAGCTTTGAAACATTATAAAGTTCCTAGTAAACGATTCATCCACGTTGTCATTTACGGACTGATTCCGAGGTTTCGGGTTCCAGACAAATCGTCAGGGAAAGGATGATGCAAAACAAATAAAGAACAACAGTAACTAGAGTGTATCAAAATCAAAAAGAGCGCGCTTCTTCAGGGCTGGTTTTCACGAGCGAAGGAAGCATAAAGCGGAAGGATCATACGCAGACTCAGTAGTGTACTGCTCATTAGCGGTGCTTGTCTTTTCTCACACCTCGGTGATAAATGCAGTACTGAGTCTGCGTATGTTGCTTCCACTTCTGCTTCCGTCGCCCATTAAAACCAGCTCTTATATAGGGCACTCAATTCAAAACAGTTTAATAACAAGAATTCGTTAATTTATTAGAGATTAGAGGCGCGTTACTTGGTGGAATAATTCTTCCGTAAATAACAGCGCGGACGAATCATTTTCTATTCACTTTTATATGAGTCCCACGCACAATCAAACTTTAAAGCTTTGAAGCATGTTGTGTCGTCAAGTCTTGCTTTTGGGTGTCTGTTTAGCTGTTAAATTATTTGAGAAAGTTTGTTGAACTTTAAGTCGAAGTTGCCCTGCGAGCGGGGTCTCTTTTGCATTCTTCAGTTACCACTTTGTTACGTAGGAGTACAAATGGATCCCTGCTTGTGGGATATTTTTTAAAGGTTTCTGCCAATTAATAGTAATTTCTGGTTATAGTAAAAGGAAATGTCCTTTGCCAAAACTAATCTGAAAGATTTTAATAAAAATGGTGTAATTTGTGTGTCGCCAATGTGTTGTCTTCAGGTATCCATAAAGAGCGAGCTGGACTGAAGAATCCTGGGGGTAATTAAATTTTTGCAGTCCTGCCGTAAGGTCCTCAGTTTTGTGACTTGAAATATCCTGTCCATGATAATCCTCCTTCATTGGGAGGTTCCCAATCTGGTGTTCAAAGTTAGAGAATTAAAAAAAAAAAAAAAAAAAAAAAAACACAGGAAACCCAAGCAAAAAAAATTGTTCGACACTGTAAACGTATACAATTTGTCTGTGCATGTCGGTGTGAAATTTTTTGTTGGCATGGAACTTTCGTTAAACACAGGCAGACATGGCAGACAAATTGTATACATACTGTCACTGCATCAAATTGCATATTATTAATCAAGTGGAAAGATCACAATGTTCCTTCCTGGTTAGTCGAAGCACCCAAAGAACCTTTTCCGTAGGTGTATCCAGGCCAGTCCATATATGATCTTCTCGAGGTTGTCCATCATTGTTTTACCACAGGAGCCCCATATCAACAATCCATAAGTAACAGATGATGACCTTGAAGTAAAAGTCCTCCCTTTAACTGCGAGGAAGTAAAGAGATCGTAGAAGACTCAACTATTGCGTAAGGCGTTTGATGAGCTTAGTGATATGATGGTTCCAGTTGAGGCCGCTGTTCAGCTCCACACCCAGACACCTTGCCTCATCTACACGCTTCATGCTGTTACCACCCAGCTCGACGTCTTGAATTGGGCCAATAAATGAACCCTGTCCTATGATCATAAATTCGGTCTTTCCAGCTAGCGAGTTTCTACTCTAAAGTATACCAGAAAATATTATTTAAACCTCATGGTACTAGTATTACAAATTAAGGTTTGTACTTGGACTCGATCACTCAAGGCTTCACAACATCGACGAAAAACGGACGTAATTACATCAAATCAGTAGTTTGGAAACTGAATACTCGGATCAGTGTTGTGAGCCGTGTTGTCAAAAGCTGGTCCTGAACTACAAGAAAAACTATTTTGTTAAACCAGAGGTTAGAACAATGGAAAGACAACATCTAGAGAAAACTATACAGGCTTTTCAGTGGAGATTTTTTGTCTTCAACTTTCGATGGTTTGTTGTCCTTCCTGTCACTTTCGTTTCTGCATGGATCTAAATTCCACGAATGGAAGAAAACCGAGTAGATATAGAGCGACAAGTATTTCGTTGTTACAAATATTGGATCGCCCGATATCATTAGCTTGTAGAAGAATTTTGTTCAGTGGTAAAATATTCAAGCATTGTTGAGTGGAATGGAGGAATCCTTTGAAGGCAGATTTACTTTAATTTTTTGTATTTTTGTTGTAGCTTCTCATTCAAATTTTGATCGAGCTTGTGACACTTTTGTTATGCTTTTCTGGATTTATCTTCCGTCCTTCAGCATACCAAACTATTTGTCAATAAAAGACGATCAATGAAAAAAAAGGAAAAACTGTGTTTTTACTGTATTTAAGCTTACGCCGTAAGATCTTGAATAGTTTTTGCAACTTCAGATTTTCTACTAGAGAGCTTGATGACAAGTCTTGCTAAAGTTCAATGTGTTCAATCATAGTGATCACTATTGAGTTTGTTTGTCTTTCTCTAAAAGTACACAAAATTTATTCTGGCTGCTTTTAGACGTTTGCACTGACTTTTTTATATCGGTTCCAAGCTAAGGTGTTTTACCGATAGCATTTATTCAAAATTTCGATTCTGACTCTATCGAAAGTAGCTTGATGAACAAAACACTTTTCCAATTCTAGCTGCTCGAAAAATCACCTGAGGTTACTGAAATTCTTACATCAAAAAAACTTACTGTCATGACATTGGTTACTTGAAAGTTGGTTTTTCAAGGTTTGTTTTTGAGTTTTTGTGAGCTTTTGCCGACTAAAGCAATGAAAAAATTAAAACATTTTTTCGAGAAAAGAAAAAAAATCTGACGTGAGCGTGCGTCCGTCGTGAAATGGTTCACGGTAAATTAGCCAATCAGAGCGCGCGCTTTATTGTAGCTATGATATATTTCACGATGGACGCACGCTAAGCATGGACAATTTCTTTAATGATTGATGTCTGGCAGCACGATACTTGTAACGATCCTCTACGTGCTATCGATAACGGCGCCTGTAAGTTTGACGTGCTGTTTCCATTTCTGCCATTTGATTGACATATAAAGGGTGACACCTATTGACAGTAAGCAATAGCAGCAGCTAGGTACATGGAAAATCACATTTCAAAAGAAAATATCATGAAAATACTTTTTAATATGTGAGAAAACACCCATCTATTTACTTCCGGATAGTGGTTTATATATATATATATATATATATATTTGTAATAATGAATTTGTGAATAATGACCTATTTTATCAAAACATTCACTTTTTGGAATTTTCTTTAGCAGACATTTCAGAAAGTCTCATCGGATACCTGAAATGAAATGTCCAAAATAGATAACGAAAAATCAACTGTGACACAAACTTTAAAGACATCCTCTAGAGTGCTTTTAGTCTCAGTGTTGAATAGTTAGGTAACGTCAACTAAAATAGTAAAAGCCCGCCAAAGCAACGGTCAAGCAAATCAGGGGAGCTTTACTAATCGATCGATTAGCGAACATATTTACAAGAGAAATAACGCAGGAACAAGGCATTCTACCTTATTCCGCGCTCCCTCCGGAAGAAATTAAACGAACTGTTTTCGCGTGAAATCAAATTTTGGTGACGTCACCTAAAATAGTAAATAACTCGTCTAATTTAGTTGACATCACCTATTCAACAATGAGACTAAAAGCAGCCTATATTGAAACATGCATACATTTACTAAATATAAGCTAGTTCGAAAGTGTGAATGGATTGAAATTGAAACCCTAAGTAAGACTTAATAGCTATCTAGCGAGGTGGATTCTCCTTTTGAACGCCGACTAAGCTATTCAGGCTATTGATTATTTGCTGCTTCAACTAGGCCCCCAACATGAGTAGCAGTACATTCATCGAAGTGTTTGGTCACATTGTGTTCAGTTTCACTAAAGGAGTCACAGAGTATTGCAACCCCCAAGAGCCTGAATTTACACCCGAGTCTTTTGGCTATAATCCTCTAGAGAGCACAGGTCGAGAATGGTATTGCCGTCCTGCTGATGAGCTTATTTACCAAGAATACAGTGATCACCAAGCCTCGAGCTTCACTACTTTGGGATCTAGAGGACTTCAAAATGTAACTGTTGAAATCATCGATGCGTGTTCAACAGAGGAAAACAAATTAACACAGGATGTTCTTCCAGATCAAGACCCAGCTATGGCCTGGAAACGACTTAGACCGTCGCTGTTTGTTTCAGTTTGCAAGTCGATGTACATTGGAGCTTCAATTTCGCTTCTAATTGCTATTTTAGTGGGTGCGATATATATATTGGCCATATACCTCTCTTTTAAAACTGTGAAAAACTGTCAGTTTCATCCAGTGAACTTGATTTCAGTACAAATGCAATGGTTAAGAACAATATCTGGTATTATTGCCTGTGCTTTTATGTATATAGGAGTCCTTGTGCTATTGCTATTACCATTTCGCCCGTTTCAGATACTGGGGTTAAAAAAGAGCCTCTTCCTGTTGTGTTTTCTAACTTATTGCTTGGATGCCCTTTATCGTATTGCTTTACAAGCCCTTGGGATATCTCATTCTAAAATTTCTAACACGCCAAAAAAGATTCCTCTAAACGTTATATTCATAGCTGGTCAATTTTTGCAAATTTGTTTTTTAGCCAAGAACATTGGCACAAGTTTGAAACAAAAGATGACTTTGTTCGTCCAAATGGTAGTACCTGGTTCTTTTTGTTTCTTAACATTCACCCTAGTAGCGTCACTCATTTATCCCGCATACAACCAACAAACAGACAAAGAAGGAAAACTGGTAATCGCCCTCTTCTCTCCTCTTATTGGAGTCTTTCTAAAGGTAATCTCACGAATTTGTGTTCAGCGGTTATGCGTCACACATCCGGGATACTCCTGCGTCTTACTGTCAACCCTGTATTACGGCACGGCCATTGTCTTTCGTATTTTACAAGCGGATCTTCAAAGTCTGACATTCATTGCTACTCTTGGAATAATTCATGGCGCTTCTGAAGTCATTGAACGAAGTACCATGGTTTTCATTGATCATATTTGTCATCGTCTTTGGAAAAGACGTTCTGTTCCTTGGGGAAGTTTTCGTACTCCTCGCCGTGAACGACTCATGGCCGATATCGCCATTATGAGCATGTTATATGAGTCGTCTGCTATAGTAGCCGTTACTGGATACATATATTTATACAAGTTTGTCTTCGTCCAAAAGGATCCTTTCCTCCACCTATTTCAGAAATTTGCAATCCTTACTGCAGTTCAGCTGGCGATTGAGTGGTTCTTCACTAGCGTGTCTCTAATGATCGAGACTCGTTATCAGAACATGGCTGTGATGGCTGTTTGGAGAAGACGATGGAAAAGACATACTTTAATAGCGATTTGTAATGTGCTTTCATTTGCTGTGTGGACTACTTCTAGCCTTCTTGTAATTGTACATGGGCGATTTACGAAGACTGCTGATGAACCCTGTAAAATGCCGTTTACATGAAGAATAACAACCTTCAGGCATAGTTATTCAATGGCCGGAACTTACCTTGTGTTAGTGATTGTACATGGGCGAGATTAACGAAAACTGTTGATGAACCCTGTGAAATGCCGTTTACATGAAGAATAAGAACCTTGAAGAATAAGAACCTCGAAGTCTTTCAGTGGCCGGAACTTACCTTGTGTTGGTGATTGCACATGCATGTGCGGTATATGAAGACTGCAGATGAGCCCTGTGAAATGCCGTTTACATGAAAACTATGAACCTTCAGACATAGTTAGTTATTCAATGAAACTAACTTTAATTTGTGTTAGTGGTTGTTGTACATAAAGGTACTAAAAAGTGCTGATGAACGCTGTGAAATTCCGTTCACAAGAAGACTAAAAATCATGGTCATTCAGTATTGTGGTTGTAGGTATAACCCAGCTAAGACTAAGTGATTATTAGTGAACACGTTCTTTTTTTTTCATATTTCTAACAGAAAAAAAAACCCCGACAACAAGAAAAATTAAAACACTAATTCTTAAAATGAAAACTTTTTCATGATTATCAGAGAATGTTTCAGAGAAAAGAAAAATATTGAAAAATATTGAAAGAGTCTAGAGAAAAGCAGCACGATTTGGCCTCTAGAATTACAACCGAAAAGCTAGAGTGACAGAGATGATTGGCAAAATCGATGGGGCACATTTGGAACAAGAAGAAAGAACTCGGAAAAACTCTGATGTTTAAACTGAGTCATAATCTTACGGAAATGAAATATGAAAAATACTTAACATTTAAGTGGCTGTGCGCCTTAAAAACGACCAGTTTTTTTATTTGAAAAATATTTTTGCCTAATTTTTTGTTTATCAGTAGAAGGTGCCTAGTTAACTATGAAACCATGTTTCTTTCATTCTTGTTGTTTCACTTTCTCGAAATATTGACATCCCAACTTCAACCGTCCCACACCCTCAAATTTCCACCCAAAAATAGCAGTCTCGAAAGAGTGCTCAAAAATTGTTTTCGTTGAGCAAAAAGATCTAAAACTCTCTTGAATAACAAGAAATATGTTTATTCAAGAGATCTGTGGGTCCAGATTTGAAATATATTCAAATAATTTTTTTTCGGGGATTTTTGAATAACCCCCACTGAATTTCTAGTCGGTATAGGACAGATTTTAAACTGGCCATTTCTCGAAAGTGGCACCAGTTAAGAAATAGTGAGACACCTCTATCAAACACACTAAAGATAGTCTTTCAGCTCATAGAAAAACATTTGTCGGCCTGTGCGTTGCGCTTGCGAAAAATAACTTTCAAAAGAGACAATTTTCAGACGTTGATTCAATCGGCAAGATGACTTCCGGTCTATCAGCAATACCACTCTAGTTCGATTTTTAACAATTTTGACCGCAATTCATCGTAAATACGGTTCAAAAAAGGGAATTAGAACAGTAGCTTAGGTCATAGGCGAAGTAAATTGAACTTACCGCAATGTTTACGGGAACTAGGTTGAATTTTTTGCGACAGCGTGACGGTTATTGTCGTTCGTTACTGTAACAATTTTCACAAACTTCTGTCCGTTTTCTTATTTATCTAAGGCCATCTCTTGAGAAACCATGCTGGAAATTAACAGAAACTTTATATTCTAAAAGTCTAAAAATCTCATCGTAAAATAATGAAGAATTCAGGTTCAATTTACCTCAAATGAGTAAGACTTTGACTCCTGTTTACAACACCGTTTCGCTTGATTGAACTAATCGATAATCGCGTATCGATTAGTTACGGGTCATCGATTGTTTTGAAAGCACCATGACATTGTGCTCTTAAACCAACAAAAATGGCTGCAAGCTGCTTTTTTTTTAAAAACAGTAAAACAGAATGTGGATCATCACGTGGATATACAGAAACTATCCCGTTACTCGATTGTGATGATGATATTTCCGGACATCTTCAGAGTTGCCACCTGTCACGCTCAAATCTCAAGGAGTATCAGGTTATTTTACAGAGAGCTGGTTTCGAGATGGAGATCCCACTGAACAAGCTGGAATTGATGGGCGTTTGCCCTCGGCATCGACATGGTTTGGGAAAGTATTGGAGACCCTTGAGGTCTTGTCAATACCCATCACACACTGGTCAGTCAGTGAAGATCAAAGGCCGCGATGTAATATCTGTTGTAATGGCTAAGGAGATATGCCACTTGTATGGAAAAAATGTGCCCATTGGTTCACGTAAGTAACAGCATTTTACAGGAATTATATATGTATAAAAGAGACTTTAATAACTAAAGCTTTCTTTTCGAGCTTTTTTCTCGTATTATCGCGTTATCTCCAACAATCCGACCAGAACAGGTGTTTGAGGGTGGAGGGGTGGGGAGTTGGGATAGGAATACTCTCCTGAATGGCACATTTTTGGCTGGGTTGGAAGAAAGGGGGAGGGGGGGGGGGGGGGGGGGAGGTTGTAAAAAACTCTAGAAAATATCACTGATGTCAAGTATATGCATATTTTGTCTAAGATTTTAGAATTTATCAGTCCACTAAACGAGTAGTGTGGTATCAAGTAGTCCCTTACTTAGGTTTAGCCACCCGCCCCACCCCCGATAAGAATCTAGGTATATATATATACATAGATTCTTATCGGGGGTGGGGCGGGTGGCTAAACCTAAGTAAGGGACTACGTGTCCTATTGTTTTGTCCACCTAGTGTAACTAACTTGTAAGTTTGTTAGCTGAATCTGTAAATAAAAATAAAAATAAATCAAGTCTATTAAGCAACTTAATAATATTGAGTTTACTCTTGTACAGCAATATGCTCAACCTGCCGTAAAAAGCACAAAACTGATTTAGGAACCGCACATACTGGTGAACAGCTAGATGCTAATTCAACGATGGACGTAGACACAGACTGTGGTGGCAGCGAGGAAAGAAAGACTGGAGTCACATTGAGGTATACGCACACAAGATATTTTACTTTAAGAGTACTCGGAATACCACACCCTAAACTTCAAATTGTAGGTTGCAATACAAATTTACGTTATGTTTCACTCAGTGGTGGTAAAAGGTTTTGTATCTGATGTTTTCAGGAATCCAAACAAGATTACAAACTACGCTGAACCACATCTTAGTTTCTTAGCTACTCCCCAAGCAAAATCGATTCCCGAACATCCAAATCTCGACTGGACACCTAGCGCCTGGTATGAAGATGAAGGCAGTTGTTCTCAAGAAGAAGAAGACTGGGACGCTGATGATATTGCCACTCTTGACGTCTATAATAATACAATGTTGAAATTAGCCACGGAAAGGGACCATTCTGCAAATGATCATTCTGTCACTGATCATACGTTTTCACCCTTAACATCTCGTCTGAAAACAACATGGGATAACACAACCGAGTCTGATCGAAAAAAAATTCAACAAAAAGCGTTGCAGGGTTGTCGTGTTGTCTGCGACGTAGTAGCACCAAATGCTGGAGAAGAATTATTTGATTCAGTCTGCCGAACAAGACCAACAGAACCAAACGTTAGTGACGAACTTAAGGCACTCATGACTGCATACAGAGATGCCCCATCCAAAAATGTAAAAATGCAAATTTTGAGTATCTACGCCTTTAGGTTCTCTGCTGAAAAGCTCATGAAATATCATGAGCCTTATGAAAAAATCACACATTGGCAAATCAAACAAGCAAGAAGGCACGCCAAAGCGCGCGGTCCTGGAGTTCCAGAAGAAAAAACATCCCGTCACAGAGTGCGTCTTCCAGTGGTCAAAGTAGATCACTTGATTACTTTCATCAACAGGCCGTACTTTTACCAAGACGTTGCCTTCGGTACAAGAGTGCTAAAACTGGATAGCGGAGAGAAGATAACCATGCCTAACGTCATTCGTACCGTTACGAGATCCACTATGATCTATCAGTATCTCCAGTTCTGTTCTGAGGAGAACTTTACGCCTCTAAGCCGTCGAACACTCTTCAAGATTCTTGAAGTACGGGAGGCTTCACAGAGGAAGTCTCTCCAAGGACTGGATAACATCGCTACTGACGGCTCAGCTGGATTCGAAACCCTCGGGAAAATAGTAGATGAGCTCGGAGCTTGTGGAGCAAAGCTTACCTGGTGCAGCGAAACAAAGAAAGTTCTGAATGAATGCAAGTGTTACCTCAAAACTGAATACTTAGTTCACTGTGGAAATGGCCAGAGTACCTGCCCAGACCACTGCAGAGACTTCGCTCTCAGTGACGAAAATGACAAAGACTTTAGAACTGATTGCAGCCACCCCCACGATGCTACTTGTGATAAATGTGAGTCGCTCAAAAGCATTCTTCAAGAGATTGAGCACCAAATTCAGAGCTCCTCGATGGCTTTCTATAACAGAGAACAACAGGAAGATTTGCTTTATGATCTAAAAAAAGCAAAAGCAAGCATCTTTGAATGGAAGGCCCACATCCTGCGTTCAATTAATCAAGAGAAAGCAAAGCAAGATGTCTTGCGTGATATGGATGCTTCAACGGTTATCATCGTCATGGACTGGGCCATGAAGTTTCAACAGATGAGATATAGAGAAAAACAGTCCGAGTGGTATGGAAAACGTGGGTTAAGCTGGCATGTTAGCAGTGTGGTATTCAAAGATGATGAAAGTAAAGAAATTGAAGTCCAGACGTATGCTCATCTGTTTGATTCATGCAACCAGGATTGGTATGCAGTGGTGTCTGTAGTAGAAGATCTCCTTTTAAAGCTAAAGCAGTTCAAACCATCCATTTCTTCAGTTTATCTACGGTCAGATGAGGCCGGATGTTATCACAATAATTTTCTTGTGGCATCACTGAGAGACATCGGTCAGCGAACAGGTGTCAAAGTAGCACAGTTGGATCATTCGGAACCCCAGCATGGTAAAGATATATGTGACCGCATATTGTGCCCAATGAAAGGGGCCCTTCGACGATTTTGTAACGAAGGCCATGACATTTTGAATGCTAGTGATATGCAAAGCGCACTGGCTCAACGACCAGTAAGAGGAACAACCTCAGCTGTTTGTTCCATTAACGAGTCCAGGAAAACAGCAGAAGTAAAAAAAATCGAAGGCTTCAGCAAATTTCATAACTTTTCATTTGAGCGTGATGGCGTACGCGTTTGGAAGTCTTATGGAATTGGATCTGGGAAACGTATTCCTTATAAATCATTAATTGTGAAACCTCAGGGATCCACTGAGCTTATCAACAAAGAGCCCTTTTTTGAAATAAGCCACTCTCGAGTCTTGAAGCCACGCAATGACAAATCAACATCTGATGAAGACGAGAACCAGTCAGTCTTTGCCTGCACAGAACCTGGATGCAAGCAAACGTTTGTCAGTTTTGCTGCTTTTGAGCTTCATTTGGATGTAGGAGAACATGTCTACTGCAAGGAGACAAAAGAGGAGAACGTGTATGATAACATAAGGCGAGACTGGGCCAAAAGGTGTACTACAGTGAACATTGAAAATACAAAGCCACAGTCCTATCAAACTGGAATATCAAATGTAAAAGGCCAACATAAGTGTACAGAATCGCAAGCGTCTATGGGGTGGGCACTTCACAAGACAGCCACTAAAGCGCGCTTCTCTCAAAATGTCAGAGAGTACTTAACAAAAAAGTTTGACCTGGGTGAGAAAACAGGACTAAAAGTTGACGCAGAGCAGGTTGCAAAAGATATGCGTAGTGCAAGAACTATTGACAACCAAAGAATTTTCTCCAGAGAGGAATGGCTTACGAAATCACAAGTACAAGGCTTCTTCTCTAGACTTGCTTCAGCAAGACGAAAAAACTCCCCCATTGCAACTGTTGTCTCAAGTGAAGAGGAGACGGACGAAGACATCGAAGACCAGGAGCACATGGCGGAGGTCGATGAAATGATCGAGAAAGCAGGATTGTGTCACCCAATAGTATATGATATCTACAACATCTGCGAGTATTATCATACCAACAAACTTTCCAGTTTTAATGTGAACATGCTTCGTGACATGTGCCGCCAGTTTGAAATAGCCTTCAAGTACAGAGATCTAAAGAAAGACCTGGTGTCAAAGGTTGCGGAGCTTGTGAAAGAATGCTCTTGTTCCAAGAGTAAAATTTAGTTAGCATGAGAAAAGTTGAAAAAGGTTGCCCCAGCAAGACGGCACCTTATCTACTCACTATGGTAGCCCTGCACGAATGGCCAACTCCCATATCCATTGCCGTTCTGTCAGATTAATTATTATTTTCATGGCCTAATAGTTATACGGTTTAAATAGAAACAAGTAGTTCAGGCGACACACCTACTAACAAACCCATCCTCATTCCTAAAGTTTAAAATGATTTACGAAAATACCTGGAAAACTGCGTAGTAACGGAAAGAAAATGGGCTATATATATTCTGTTGTTCGTGCGCAAAAGAAGGTCGCTTATAGATTTTACTTCATTTGGAACATGTGTGAGGATTATCTCAGAATTTGCGCACCTCCTATCATATATATTGCATAATGCAAGAAATGCTACATTATCCCATAGTCCTCCTCTATTAAAGTGCGCCTAGCCCCCTGTTATTTCCAATTTTGATAAAAAGTCCGGTCCGACCATTTCTAAGAACTTCTATACGATAAAATTACTCGACATAAATGAAATCCAAAGCTTACACAAAATTGTTAACATCGGGAAAAAGGGCCTTTGAGCTTTCTGTGGTGGCACACCTGAAAATATATGGGAACTTGGTTGATTAATTCGATTGCTGAAGTGATGTAGATTTGAATACACTTTGAATTTCACTCAGAGCTGCTAAAAACTGATTTTTCGTATTTATAGGTAAAAAACAGCAAAAGTTTCAATTCCGAAGAGTCTGAAGTCAAAGTGAATAAATTTTCCGCCTGGGTAGACGTCACACTCTTTTGTTTTGCACAAAAGACTTTTGAAACGAGCAAAAGAGTGTGAAGTCTGTACAGGCTTAAATTTTTTGAAAGTGTTCCATGCAACTCCAAACTTTAAAATTGTGTAAAAAATTCGAAATTCATTCAAATTGAAATGCTTAGAAATGCTCGAACTTTTCGTCAAATAGGGTGAAATAGCAGGGGGTTAGGTGCACTTTAACTATGACTATATATCCCAAGGCTTTCCTTATCAATTGAATTTGAATTTGTACTCTGTTATTTAAAAAGACTGACTGTTAGACCATCAAGCAACAATCTTTACAATCTTTGGTGTTTTACGGGACGACGACGGATTAGTTTAAGAAAAAGGTTTGAACTAAATCATGATCAATTTTTTATTTCTAATAAAAACTAAAACGGAAGAAATCTTGCACAAATATCTAATTTATGTCCTTAGTTCACCCTCCCCCCTCCCCCCCTCCAACACCACCCGCCCTATAGTCATTATCGATTAGTTATCGATTAGTTCAATCAAGCGAAACGGTGTTGTAAACAGGAGTCAAAGTCTTACTCATTTGAGGTAAATTGAACCTGAATTCTTCATTATTTTACGATGAGATTTTTAGACTTTTAGAATATAAAGTTTCTGTTAATTTCCAGCATGGTTTCTCAAGAGATGGCCTTAGATAAATAAGAAAACGGACAGAAGTTTGTGAAAATTGTTACAGTAACGAACGACAATAACCGTCACGCTGTCGCAAAAAATTCAACCTAGTTCCCGTAAACATTGCGGTAAGTTCAATTTACTTCGCCTATGACCTAAGCTACTGTTCTAATTCCCTTTTTTGAACCGTATTTACGATGAATTGCGGTCAAAATTGTTAAAAATCGAACTAGAGTGGTATTGCTGATAGACCGGAAGTCATCTTGCCGATTGAATCAACGTCTGAAAATTGTCTCTTTTGAAAGTTATTTTTCGCAAGCGCAACGCACAGGCCGACAAATGTTTTTCTATGAGCTGAAAGACTATCTTTAGTGTGTTTGATAGAGGTGTCTCACTATTTCTTAACTGGTGCCACTTTCGAGAAATGGCCAGTTTAAAATCTGTCCTATACCGACTAGAAATTCAGTGGGGGTTATTCAAAAATCCCCGAAAAAAAATTATTTGAATATATTTCAAATCTGGACCCACAGATCTCTTGAATAAACATATTTCTTGTTATTCAAGAGAGTTTTAGATCTTTTTGCTCAACGAAAACAATTTTTGAGCACTCTTTCGAGACTGCTATTTTTGGGTGGAAATTTGAGGGTGTGGGACGGTTGAAGTTGGGATGTCAATATTTCGAGAAAGTGAAACAACAAGAATGAAAGAAACATGGTTTCATAGTTAACTAGGCACCTTCTACTGATAAACAAAAAATTAGGCAAAAATATTTTTCAAATAAAAAAACTGGTCGTTTTTAAGGCGCACAGCCACTTAATAGTGAGACAGAACACGTTATGTCATGCATTTAAGTATAGAATAAGTATAGAATTAGTAAAGACGTATAAGCGAGTGGAACAATCTGCTTCTGAAATAGTGAATATGAAGTCAGTAGACTGTTTTAAAATACGATTAGATTATCCTAAATAGTTAGTGAATTTTTTTATTAATAATGTATATATTTTTAAATATTTTGAAATCTTTTATAACGATTTTATGAAATAAATGTGTAAAGATTGAAATGCTCGGAAAAAATTCGAGCCCCCAGCGGGAATCGAACCCACGACCGAGCAGTTTAATCCTTACAAATATATTTCATTCATTTAGATTTTATCATTTTACGATTTATTTTCGTTGCATAGTTGGTGTTGTACCATATGATTTTACCATATTAATAAATGTAGATGTAAATGTAGATTGAGAGAATAAATTGACGAGTATGGGAAACTCTGAGACGGTTAACGTCCCGTTCGTCCCGCGGGACAAGAATTCGTTTACGTTTACGTGAGTTTTCTGTCCCGCAGGATGTAATGTAAGGTCTGTTCTTGCCTGGGAACAAAGCATTTATCTATAAAATTGAGTGGAAACTGCCACTGACGAAATTCAGTCCAGAAAGAACTCAACCCGGCCGAGACAAAACCTTTTAATGAAATAATTCTGTCAGTAAAACATTATTTTGTTGATGCATTGCGCCAGCTGTGTTTAACCAACGGCATCTTTCTGAAAACGTACAGCTGCACAAAGGCGAAACTGCGCATGCGCGAAACAAATCATTTCATTAATTCTTACAATTGTATCTAAGCCTTAAGTAATTTTTTGAATCATACGTCATATAGACCAAGAAATGTTTTTTTTGTTCCATTATGATGATGCCATACGATCTAAAACGTAATATGCCTATGCTACTATGGTATTCATTCTTATTATTGCTCAATCTTGTATCTACTTCGCCTTAGCTAATACACTGGTTTTAGCCAACTAAAATATTTCGCTGTTCTTCATTTAAGGGGAGCATTTATGCAACAGTGCACCTGTTTTTTGAGCTGCATGCATGCATGCAATGTCAAACTCGATTTGTAAATAAGCTAATATGTGAAACCTGTGAGGTCAGTTTGATGACGTCATCACTTGATGTCATCAAAAGACATGATCAAAACAGAAAATTCCTATATTTTTTGCCGTTTCAAGACTTTTTATTTCGTTTTCAATTCTATGTAGTGTGGCTTTGCTTTTCAAGATGTACAAAGTTAAGAATGTATTTTTTAAATATCATTTTTGTCTCCATAAAGACATTTTTGCATTTTTTTACCAGATAAGATAATTATTTTTAGGTGACTTCACGTATTAGATAAACATTACGTGTTAAATGTCTTAAATCCCTTTTTGCCGTACCAGTTCAGATTTGACAAGCTGAAATCACAAAACAATTTCTCTGAATTTCAATTCCAATTATTGATCGCAGCATTTCTTCTTTTGTTTTCCACCAAATTGTATAATATTATCAAAACATTATTATTTCCATTAAAGACATAGACATTTCTTCTGTGTAATCACGGGATGCTTGTCGAATGGAAAAATATCTGATGCTGGTCTCTGTCTCCCTCTCCGGCTCTCCCTCTCCCTCCCTTCCTCCTACTTTCCCTGTCTCTCCTCCTCTCCCCACTTATTTTCGCCTCATTTCTCTCCTCGCACCATTTACTCCTTCCTTCTCTTACCCGGCCTTACAGAGGCTTGTTTAATTATTGCCCAATCATAACGAAATGTTTAGACTCATACTGAGAGGGCAGTCAGTAGTATTACTTGCATAAAAATGTACGTTGATAATACCACTGTACCTTTGCCAGTGATGGCTCTACGATATTAAAGAACATATCAATATTGATCTAAGGAGAGTTAAAACCTAGCTCTCGGCCAAAATAAGCTTACTCTCAACTTGTCTAAAACAGAATTTATGCTTATCGCCTTTAAACAAAAGGTTATCACAGTTCCCTGCTGCCCCTCAACTGACTATAAATGACATTGATGCATGTTCGTGAAGCTTCCTCGTTCAAATCTCTCGGATCTCGAGTCATTATTGAATCTGGAGAAAAAAGTGGAACTGCTCGCAGTCTTTCCAAATTGGAAAGGTCCAGACTGCGAAAAGTCCCACTTTTTCTCTCCAGATTGAATAGTGATGAAAAATATAATTTTAATAGTGACGCAAAATAATTTTAATAATGACGCAGTAATATTTTGTTTTGTTTTGCGCTAAAACAGTGCTCTAAGTAACTTAACGACGAAGACCTAACTAGTAATGAAAGAAAACGGAAGAACTTGTTAAATATATCGACGATTACGGAACTTTTCGGTTTCGATATGCGCGATAATGGTATGTTAATAAATCAGAGTGTGTCAATCAGAATCTATTATGTTTTATTATTTCACAATCTATTATATATAATCATGCAACTATGTTGGAGGTCCAGAACAAGGTTTTGTTCGTTAATTCGCAAACAACCAGGGTTTTGTTCGTCTGTACGGATATAACGCATGCTATGCATTGTTTGAAAGGTACCTTTTTGTCCGTGAAGTTGAACGTTTCCGGGTCAGTTCGTATTGAATAATCATGGTTTATGATGCTAAATCAGACATCGACATACAGTGTTATATAGATGGTCCACATTCTTCAGTGGATTATTAATTAAGGTAAGTATACCGATACAACTTTTTCTAATAACATAAATTTGCTCTGTACAACACAGATGTATCTTTGTTACGTTTCATTCGGTACGATGATCAATGTTGGTGTAATTTTGATTACGTATATTTTGACCACGAATATATTTCATTCCGGTACCTTATTTTGGGCAAGTTCCTGATACACACCATGACCAAAATTTGGGCCAACAGTGCCAAGCAATATTTCAAGTGCCACATGTATCTACATTGACGTAGAAATGCGTCGCCTGAAGTTAAACGAGTGGAAGCGTGTATAGCCGTCATTGGCTATAACATAATAAAATTAATAGCATAGAACACGTATATCAGAAACGTTGACGGTCGGAAATCTGAAATTTGACATCTGAGATCGAATAATTAATAGTTCTAGCAACTGTTTATATAGATAAAACCGAACGATGTAGTTTACTGTAGCATTGAAATGTTAGTTATGAGCTATAATATTTAATTAGACTTTGGGCTTTATGTCATATCTCCGGCCTCGACACTTTACATATATATACATGTACTCTTTTTAGGTGTGTATAGTATTTGTTTGCAAATAAACAAAAAAGTTATAAACAAAACGTTAGACCAGTTAGCGTTTTTCCTCGTATTTGAACAGGAAAATACATAAGCAAAAAATCCATTTCGTCTAAGATCGCGCGCCAGTTTTAGATTGGCCAACGACTTTTGCCAAATATATGTGTATATCTTAGAACACAAGTTGAAAAATGTACATGTGTTGCCTTTAGAATTCTATTCTAGGCGAGAACGTTATGAATTAGTATGAGAGAACTTTATGAAGTGCATGCATGCGATTTGCGTAACATCGACAGTATTCGCACTCTATTTGCTTACTTAAGATACAAAATCGTGCAACTTGTCGCGCAACATTGTTGCGTTGCAAGTTGTAGAGCGATGTTGCTGGTATTACCGCCCCGCGCGCAACTTGTCACGCAACAAAAATCAATGTTGCAGGTTGTGAAAATTTGTTGCACAAAGTAGAACCACTTTCTACTTTTTGCAGCAAGTAGCCGCAACCTGCAACATCGATTTTTGTTGCATGACAAGTTTTGCGCGGGGTGGTAATACCAGCAACATTGCTCTACAACTTGCAACGCAAGAATGTTGCCCGACAAGTTGCACGATTTTGCTGCTCGTATTACCGCACCTTAATGACATGCGCGCAGACTGACACCTAAATTTCCTCTACTTTTTTATCTCTAGGTCGGCTACAGTTGATACATAAGGTGTCATTATGTTTAATAAATTTGTTCCAGTGGTGATAATAAAAATTTTCATTTTGTTGGTTGAAGCCGAAAATGGTAAGTAGTAATTCCTGTATTTTCTACGTAATAATATCGTTTTTCTAACATCAAATCGGGCCAATCGTTCTGTGGTATTTTTATACGGCTACTTGCTATTTTAAATCTGCACATAATAAGGTATCATCATGAACCAAAATTCTACAAAAATTCCATGGTATCTTTATAATCCAGCAAACGTCCTTAATAATTGTAGATTGAAATTGTGAAATTTCGTATCTAGTTACCATTTTAAGAGTACCGAAGTCCGGAACAACTTGGTCATGGTCAATTTCTGGTACAAACCCTACTCCGGTAAGTTCTGAAGCATTTCACTGCCGTCGATTAGAGACCTTAAGATTGACGTTTACGGTGAACGGCAACCGTCAAACGGTAAAATTTAGCCGTCTGTCCTCAGCCGTTTGTACACTTAAGTAAAATTATTTGTATTTTCTGTCGTTAAGAGATTTGTTCTTCATTTGCTTGTTGCATTGATTTAAGGATTAGAGTAAAATATAAGATCAAAAGCAAAGTCGATTTTTGCCGTTTGTCGTCAGCGATTTGCCGTAAAAGTCTCTAATTCGGCAATTGATCCAGTCATCAAGAATTTAATGAGCGATTCAGAACCTATTGTATGGTACATGCGAATATCTGACCGGCGCGGAGTGAGCTCAAGGGGTCTCTTACAGTGGCACCGATATCGTAGAGATTACTGTGATTAAACCCAGGCCCTAGCGAATCAGTGCCGGCTATACCTTAAAGATTTTTATCCGTTTAATTGGATTATGCAATAATTAGGGCACTTATTCTTGATCAAAGAGAAAGAATCTAATGTGACAAAGTGCAATTACTTTTCAAAGTTGTCATCACTATTTTAAGTGTTTGATTGTTGTACTTTGATTTGTCTAAACAGTGGATACGCCCATCAGTTAGTCCTGGACGGTATGTTGCATGTGAAAAGATCAAGCGAACTCATGGTTGAGAACCGCTGCGTTCCAGGTTGGCGATGCAAAGAGAGTTGATGTCACTGTGGATTATGCAGCCAGTAACTGCTCTGTTTTGCCAGATTATAACAATTGCAACAATAAATTGAAGTTATTTCACAAGGCAGCAATATTAGATACTACGATAAACATGAATACTCTATATGTGGGTCCAAACCCTGCTATAAACCCTGGTCAGTTTCAACTATTTGGCACAACAAATCCAAAAATCTTAACAACGGGAATGCTTAACAAACCGGAAAACACCGAAACATACTCTTTCACTGCCAATCCTAAATTTCCATACTACTACCTGGCTATACAATATACAGGAGGATGTTTTGCGCTGTTCGGAGTAACTATTAGTTACTCGGTCTGCTCATCACTTATTCTTCTACAAAATCACATTAAGTTGCCACAAACCACAGCCCCTGCAAACGGTTCAATCCAAGTATCAGGATCATGCCCTGCACATTCACAACCATTGGCTAAGAATATGACATTATCTGGATATTGTGAGGCTGATGGTGAATGGAGTCCTAACATGTTCAGTGGAGAGTGTTGGTGTGATGCTGGATATGGAAAGTATTCCGCGGGATCTGGTGCAGAGTGCAAAGGTAAACTGAACTTGTGACAACGAAATATAAGTGTATATGTTGTGGTTTAAATTTTTCTGGGCGTTATTGTATGGTTAGGTCTAGGGTTTTTATGGTGGGTGGGTTGTGTTTAGGTTAGTTGTAATGGACTAAATTGAAATGAAATGGATCAAGAAAGTAAATAATGCCCTAAAAATATACCAGTAGACAATTTTAAACCATAACATATACATGTGATCTTAATTAGAGGCATTTGAGTGGACATAACTTTCACCACATTTTAACTAGACCATTGTAACTATCATCATCGTCATCTGACAACGCCACATTTATACTATATACGGTGATTACATTGACGAAATCAACGAGACAATCCGTAGAAATTCGTTTAATTCTTTTTATTGGAGTGTGAAATTGAGAACATTATACCATGGTATCCCCTGTATTTTCTAGCATGTCCAATTGGTACATACCAAAACACAGCAAACAACACGACTTGCAAGAGATGTCCTTTTAACAGTGAACAAACAAGAGGTAGGACAAGTTGTACATGCATGAATGGGTTTTACAGAACTGATAAGGAATCCACACTCAGCAACTGTACTGGTATGTATAGACATCAAGTTCCCGTTTCACAAAGTGTTTGTAACTTGTAAGTACTCGTAAAGTCGTATGTAACAAACATTTTCATAGCAAATTAAGGGTGTACTGACATATTTCGTTGCATGATGGCGTTTAGCTGGTGTGCGGCGCGCGCGCGTTCTTGGCGAGAAAACATTTGACTTCCGGTAGGACGACGAAAGCCCGACATAAAACACTCATTTTTATTCTTATTGCACTGCACATGCGGGTTTCTTTAAAATGTATCATCTTTGGAGGATTTCATTAAAACGAAGTGTTTCTTCAATATTCATATCATTTACAGCCTTCTGTAATTTATAGTTAATCAAATGGGTGGCATGGTTGGCCGAGCGGTTAGAGCGCTGGCCTTTCACCGCTGTGGTCCGGGTTCGAGTCCAAGCTCGAGCGCCTGGATCATATGTGAATTGAGTTTGTTTGATATGTTGTTCTCTACCATGCCACGAGGGTTTTTTTCTCCGGTTTTTCCTCCCTCAGCAAAAATCAACATGTGAGTCGAGTGATTATTTGCAAAATACTTAATGTAGAGGTAGTTTGTGTGAGAGTACAGTGTCCCCCAATTAGTGCGCAAGCGCTAGAAGACTTAGACACTTAAATAAACAGTTATTTATTTATTTTTAGCTCATTAGTTATAGGTTAATGACATTTGTGGGTTAACTAAAATTGTCCAAAAAATTAGAGATAACTGACAATCGGTTGCTTCCCTTGACACCCTCTTCAAAGCTAAGCATGGGAATGACATAAAATTACACGGAAGTTATTTGCATTACTCGCTCATTTTTGACGCTCAAAAAACCATAAAAATTTTATTTGGAAACTATTTTTTTAAAACGCATGCCTGGCTTTAGGTACCTTGGTCTCAAGATTTATATGGCTATTTCAAAAAAGGTTGTTGGGGCAAATGGCGAATGGCAGTCGGTGATTGGTGATTGCACGACCGAAAGGCGGAAATTTAGGGTAACAAGAATTGCTTCATATTCATTAACGAAATACCCGGGAATTCCTGCTATCATACAGTAAAGACCTTATTGGACAAAGTGGTCGATAGGCAATTCATATCTCCGCGCCGAATAGCGGTCTAATAGCGTGACCACAGTTCCTTTCGGTCGTGCAATCACCAATCCCGTTTGCCATTCGCCGTTTGCCCCGTCAAACTTTTTTAAATAGCTATATAATGTACTTCAAATTCTTCAATACGCATTGCTGAAAGAAATTTTTCTGCAGCAACGACGTCATGCGATAAAGTCACCCGTTGGCGTCATCAAATGCCAAAATCGCAATAAGAGGCCTTTTAGAGCATTATTTTGCAAATTTCCCTAGCAACAGACAATTTCTATCTATGTCACACTACCCCTTGAAATCAGGAAAGCTTCTTGCTAGTTTAGTAAAATAGTTGTAAATCCATCGAAAACTCTCTTACGCTTTGGAATTACGAGTACTTGTACGTTACGCACGCTTTGTAAAACGGGGTCCAGGTATTCCGTAATACATCGTAATGAAAACTCATCCACTTCCTCTTTTAATTAACAGCCCAACCTTCAGCTCCTCGAGATTTAACTCCAACATTTTTCAATGCAACGTTTTTGTCCATTAAATGGTCACCACCCTTAGACTCTGGTGGTCGATCAGATGTGTATTACAAAGTCGAGTGTAAGCAGTGTAACGAGAAAGGACAAGACTGTTCCAACTGAACGACTGTACTGATGTTGTTAGAACTCACACTACAAGTACTACTAGATTGGCTACCTTCAAAAATTTATCTGCCTACACGTATTACCAGATGAAAGTATTGGCTCAGAATGGTATTAGTAATTTAGCAGAGAAGAACAATGAAAAGGCAAAGTACGATATACTGAAAACAAACGAAATAAGTAAGTTGTTTGATAGTTTCAACGAGAAATTGGCACCAACTGAAGCAAGCATTGTAGCTTAAATAAACATTTTTCAAAGTCTCCTGCGCACCTTTCCTCTGATAAAGTTTTGCATTCAAACGTAAAAAAAGTATACAAGCAAAACGTTTGTATTCATAAGTGGTTTCAACCCCTTCACGCAAATGAACTTCCAGGATGATCGCGTCTCTCGAGGACTTCTAATTTGTATTTATGGCGCATAGTCTTTCCCGATTATAAAGAGATTGTATAGCGACTGTGTGAACGAATGAACAAAGTTAGTGCGTCCCTTTGAATTCGCGACTGTTTAAAACAGTGTCATGCGGATGCGCAAACCAAACTAATCGACTTTTCATTTACTATACAGTTCCAGGGGCACCCGTGGTAACAGTAGAAGTACTAAGTTCAACTTCAGTGTTAGTAAGTTGGACTCTTCAAGAAAGAAACGGCACAACGTACTATCAAGTAACCTATTATCCTGTTGATGAAGAGCCAAAAAAGGTCTTGACAATAACTGGGAACAATGTTATCATATCTAATTTGACAAAAGGAATAAAATACATTTTTCAGGTTTGTACTAGATCTAATGACAGTATCAGCCGGAGGAAATTTCTTTCTCGAAAAAGATTAATTAGTGAACTAAATGTGTAAATTAAGGGGACCATATTTTTCACCTTGTCAACTTACCGCAGGATTGACTTTTAGGGTCCGGTTCTTCGAAGGCGGGTTGGCAGTTAACCCAAGGTGGGTTTACTTAGCATCAACTCACTTTCGAGCACTTTCGAAGCTTACTCTTTTCTATCAATGTGGTTCTCAAAAAGATGTTTGCATTCACATTTTGACAACTTCTGAAGTGAAAAGTTTTATAATCCTAAAGTTTACTTCTCAGTAGTAGTTTCTTTGATTAACTGCCTCATAATACCTGATTTTTGCCAGGTGCAGGCAGGTACAAGGCTTGGTATTGGTCGGTCAGGCAATGCCAGAGTAACGATGCCTTTGCAACAAGGTAAAAGTTTTGTAACCGTGTCTCCGTGACAAAATTCTAAACTTGTTAGCATCGAACTACAAATACCGGTGGGAATACTGATTATGTTGAAGTTTCATGAATTGAAATGTTTGACCAGCATGCATATATGCATGAAATATTGAACAAACTACACAGTTCACGTAAGAGATTTAAAAATATTCGAATAAGCTGAAAGTTATATCGTCCAAATTTCTTTGAGAAAACTACAGTTTAAAAATAGACATTTGCTCCAGTCAAACCCCTTACAAACCCCAGTCAGGGCGGGAGTAGCGCTCCAATTTTCTCCCCTAGAGCTACATAGATTAGCAAGTTGACTTCACGCTGATTGGTTACTTTCCTGTCAAGGATTTACTTAGTAAAGGTGACAAATGAAATTAATGAGAGTGAATATCGTAATAGCCTACAACCAGATCAACGTTACATTGTTTTATGTAAAGTATTTACTTCAAAAACCGAATAGTTCGTAAGCATGTCATTTTGTTTAATGAGTTTCTATGATAAGGTTTTAGACCTGATAAAGGATTTTTGACTGGTATTCTTTATATAAAGAATTCTAGTGAAGCAAGTCAATTACATCACAAATGTTGTTATTCAATAGTAATATAGTTTGAAAGTCACAATCACATTAAAATTGTGAATTTAGAGAAAACGGCTGGCAAGAATGGCGAAAACAAAGTTGACGTTACTGTTCCTGTCCTCGCAACGATTGTATGCATTGCTCTGCTCATTCTTGCTGCAATAGCTGCTGTATACATAAAAAGAAGAGGAGGACTGCTTCACAAAGATAAAACAGATAATGTCGTCTCTACTGTAAGTATTGATCTGGGTCCAGTTTGGCACCTGTTTTCTAGGTTTTTCAGCCTCATCCTCCCTTTCCACTGTGATTGATGCTCCCCTAATTTATTCTGTTAATTACTGAAGGATCCCAGAAAATACTTTTCCAAGGCCAGAAAGGAATGTTAGCATCACCCTACAAGAAATATCTCTTGATGAACTGCCTCACGACACAGATGACCTTTATGCTTTGATTACGGATGACATGTTGTGGGAGGTACCACGGGAAAATTTATCAGTGATTAAACGTCTTGGTAGTGGTAACTTTGGTTATGTCGACAAAGCACTTGCTATTGGTCTGCCTGGTTGTCCTGGACAAATGACAGTCGCTGTGAAGACACTTAAAGGTGCACTATTTTGTTGCATTTGAATGTTGCTATTACTCGAGACAACGCGTAAAAACAAAATAACGAGGAATAAATTGAAAGAGTATTGATAACACCCTCCTTCATACTACCCACCAAGATTTTTTTGCGTCATACTTTATTCAAGCTAAAATATAGTCTTTTTCTTTCGACTTCCGTTTAAATATGATTGTAAACTACTGTACAACCATTTTTCCTTTAGAAAATGTTCAAGACCACGACAAAGAAGACTTTCTGACAGAGCTTTGCCTGATGAAGAAGCTAGAGCCTCATCCTCGCGTAGTAAAATTTTTGGGATGCTGCACAAATTCCAATGGTAAGTTGGAATCTGATTCAATCTGATCGGATCGGTGAAGAATATCTCATGTTGTTTTTGTCCTCTATAGATCTGCTGCTTAGTTGTGCTGAATTTAGCTGATCTGCTCTAATGATCACTAAAACAGTGTAAAGCATATTCCGTCTATGAGCAAATAGGACGATAAATTTGAAATACAATACAATGCCGAACTTTCCAATTCAACTCATGCCAACTTTACTTGCAACTGTAGAGCCCATGTCCATCATACTTGAGTATCTACCATACGGGGATCTCCTTGGTTACCTCAGACGTTCACGAGGTCACGAAGACAAGTACAGCTCAGGAGATCGTCGTCCAGAAGGGAGATTGTCTTCTGATGACTTGTTAAAATTTGCTTGGATGATTTCTGACGGGATGGCATTCTTGGCAGAAAATAAGGTGGGTTTAATAAAAACACAAAGGATGGCAACTTAGGAAGGCTTCTGTGTGGTGTGTAATTGCTTCTGCCAAAATTTTCTACGTGATCATGTGATGACGTGTATTTTTCCTTTTTAGTGTGTTCATCGAGATCTTGCCGCCCGAAACGTACTTGTTGGTGAAAATAAAATCTGTAAAATATCTGACCTTGGACTGGCAAGGACAGTCAGAGAAGATGTGTACACACGATCAAGCCGATCGGTAAGATGACTCAACGAGTTTATTACAAAACATCGACTTCTTGGCTGTGATCCGTGTAGGTGGGGGATGTTCTTAGACGTCGTCCATCGAACGCTCGTCGATAGCGAGTGAATCTTGATTAAAAAAGTTGTTTTGAGAGTGCGTTCAGTTTCGAGGTACAGGAAGATTTTCTTTCTGCTGAATAACAACCTTATTTCATTTCCCTCGATTGCTACCATTCAGCGGTACGTGTATGACACATCGATTGAACATCTCCGTGCATGCGCATTTGCTATACTTTGTAATTTACCAGTAATTGTGTTGATATTCTGTACTATGATTGACGTAGGCGCGCCTGCCAATAAAGTGGATGCCACCAGAGTCGATATTCTTTGGAAAGTCTTCAATCGCCAGTGATGTGTAGGTATCATCTGCACGAAAATGTGATATGCCTTGGATAATAGAAAAAGCATGTGATCTTTGGACTTTCACAAGGAACGGTTCTTTCGATTAATTTCAGTACACATATGTAGTCATTTTTAACCATATTATTTTAATTCGTTAATTACTTTTCCATGTATCTGTAGATGGTCCTACGGAATCGTTCTGTGGGAAATATTCACACTTGGTGAGTCTCATAAAAGAGAAAACTTTCATTCTAGTAATCGTCTTGAATGTTCGCGACAAAGATACTGACTGTTGTACCTTTTTTCCTCAAAATGTTTATAACATTCTTCTACATTTTACAGGAGATTCGCCGTACCCTAAATACAAAGGAAAAGACATACCCAGACTCCTTCAAAGAGGGTACAGGATGCCAAAACCTGGTCACCTTTCGAATACCCTGTAAGGCGTTATTAGAACTTCTAAGTTACACTTTTTTCCTCTATGTTTTAGCACGTGCTGGAAGGTATTGAAGTGTCCTAACTGTGCTTTTCATGCTCTCTCTACCTGGTGGGCTAAACCAGAAGCTACAATGCCTGCTGGTGTCGTAAATGCATGTATGCCCCTGCCCAATAGAAGGATCAGTTTCACGGCAGCCATGTTTGTGGTCAAAATAATTGACCTTTTCTCCCATGAGAAATGAAATATTTTGTCATTCAAAAACTTTCTTTTGTACTTGCCCACAAACATGGCTGCCACGAAATCCCTCTATTGATATTTCTAAAGGCCCAAAGCGAGGTCTACATTTTTATTAAGAGAAAAGGACTCGTACAAGTGCGGTTCTGATGGATCAGTAGTATCACGTATTTTCTATCTCTTTTCCATCTAGGTATTCATTCATGTTAAAGTGCTGGGAAGAAAAACCTGAGGACAGACCTTCCTTTAGTTCTATTTGTGATGAAATCAATACGTTTTATAATGCCACAAAGGTAATTGAAAATATACCATTCTTTATCGGCGATCGAGTGGCGGTCGATAGATTCAAGACATCCAGGCAAGCGATAGGGCAGTCTATGTACTAGCAGCAGCTAAAATGAGGGCCGAGGTAACAAAAACAGCACACTAATTGATCGGTGCTAATTATTTCGTCCCAAAAATCTTTTATTCGAAATATCGGGCCAATAAATTTCCAACTATCTAGCTATTACGATGATCATTCAGCTATATTTTGGTCTTTAGTATATTACTTCATGGAAGAAATATAGAAATATCATAGAAATTATAGATCATGATTCAATTGACTTTCAGTTTTTTTAGGGTGTTACACTGAAAAAATACATGCTATCATGTATCACGCAGGAAATGTTGGAGCATTCACGCTGATACTTTTCATAAATTGGAAACAACGCATCACGCGCGGGTTCATTCACGAGTTTCTCGGATTCCCATTTTGGGCCCATGATCACGCGTCCCGCGAAACCCCTGTGCTAACCTGATCTATATTTATATCAAACACTCAATAAACAGTAAAATATTTTACAGTATATCTGTATCGTTTCCTTTTCTACAGGACTACATCAACCTAGATACCTTTGATGATGCTCAGTACGTCAATTTTGATGTCCTGTGAAGAGCCCTAATGACTTTTCAAGAGAACAGTTTGGAGAACGAATGGTCATTTTGTAGGCGATTTTCGGCTACTTTTTGTTTTATGAATTTAACAGCTTTAATAATAATACCAGATAATAGCGATAATATAACGCGTGATCTTATTGGTTGACTGGCGAGTGCTGCCAAAATTTAATGGACAACACAAGCACAGTGACTTTAAAAAACTTTAATAACGTCAACACCCCAAGAATATGGCACATTCTCTTTAAAAAAGCAGTAGTTTTGATATTTCAAGCGTCAGATAAGATAACGATGACTTCATACATTAGATAAATATTACCTGTTAAATGTCTTAAATCACAGTAATCACTAATCGCTGTACCAATTCAGATTTGACAAGCTGAAATCGCAACATTTTCTCTCAATTTCAAGTGCAGTTTTCAAAGCATTTCTTATTTCGTTTTCAACCGAATTGTAAGATATTATGTGAACATTATCACTTCCAGTAAAGACATAAACATGATTTCTTCTTATCACGGGATGCTCAGTAGCGATTGGGAAAATATCTGATTTGTTGCTCCCTCTCTTCTCCCTGCACTCCATCCAGTCTTTTGGGGGAATTGAAAAATATGCGCTCGGCATTAATCGTCCACAGTCTTTATATCATAAAGTATTGTTCTGTTATATTTTATAATTTGCTACTAACATTTCCTCAAAATTTTTAAAAGAACGGAAAACGTCATGATCAACACGAAACGTATTTAAGGAAGGGTGCTCAGTACAAGCCTTTGTCAATTGGACTTTCAAAGGCAATTTTGAAATCCCCACTAGATTATAAAGGAACAATTAAATGAAACGTACTTCAACTCTGGAGCTAAAAGTTGGATGGGAGCTTATTACGTAATTTGCCTCCCCCCTCCCTAAGGTGGAAATCGTGTTATATAGATTGGTATTGAATTGCATTGCAAATAGTTAATTGGCCTATTTTGGTTGATGCATGGGAAAAATGTCTTAACATGTTCTGGTTGTATTATAAGCATCATGAACACATTAGCGTCATCCCAAAATAAGTAACGCTTATGAATACACTGGTTCCACACTCGATTTGTTGAGTAACACCGTTCAACATTAGTTGGTAACATGCAAATGCTGAATCCGCAGTGTATCTTGGTGTGTTGAATGTTGAAACATGCTTTTCAACATATATGATGATCGATGTTGCAAAATATATAGAGACATATTCTATTCCTGCAACAGGTTCAGTGCCGCTTGTTGAAAGGTACCACTGCTCAGTACGGTAAACCAAGCCTGTAATGGACGGTTCAACATCATCACACTTTTTTGATCAAAAATATTGTAACGTGTATTATGGGCTTTATACTACAGTTTGCTAATGAAACAAGACTCTGGCTAGTATGGAATGTACTTACCAGCAAATTGAATGGTGTGACCGGAAAAAAAAACCACGATGTTGCAAAGTCTTATCTGAAAAAAATGAGGTGTAATCGAAACTTAGTGAATAATTGTATACCCAAGATGAATTCAATTTTTACGTATTTATAGCAGTTAACTACAAAGTTCCCTCAGTGAGCCTTGTGTCAAGTTTTGCCGCCATAATTATGACCAAACACAGTGGAATCTCATCTTACGGCTATCCCATTAATACCCCGTTTATTGACTTTATTTGTATATCAATTGTTGAATTGTTGAGGACATTTGTCAACTGGTTATGCCATGCTCTTTATACTTTTAATAGTTTATAGTTTTTTAATAGTTTATAGATTTAAGAGTCTTTATCAATTTTATAACTTTCAATATTTGGATGTCACTTTATTGGTACAGCGTAATTGTCCCAGTAATTATTCTAGACGTAGCCAACATGTTTCTGTAAAAGTGAATTTGTTTCTTGCTTAATTATGACGCAGTTGTATAATCTAGATTTAAATTGGGGAATCACGGGCGGATCTAGAGTAGTTCACTTAGTTTCCGGAAACTACTGAGATTTTTCCCAGAAAAAAGAATTATTGAGATAATAAAAATAAATAATACAAATGGAACAAGTTTAAGTGTATTTTACCTTTATTTGGACGCCATTTTGAATTATTTCCACAGGAAACCCACATGTTCCCAGGCTATTTTTGTAGCCTTTTCAAGTTTTGTTGAGGGAGGGGTCCCACAGGAATTTCTAGCTATCATAACGTGCTAGTTCACAGTTTGGTATCCCTGTGTGAACTACTGCACCGGAAATAAAACACCCCGCCAGTAGAGCAGATTTCGTATGAGTGTGAAACGGACCGCGCCGTGCCGTGACCGTGTCAGTGCCGTAATGTCTATAAAAACATTCGTAATTCCTGCCGTAACCGTGCCGTGACCGTGCGGTGTCGTTTTCACAGTCATACGAAATCCACTCTAGTTTCCGAAGTGATTCACAGGAAGTAAAACACCCCACAAGTGGTTCACACAGGAAACCCACAGTCAAACCAAGCACAAATTTACCATTCCAACTTGATTCTGATTGGCTAAAATCGGCGTAAACTAGTCCAGAAACTACTGACAAAAGTATAAAAAGGCCAGCCTACCCTGGTGAGGTTCTTTGTCCATTGGAATCTTCGAACTCGTAACGAACAAAATTAAACACATGATCGAACGAACTTTCTTCAATTGTGGAACTGTTGCGGTTGAAATTCAACGTAAACAAGGAAATATTAAGCTCTAAGTTTAAGCTTGAGCTAACAGTTTCCTCGGTAAGCTATATTTACAATTGATAGCTGATGTTTTATATGAGTAGTTTTACTGAAATTCATAATTTATACGCGAACTCTGACCTTCAAACAGTGCGTTGGAATTTGGTTTCTTGCTTCCCCCACTTCAAACAACCAACCAAAAGGTACTCATAAAGATCTCTAAAATCCTAGGGCGATCGTGTAACAGCGAAATATAATTTCGGTTTTTAGTTTAATAATAGATATTCGTATTCTTGATTTTCAGTATGATGGTTTGTCTCACGTCCACCAGCATGGCGGCAAACTTTTAAGAACATAATTTCAAACACAAAAGTGGCAAATATAACTTATTTTAACTACAATTAGCAATTCAAAGTGTATATAAACACAAAATACTGTGGTTTGAAAGAATTTGTAGTGATTTCCCCGGCTTTTCAGGCGCGTGACTTTGCGTTGTGTGACATAACACCGGCTACAACTCTTGCCGAATAAAACATTTTGCGCATCAAATTATTTCGATATAAGTTCAAAAATTATCTAAAAACACAGTTTCCTAGACCATATTTTAGAATAAAATCGATTGGATGTGAAATTAAATTGAGTTAGATTTTTCTTGAACCTATGACGACGACTTGATCAGTGTCTGAGTTCGGATGATTTTGAAAATTGTAGTAATGTGTTTATTGTGGGTGCTAATGCTCAGAATATGCAAAGTGTAAATGGTATCATAGGATTTAATGATATTAAGTTTCGGTCGAGTTGGAAACTACTCAGTCAAAATGCTAGATCCGCCCCTGGGAATTCTCCTCTTTCAGCACTTGTCAATCTTTAAAGCTAAGACGTGTTGACTTCCTAAATTGGAAAATATTTACTTTCGCTTCGTTGTAGAATTAGAAAGTATTTCGCTTTAAAATGAAATGTTAGTTTCAATATAGAATGTATATTTTACTAATGATGATGACCTAAGCTCGAAAACGTTCTAGTTTAATTAGTTTCAAATTTTTAGCCTTGTATTAAAAATTTAATTGTAATATTATGTCAATGAATAGGTGAATTTGAATCTGTTTTGCTACGGTTATACCTTATGCCTTATTATTATTAATCAAAATATTAACTTATAGCAGACAAGTATTAGCACGTCACATCTTTTGTCTGCAACTCTCCCTCATAATGAAAGAAACGACATTATCTGTATAAACAGAGCCGTAAGAATATTTGTACTTAATATTTCTGCTTGGGCATTCTGAATAGAAACAAATCAAAATAACGATTGGAAAAACTATAGTATCAGGCTTGAAACTGGTGAGTATCATAAACAGTGAACTGAAGTATCCTTTGAGTGGCTCACTTTAATTAGCTCATCAGCCACGACATTTGATGAATCATAAAATCCCTACATTCACTCAAAAATCTGAAATGTATGTTTAAAAAAACATACATTTTATTGTTCATCAACTCATTGCTTCTTTGGAATATCTACGGAGTTATCCTATACCTAAAGCTTTGATTGGAAGAGAATCAGCATTACTTTTTATGGTCTTATCTTCAAATATGATTGCATCTTCAAGATTATGAATTGCTTGCTCCCTTAACTAATGATGAAGTAAATGGTTAAACTTGCGAGGAGTTTGTTGGATTTGTGACATCTTATGAAGATGATTCAACTGCAAGAACTGCATGCATGTACTTGCCAGTTTGTGTTTTGTGAACCTATGCATGATTTTTGCTTTTTTATTGAAATCTTGTCGATAAGAAAAATGCCTAATAGATAGCTAAGCAGCTTTGAAACATTAAAAAGTTACTGTTAAGGTGGCTTAAAGTTACTGTTTCAGAACCAATTTTACCAAATAATTCACAAACCTACATCACCAAAATACATAAATCGTTTGCAAAATTATTAGAATTGACCCTCCTTCGAAATGTATTAAAACAAATTAGTAGTTATTTCATAATTCGAATAAAGTCCGATTTCTTGGCATTTCTAAATTATGGACTATAACATGCTGTTCTTCAGTCGTTTATAACTTTTCATAGAAGTATTCGTTCTTTTCGATTTACTTATCGAAGGTGTAGATATCCCAAAGCTTTCTAGCGGCAGTAGTATTTCTAGAAATATTTCTGTATTGTTAAAAGAGTTAAGGTAAATACAAGGGACTAATATTTTGAAGGTAAAAGTTAGTAATCAACTGTACAACAATTTCTATCCAGAATATTTTGTTCTAGCTCGCTCACAGTAAACCCTGAATTGCTAGAAGACATTGTCAGAAATAAGAACAAAATTTCTTCTCTATTTACGGAGTTATGCCAATTTTCATAAAACGCCTGGTTTTAGAATATCGATTATATCTCCTAAACTTTCACTTTATTTGCCTTAAAATTCACAGTAGTATACAAATGAGAGTTCTGCATCAGGTGCAGGAGGTGCAAGGTGGTGCAGCACGGCGGGTGGGTCACGCCTCGATAGAAGGGAGGTCACGCGCCGATGCTACAAGGGGAGTCACACAACAGCGACCAGGGAGTCACGCGCCGGCGATCCACTTGCAGGATCGAAAACTCCATTGCGCAGCAACCAAACAAATATTCCGGAGCAGAAAAACAAAAGAAATTCTTTTCGGTGCGTCTGAGTAAAGTGCGACCGAGGAACAAACGTAATACTGAGAAAACTCCGTTGCGCAGCAACCGAACAACGTTTTCGGAATTTCAAACAAAAGAACGAATTGGTAGTGCCACGCTTAAGGGTCTATTGTGTTCGATTCAACCACTTGCAAAAACAATATGGTTGAGTATCATGTTGAAAGAAATTCTTGGTTTGATTTGAAAAATTTGGAACGTTATAAAATCTTCAAAATACCAAAGAACGATACATTTTAAAAATACTTGAAAATTAAAGACACCACCGAATGCGCGCCTTTGAAACACAGTGTTTTGAAAGAAACATAAATCCAGATCAAAAGTGTGTGTCTTTGAAACACAGTGTTTTGATTAACATAATTACCGAACAAAATGACGGCGAGGGATGTGTGTGCCTTTGACACACAGTGTTTTGAAAGAAACATAAATCCAGAACAAAATTCCCGCGAGGGATGTGTGTGCCTTTGAAACACAGTGTTTTTGAAAGAAACATAAATACCGAACAAAATGCACAGTGAGGGCTGTGTGTGTCTTTGAAACACAGTGTTTTGAAAGAAAACCTATAAATACCGAACAAAATGCACACTCATAGTACCCACCAACCCACGAAGAGTCGTCATCCCCCCCCCCCCAACCCTTCCGAGGGAGGGGGAGGGGGGGGGGGTTCGACACACACGGACGGCGAAGCCGTCCGAAGGGGAACCTCTCGTCTTGGAATCCAACACACTCCCACGAACACTCCGTTGCGCGGCAACCGTTCGAACTGATCCACAGGGATCCCAAACAAGATCAAATTTAATTTTATTAAGTACAACAAATACTGTCTTCAGTTCCATCTGGCTTTAATATATTTATTTAAGTTACATTCAGTTCTTAATATTTTTCCCAGCCAGGAATAGATTTAATCACGGCTCTCAATCTTTCTGAACGTCTTGGAGGCTTTAGGACTTTGTCTTTGTATTTATGGGCATCTTGATAACTTATCCATTTTACTGGTTTTTCTTTACTTGCTGGTGGAGTGGACAAGAAATCCGGTGGGGGTGGAAGACTTTGTGTTCTGGGTGTGCTGAATGAGGTGGTAAGAGAGGGTTGATCAAAACTAGCAGTGTTTTTTAATGGAGTAGGAGGAACTTCAGACGAAGTCTTCGCGGTACCGAGTTGAAAAGTAGGAGTCCTAATTTTAGAGGTTAGTCTCTCCAGAAAAGAAGGTGTTTTAGGTTTAGGCGTTACAAAGCCACTGTCGCTGGTGAGACTTGTTGAAGGAATGTTTTCTTGGGTTGCCATAGTGATGAGAGGACTGGGACTAGCCGATTGCGATGCTTCTGATGTGTGGACCATTTCACTTCTTGATTTGTGGACTGGGAGCGAACCACTATGCAGTTGAAGCTGCTGCTGCAGATCGAGGTATCGGTTGTAAAGTTGTGAATATTCTTTGATTTTGAACTCCGCAGGAACACTGGGATCCCTTAGAATACTAGTCATTTGCTCCTCTAAATTCTGCAACGTTTTTAATAAAGGTGGTTGTAGATAGCTTTGGCGTTCGAAGTAATTCGCAATAGATTGCGCGACTTCCGATTGACCACCAATCTGTGATATGGTCGTGGGCGGATTCGCAGTTTGATCGTTGGGAAGGACATTAGTTCGAAGTCTACATTCTTCCGGTGTATTGGGCTTTAGGTCCACGAAAAGATATCCATATGGTCGTTGTACAGCAGCCTCGTACTTTTGAATAAACTGTTCTGTTTTCCCAGGGTACATTTGTTTTCCCAGCGTCATGATTTGTAGTTTGTCTCTTGGGTTTTTAAATAAGATAAGGTATGCAGCGTTCAGACTCAGAGTGCGCATGATTTTTCCTTGAAAATATAGATTCTGCGTAAGAAAAATCACACTGAGGTTTCGATGATGAGATCCTTTGGTAAATAAGTTCATGATTCTCTTGTCGTTGGACGTCTCTGTCATTTGATCATCAATCACAATAACATTATTGATCCTAGGGTCAAAGAAGCCATCCTCATCAATGTCATGGGGTATACCTTTGACGAACTCGATTCCAGGTATCATTGCTAGCATGTGGTCGTAAGCAAGTTGCCATTGTGAGTAGCTCCAAACGATGCGCTGTGGTGGAGGACTAATTACGTGTGTAGCATGTGCAAGCAAATTCTGAACCCAGACTGTTTTACCGGATCCTGTCATTCCTGCTACTAAAGCAGTAAATGGATGCAACAGTTGAAATCTGGTACAATGATCTGCTTGACCATTTCCTATCTGAGGGGTAGTAATTTGGAAAAGCTGACTATCATCTCTAAGTATTTTCCCCTTCTGAAACCAATAGGTGCGTTCTGGACCATTCATTTTGTGAACTCTACTTAAATGAGATGATAAATTCTGAACCGATTTCTGACACAAAGGACACGTCCGAGCCATCTCGAATCTACTTGGAAATGATGTACTTCACAGCATGGCTGCTTCTAAAGATATATTGCATTGGAATTCACATGGAGAAATGACTCATCGTCAGCGAAGAATACCATTAACCAACATCATAGAGTTGATTGAGTATGCTTTATTGCCTTACAACCCAGATGTCCGAACGCCTAGAGGTTTGAAAACGTTTACCAATGGATTGGCCGAACTCGGCATCAACAAACATCTCATCAACAATCAAAAACTGTTAGTAGATCTTGTTGCTACGCAACCTGAAGACACAGACGACAGCGAGGCTGAAAGTCAGTCAAACTGATGACCACCCCCCGAAAAACGGAAGCTATCAGGCGTATCAGGCTATGCAGGCCTATCAGGCTATCAGGCTATCGGGTTAACGGTTTAATAGGTAATAAATAGGAATGTTTTTCAGTTGGTCTTTCATTTAATGCAAACGGCTGTGCAGACAACATGATTCACTTGCTAAGAGAAAATTTTGGCTATTTGTGTCATTTAACTAATTGTTTTCCTCATCAAAGAAGGCTTTTGCTTACTACCGCTAGTCCAGAACAGGTTCATGCCATTTGTGAAGTTTGCTCGAATTTATCGAGAGGCCTGATCCCCATGAAAGATATACACAAAGAAAGACTAAGAAAGCATGTGGACGACATACGTACATTAGCCAATCCATCCGTTCCTTTCAAAAACAAAAAACAAATTCTTGCTCAGCGGGGCGATGGTTTTGTATCCGATGTCATGTCACCCCTGATGTCGGCTTTGAGCCTGTTTTTGTTATAAGTATTTGTGTCTAAAAAGAAGAAGCTCATTTTGACGTTGATTTTTCGATGAAGCAACATGAAGAGAGCACGTAGCGATTCCACTGACACTGAATACGATTCAGAGCATTCTCATGACGGGAGTATTCACTCAGAACAGGACTTGTGGGACAAGGAAGATATCGAACAAGTTCTACAGGATCTCTCCCAGAGTATCCCAGAAGATAAAGCTCTAGCGTTTCTCCATACTCTGGCGGCTTCAAAAAGTATTTTATATTGGAATTCCCATGGTGAGATGCTGTATCACGAACGAAGAATTCCCGTCACCAACATGGCAGAGCTTATCGAGTATGCCATGCTACCTTTGAATCTAGATGTTAAAGTGCCCCGTGGGTTGAAAACGTTCACTCAAGGATTATCGGAGATCGGTGTTGACAAGAAACTGATCCGTAATAAGAAGTTGCTGGCGGATCTGGTTGCTAGGCAACCGGAAGAGGACGAGACAGACAGTGAAACAGGTGACGAATCCTCTGAAAGAGAAAGTTTCGAGTCGGACGGTGAAAGTGTTGGTGAAAGCTTAGAGCCAGAGGAGAGTTCCGAACCGGAGCATTCCGAATTGGACGAGGAACCCAGAGAGTGTCACGTTTGCCGTGACTTTGTGAAGTTTTACTCGATTCCTGTGGTTGAATGCCCTTGCTGTTTGTGGCGTGAAGCATATTACTGCCGCGAAAACGAATACATCGAATGTGATGTTTGTACTCACGTCTTTCCAGCCAATGCTCACACCACCAAAGTTAAATTTTGTCGCTGTACAGACTGTAACGCTGTACACCAACAGTCCCTAAAAACCAAGAAATTAAAACTCATGGACGACCACCAAGAAGAATCAAGTGAATTGTAAAATCGATCACTTGAATAAAAGGAATGACTTTGAGACTGATTTGTTCCTTACTAAGTGGTTCTAAATTCTGTTAAGGCTGAGAATAAATGGTCAAAATATACTATTCTTTTCACGTACTCTCTTCATAGCTCAGTCGGTTAGAGCGCGGGACTGTAGTTCCTGAGGCCGCCGGTTCAAATCCGGCTGGAGAGACTATCTTTTTCGAGAAAAAAATAAAAATAAATAAATAGCGCCAGATGGAACTGAAGAGAGTATTTGTTGTACTTAATAAAATTAAATTTGATCTTGTTTGGGATCCCTGTGGATCAGTTCGAAAGTGTTCGTGGGAGTGTGTTGGATTCCAAGACGAGAGGTTCCCCTTCGGACGGCTTCGCCGTCCGTGTGTGTCGAACCCCCCCCCCCCCCCCCTCCCCCTCCCTCGGAAGGGTTGGGGGGGGGGGATGACGACTCTTCGTGGGTTGGTGGGTACTATGAGTGTGCATTTTGTTCGGTATTTATAGGTTTTCTTTCAAAACACTGTGTTTCAAAGACACACACAGCCCTCACTGTGCATTTTGTTCGGTATTTATGTTTCTTTCAAAAACACTGTGTTTCAAAGGCACACACATCCCTCGCGGGAATTTTGTTCTGGATTTATGTTTCTTTCAAAACACTGTGTGTCAAAGGCACACACATCCCTCGCCGTCATTTTGTTCGGTAATTATGTTAATCAAAACACTGTGTTTCAAAGACACACACTTTTGATCTGGATTTATGTTTCTTTCAAAACACTGTGTTTCAAAGGCGCGCATTCGGTGGTGTCTTTAATTTTCAAGTATTTTTAAAATGTATCGTTCTTTGGTATTTTGAAGATTTTATAACGTTCCAAATTTTTCAAATCAAACCAAGAATTTCTTTCAACATGATACTCAACCATATTGTTTTTGCAAGTGGTTGAATCGAACACAATAGACCCTTAAGCGTGGCACTACCAATTCGTTCTTTTGTTTGAAATTCCGAAAACGTTGTTCGGTTGCTGCGCAACGGAGTTTTCTCAGTATTACGTTTGTTCCTCGGTCGCACTTTACTCAGACGCACCGAAAAGAATTTCTTTTGTTTTTCTGCTCCGGAATATTTGTTTGGTTGCTGCGCAATGGAGTTTTCGATCCTGCAAGTGGATCGCCGGCGCGTGACTCCCTGGTCGCTGTTGTGTGACTCCCCTTGTAGCATCGGCGCGTGACCTCCCTTCTATCGAGGCGTGACCCACCCGCCGTGCTGCACCACCTTGCACCTCCTGCACCTGATGCAGAACTCTCATTTGTATACTACTATTCACACCGTTTAAAAAGAAAAGATGTCTTATTTTGTATACCAAAAATTTCAGAAATCGGTTGCAATTTAATTACCCGCTCAAAATTTGACCTAAAAAATTGAGCCTCCCCCACAATAAATACCCGCGGGTACCTTATAATATGATAATATATGATAATACTCCTTCGGTTGGAATATAATAGTGAGGTTCTCTGGTATTCAGAGTTAGAGAATTAAAAAAAATCGAAAAGAAAAAAGCTGCTTTTTATGCGCACATATATGAATAAGCCCGCAAATTTTGAAATGACCGGTACCACAGGAAACCCAAGCAAAAAATTTGATCGACATGGTGTCACTGCAAGCATGTATACAATTTGTCTGCGCATGTTGATGATTTGTATATGTAATAGGACTCCATGCTGTCCAATTTGAAAATAAGTGGACGAAGAAAATTCCGAGGACTGCCAAAATTGGACGAGGCCGCAGGCCGAGTCCAATTTGGCAGTCAGAGGAATTTTTTGAGTTCAGTTTTTTCAAATTGGACAAGCATTGAGTCCTGTTACTTATTAATTATATAGTTGCCTCTAAATCCAATATTATGAGCACTTATCTCTATTTTTTGGTAAATTGTCCAATTTCAAGTGTCCAATTTAAGAAAAATTGGACAGTCAACCAAAATTAAAGAAAAATCTATCTGTTGGCAATATGTGATTTAGAGGCAGCTATATAATTTTGGTTTTAAATTTAATTCATATCGAATGCAAGAATTTTTTGTTGGCATGCGTTGGCGGTTTCGTTAAACACAGGCAGACATGTGCAGACAAATTGTATACATACTGTCACTGCATCAAATCAAGTGGAACGATCACAACATTCCTTCCGGGTTAGTCGAGGCATCGAAAGTAAAATCAAGACTCATGCATAGTTATTCGGGTGAATTTCTCAATCTGTTTTCGATCGGAACTAGGTAAGTATCGACCATAAAATGTCGATAAAATCCAGTAATTTGGTTTGAATTGTTATTAATCTAACTTAGGGCCTTGTGCTATGAGCACCGTCATAACTTAGGATTAAATATCCGATGTACGTTTTAGACTGATTTTACTTGACCCATCCGAAAATCAACTTTGCCCCGTTTTTCAATTTGACTATATGTTACCCTTGAACTATAATATTGGCTGTGTCCATAAAACATTTAGCAATTGTTAACTCATACACACTTAACTATTCCTTATAGCCATGGTTAGATATTTTAATGTAGTCGTCTCGTCGTCAGAAATCGTCTTGCCGCTCTTAAAGCATAAAGAGTCCCTAACCAACTGCGAACCAATTGATGTGGAACAGGTTATTATCTGCGAACATACTAATCAAACTGTGCATGATATTTGAATTGATACTGATTTAACGACGACTATTTGAATCGTAGTTAGATAGAAACAGCTCGAAATTGCACTTCCGCCGAAACGCAATCAAGTAGACACTGTAGACATTTTGATGATTATTAGGACTTTGCGTTAGAAGAACAGATGTCTTTGCGTGACATGGTTCTGGCAGCTTATCGAGTGCGCCGGGTACGCGATGTCACTATGCGCAAATGAATTTCTTAATCCGTCACAGACTACTGAAGAAGAGTGAATTAAACTACACGTGCAAAGACGATCAGTATGATTATATTTCCGTGGTAGGAGTACTCAATCAACATTTTTACATACACTTTTAAAAGGTAAAAGGTATCTCTTTTATACACCTCCAGTGTGAAATAAAAAGGTACCCTTTAATATACCTCAAGCGTAAAAAAAGTATACCTTTTATATACCTTCAATGTGAAAAAGTAGCGGATTCTCTCTGTATAGTACACCATAGCAAGAGCCCTATCCGGACTGACTTCAAAGCCGGTAAATAACGTATATATTTTTTCCCTATTTAGTTTTTGCTGACTCAGAAGAGAGGAAGATCACAACGCAAAAATACCTTCCCTCCTACTGCATCTTCTCTGCCTTTACAAAAGCGTCAAACTATGCTTTCCACTACGTCCAGTCCACTCCTGGTTTTTATTTTTTCAATTTTCATTATGGCTTTGAATGTGCTGGTTGAGGCCAAAAACGGTAAGTATATCAATAAATGGAATTGTCATTCTGAAAGATGTTAGTAATAAATGTATGCTTCATCGAGTGTGAAATAAAGACTCAGAAAAAATCCGAGCCCCCAGCGCGGTTGAACCTACGACCTTCGGATTGCCCGTCCGATGCTCTAACCACTGAGCTATGTATATCATTTGTTTTATGAACTAGTTATAGATTAAGTAGATTTTGTATATTAGGATGACCGTAGATGACTCTCCCTCGTTCTACATCATTCTTAAAAAGTCTCGGCATTTGAAACTAGTCCCTCCGCACTGAATCAAAAAGGAATTTAGCTTGAAGCTAAACTAGAAAATAAGCCTGGAAAAAAGGGTATCATTTTCTTTTAATTTTGCGTGTTTGCTTCTTTCGAATAGAAACCAAAGTCAAAGTACCACATTATGATGACAGCACAAAAACTTATAGATGGTTATGGAATCCTTCAGGAAACTCACAAGTAAAAATTTACAATTGTTAGCTGCATGCTTAACCAACCAAAAGCCCCCCTCTGCTCCCCAAATTATGTGTGTATATAAATAAGAGTCCTATATACACCTATTTCAAAAACGTTGTCGGCGAAAGGTCTAAAGCCTACGCGACTTGCCCGAAAGGGAGTATGGGTAGAAACTACTAAACATAGAAAAGGCACATGAATACCAACACGATAATTCACTACTATCTTGTATTTACCTTATACAATCGGTTGATGTTAAAAGGTCAAGTCCAAAACCGAAAATCGAGTGAGGTTTTGAAACTACCCATACTCCTTATTTACATCACTATTTAATTTTTTTTTAAAGAATAAAATCAACATAATTACAAAGAACCGGTCTAATCGCGTCGGCTTTAGGCCTCTCATCCGACAACCATTTTTGAAATAGGTGTATATATACATTTGGTCTGCAGGAGGGGGATGGGGCTTTCCCCCCTCTATACCTCCCCGAGGGACGCCCACGCAGGCTAAAATAAGTAAGTACTTGGTGTGTACAACTTAACTATATGCAACACCATGTGTATCAAACAGACTGTATATCAATGGATATATCATCTATTGATAAAATTGGTGTTGCATGCACTAAGTACTTATCCTTAAATACATTACGCACAAGAGCCGTAGCCTCCTCAGCAAGCAACATGACACTCGCTGTTTTGGGCATAAAGCTGTCTCTCGGTTTTCCTGTGTGGTGAAGGCTCCGTGTGATACAGGAACTCCCAAAACCTCGAATATTACTGGGAAGGAGGCTACAAGAGACGTGCTTCGACTTAGTAGCGTATCGCTTTCTTCATAAAAGAAAAGTGACACAGGGTATACAAATGCTACTTTTGTCGAAGTTTGGCTTAACATTTTCCTTTTTATTCCTTCCTCCCTTCTTCCCTCGCCTCCTTAGATAGATAGATATATAGATAGTTTATTTGAACTAAATTGCAGCCGTAAAGCTGAATTAAATAGTTACAATGATATCTAGAAATATATTACTACTTACTCTATTTCTATCTTTCTTTCTTTCTCTGTTTTTTCTCTCTCTTGCATTTCAGTGGAAACATGTTTACATGAGTAAAACAAAACCACAAATGTATTATGCTTGTGAACTGAGCCCAACTGAGGAACCAACCATGTGGTTAAGAAGCAAAGTGTTCCAGGTTGACGATGCAAAAAGAGTGGACGTAACTGTGGAGTATGCAGTCAGCAAATGTTCCACTCTAGGTATTAAATATTGCAAGGAAAGCTTAGAATTATTTGTTCACAAGACTGCGATCAAATACACCAAGCCTGACAGTGTAACCGGACATATAGGTCCAGATCCTGCCAAAAAACCGAAGTTATTTCAGCTATTTGGTACAACAAATCCAAAAGTCTTGACAGTCGGAAGTTTTACAAAAGCCGAAAACACTGAAACGTACTCTTTCCTTGCCAATCCTGCCACTCCATATAATTACCTTGCTGTAAGATCTCGAGGAGGATGCTTCCAGTTGTACGGAGTTACAGTCAGCTATTCGTTTTGTTCATCTGGGGCTCTGTCTTCAAGTCTTGTCCATTTACCGAACACCACAGCTCCTGCAAACGGTTCAATTCAAGTATCAGGATTATGTCCTGCACATTCACGACCACTGGCTAAGAATATGACATTATCTGGACATTGTAAGGCTGATGGTGAATGGAGTACTACCATGTACAGTGGAGAGTGTTGGTGTGATGCTGGTTTTGGAAAGTATTCCGTGGGATCAGGTGCAGAATGCAAAGGTGAGTTCCAGTTTTCATTACTGGAACCGCATCTTCCCGTTATCACCACCGATTCCTTTTTATCATGATGAATAATTCATATAATCATATATTTAGAACGTTTTTTTCTTCAGGATGTCCTCAAAATACATACCAAAATGTGCCTAGTAACAGCAAATGTAAAGCCTGTCCAGTAAACAGTGAACAAGACACTAGTAGTAACCGAATAAAATGTAGTTGTAAAAATGGATTTTACAGAACTGATACAGAAACGATATTCGACAACTGTACTGGTGGGTATATACAAAGTACAACGTTCCAGTAGTCAATTGAAGAAACGCGTTGTCGGGCCTAAAACATAAAACATAGAAGCTGAGACCGAAATGGTGCTATGGATGTCAATAATAATATTCTGATTTATTCATTTAAGCTTTGCCTTCGAGCAAAATGCCAAAAACGTGTTTAGGACCTGGATTGGCGGGCCGTTTGGCTTTAATTAACAAATTGAAGATAGTTTTCCATTGTCAGTACTCTTATTAATCATGGATGACGTCAAAAAATGTTCAAAACTAAAGTGGAACCACGAGCGCAGCGAGTGGTTTCACTGCTAAGTTTTGGACATTTTTTGACGTCATCCATGATTAATAAGAGTACTGACAATGGAAAACTATCTTCAATTTGTTTTTTACAACATTATCTTAGATCTTTTCCGTCCAAATCTGTTTGAAAAACTGTCCCAAACGTTTATCTGTAAGGACGAGCGTGACATGTTGGCGTCAGCTATTGTCAGTACTCTTATTAACAATGGCTCTCGGCCAATCAGATTGCAAGATTTTAGTCAAATGTTGTAAAAATCCTAATATAATTATAGACATCCCATGCACCATTTCGGTCTCAGCTTCTATGTTCTATGTTGTTAGACCCGACAACGTTTCTTCAATTGACTATATTTTAACAAAGCTGATAATATTTTATGTGATGGTTACCGCTCCCTTTCGACGTACAATGATCATGATCATTTATAATATGAAAATAATAATTTTGGCATTTTTTCAGGTCCGCCTTCAGCCCCAGAAAATCTAACCACTTCATTCCTGAATGCAACCCTAATGATTGTTGAATGGTCCTCTCCATCAAACCTTGGAGGTCGATCAGACGTTTACTACAAAGTGGAATGTACGCAATGTAACGAGAAAGGACAAGATTGTACCAAGGACTGTACTGGTGCTGTTATATCTCATACTACAAGTACCACTAGAATGGCTACTGTTAAACATTTATCTGCCTACACATATTACCAGATTAAAGTGTTGGCCAAAAATGGTGTTAGTAGTTTGGCAGAGCAGAACAACGAGAAGTCAAAATACGCTGTCCTGATTATACAAACACATGAAACAGGTAGGCGTGAACTAAAAGTAGCATTATTTTGTAAAGAAATAGTGAAATACGCATGGAAAAAATGAGTTTTTGGTATCCGTTCCATCATACCTTTTTCAAAAAAATGTTATACAAAATACTCAACCGGTGAAATCGCAACCATTTAATTTGCCTCCAGCCGTAAAAAGGTACACTACTTCTCTCTTACGCTTTCAAGGCGGAAAAGGTATCTCTGTCATATATCTCGAACGAAGTCATCCCTTTAGGGTGGGCTCAGACGACTATGTAGTAAACTATACCAGAGTCTATTAAGAACAGGGTAACTAATGTAGTAAAGAAGGACAAGAAGGAATCAATACTGCACCTAATTTATATAATGCTTTAATCAAGTAAATGCAATTAAGCATTAAAATGAAATGATAAGACACAAGTGTATCCAACAATAATAGAAATGCTTGTCGGGGGAAAAGATTTAGCAACGATGGTATTTGATTTTCATTCAGTCACAATCAGTAAGCAACGACAGCACCATTGATTTAGAAGCATATTATATTTCTTACTCTATCACCACTGTCACCTCCCTCTAGGCCTCCTACTCTTTTGAATTAGTAGCTTTGTATTATATTTCCCCTCGGTCTTTTTTAATTCTCTTCTTAATAAGCCAAGCTTTTTTCTTAATAAAGTCCCAGGAGCTCTACTCTTGCAAGTCGAAGTTCTCAATGAAACTTCAGTATTGTTAACCTGGGCTCTTCAAGAAAGAAACGGCGTAATAACGTATTATCAAGTAACCTACTATCCTGTTGATGAAGAGTCAAAGAAAAAGGTTTTAAACGTGACGAAGCACAGTGTCACAGTTGTTGATTTACAGCCAACAAAGCAGTACGTCTTCGAGGTATGTGCCGTAAACCATTTTAATCAACGTTAATTAAAAATTGGATAATGCCAATAAATTGTCGACTTAGCCCTTAAAACAAACTTATAGCCTTAGACTTTTGTAATAGGTTCAGGCTGCGACAAGCGTTGGGATGGGACCACCAAGCAAAAGTCTGATTGTCAATCTTCAAAGTATGTCAATCACTTTATAATATGATCAATTTGATAATTGTTAATAATTAGTATAATATTTACAATTTTGAAAGTCAATGTCACTTTATGAATTTAGAGAAAACCGCCGGCAAGAATGGCGATAACAAAGTTGACGTCACTGTTCCTGTCCTCGCAACGATTGCATGCATTGCTCTGCTCATTCTTGCAATAGTAGTTGCTGTATACATAAAAAGAAGAAGACTGCAACACCAAAAAATGTTCCTAACAGAAATCTCTATCGTGAGTACATCTGTATATTTGTCAGATTATTTTCTAGATTTTTGAGCCTTTCCACTGATTGATCCTTTCCCTCATTCTATTTAGGATTCAAAAACTACTTTTTCAAAAGGGAATGTGAATGTCACCCTACAAGAAATATCTCTTGATGAACTGCCTCATGACACAGATGACCTTTATGCTTTGATAACGGATGACATGTTGTGGGAGGTACCTCGGGAAAATTTATCAGTGCTTAAACGTCTTGGTAGTGGTAACTTTGGTTATGTCGACAAAGCACTTGTTATTGGTCTTCCTGGTTGCCCTCGACAAGTGGAAGTTGCTGTCAAGACACTCAAAGGTACGAGTTAATGGCGAAAGTCGAAACTCAAACATGGCATGTTATAAGTCTCAAAGAAATTATTACGTTGTCTTTAAAATATCTCCTCTAAACAACAAATCTTTCTTTTTCGACCAATGCGTAACTGCTTAAACCCAAATGTAAGCACTATTTAAACTACGTATTTCATGAACTACATAATTATTGTAAATTAGGAATGAAAAACCTTGTAGGATTTACTAATAAAATTGTATTGTATTGTATTGTACATATTTCATGCAGCGATCTCTTTTAGAAAATGTTGAAGACCACGACAAAGAAGACTTCCTGACTGAGCTTTGCCTGATGAAGAAGCTAGAGCGTCATCCTCGAGTAGTGAAGTTTTTGGGATGCTGCACAAATATTTCTAGTGGTTAGTTGGGTCCAGCTGATTAATCGGTGACAATGAATTCCATCATGTTGGTTTTGTTCTCTGCTGATTAGCCGTTCTTAATTCAATTTATCTGTTTTATAATGATGACAAAAACGGAAGAAAATATCCAATACAACACTAAGCAGCAGTAAGGGTTTGTTCCGTTTAGACCTTGAAATATGCAGGCCCTGCCTGCGTAGATCGAGGGGTGTCGGCAGCAGGGATTCACTGCACCAATTATGGCGTTTTTGGTGGGATTTTAAATATAAAAAAATAGTTGTATATATGGACGCTATTGACTGGCTACTTGCAGAGGACCTGTCTGACTGCAATGTCCTTCAAGTAGATTACGAGTTGTATAAAGTTTGCTCTAATTGTTTGCGACGTGAAATTAAGCCACGAAAGCCGAGGTTTTTAAGATGTTGTGGCAGGCGAATGACCATAGAAGAAGATACATCGGCCGTGTGTGAAATCTGCGGCCGTATATTTTTTAATGCTGTGCCTTGTGTGACTCGCGGCCAATATTATGCTAACGGCGGTCGTAAAAGGACGCCGTATAAGAAAATTATTTACTTTAGAAAGTGGATGCGAATTATCTTAGGTTTAGAGCCAGTCTATGTTGATAAGAAAACTTTACGGCGGATAAAAGCTCATCTTTGTTACCGGAGAAAAAAAGAACCCACGCCACGGGGTTTGAAAAAGACTCTAAAACAATTAAAGTTACAAGAATATAATAAGGGTATTTCTCATATTTTGTCGGAAATAACCGGAGAAAAAATTCCCGAAGTTTCTATGCAAATTATGCGTAGGGCCGAATGGATGTTTATTCAGCTGCGAGGGAAAATCCCTTATTACCCTGACGTCATCTATAAGATATTTTATGAAATCGATCACAATCATCCCTTATTGAGATGGATTCCTAGGCGGCTGATGCATCGGTCGAACGCAAGCTTTCGAAAGTCTCACGCGTGAGACCTCCATATAAGGGAGCCACGTCAAAAAATGAATTCAATAGAATATGAATGGGATTATGTCATAATCTCTTTCGAAAGTCTCACGCGTGAGACCTCCATATAAGGGAGTGTTAGACAGCAGATAAATATACAATCAGCATCATCTTTAACAGTTTTATGAATACGAATGGCTTATGGCATAATCCAGCCTATTGTTTTATTGATCTCCGATTGGCTTATTCTAACAGCTGTGAATAGACTGGCGTTCGATATGCAAATTAAAGCCCATGGGATTTTTCTCGAGGTGAATATTTAATGATTTAGTTTTTGTTTTATTTCTTGCATGGCTTCGCTGTAGATTTTCTTGCGTAGTTCGGGATCGTCTTTTTTAAAAACTTCGACGCTTTTTTGTCGTATTTCATTTTTTAATTGCTCGTATTTATTGGACTCGGCCATAATTAAAGCGAATTCATTCTCATCGATTCTGTTATTGTGAAGAGCTTTCGAAATGAGGTCTGAGATTGTATTTATTTTAGATTTGCATAACATTGTTGTTTTCTCATGTTTTGAAACCTTTTGGGTCAATTTTTTAGTCGCTACCGTGGCGACGGCTGAAATAATTCCACAGAGTCCCCCAATCGCGCTTAAAGGGATTCCTACTACAATTCCGGGGCCCGTTAAAGACGTGGCAATCCCCGAACTTGTTAAAAGGGCCGATAAAGTCCCGGAAGATAAAGCAATGGCGTGGGTCACGGAGCGTGTTTTATTGTATTTTTTACGGACGCCGTCGTAATGTTTGACCTCGGCGCCTAATTCAGAAAGGATCATATTGATTTTTTGAAGTCGAAAACTTTCTCCATCAGAGATGACAGGGTATAACGGCGGAGCAGAGGGTTCTTCTTGTATCACGTCGGTCATTATATATAATGGTACGATACGAATGGCACAGATTTAGGACGGCCTACCCGCACGCCGATTTTAAAAAGTTCTCTGCCGGGCCTCAGAGTATTGAATTCGAATACAATGGAATTGCCGTCGATGTGTTTAGAGAAGATATTACGCCAGATGGGCCTTTTCCGACGGCAGTGCATCACTATGGCGACGCAAAATTAAGTGCGGCGCTTTTAAAGGCCTTGGGACCTAGAGATCTTAAAGACCGCCATGAAACGCAGGCTAAAGCTCCTGGAGGTTTTCCTAAGGCTCTGGAGCTGACGAAGGCCACGTATGCCATAGGGACGGAGAAGCCAGCGGAGTTTGATGTGGATGCGATGGTGATTTATGTGGCGCCCGAAGAAAAGTTTACGATGAGGCCGCGGCGGATATTTACGGAGGTGGTGTTAAAACATACGACGGCGGCGGAGGCTCATAGGTGGTTGAGGGGGCCGGATATGAGTTATTGGCCGCAGCAACTTTCGTTTGCATTGTGGTGTGCGACGGCGGGCTGTGGCGTTGGCGTAGAAATGCATTACGAAGCGAGGGTAGACTCGTTGCTGAAGTTTCATGTTCTTTTTACCACTCGGCGCATTCTATCGCAGATGTCTGTACCGCTGCCGGGGGATGGTTATTTTCACCCTCTAGAGAATAAATACGATAAAAGCGCTTATAATAGAATTTGCAGAGAGTTTCAGATTTCTCCTGATAGCGATTTTCGTTTGAAGGGCGAGAATGGAGGCCTGGGGAGAATCTATAAAAAAATATTTGGTCGTATGCACGATGTTACGGAGGCTTATGACGCAAAGATGGACGGCAAAAATGTCTATCAGTGGCCCGGCGGCTTCTTTCATTTCAATGATGAAAGTGGCTCGTGGGGCGATCATGAGTTAGATCACATCTCGCCGCTGGAAAAGAAGCCTTATCTTTATTTTGCGCTGCGAAAGTCCCAGGGGCTTACCAAGGCGGGGCTGGCAAGGCTGAATCAGTCGATCGAGGCCTTTGTTTATACGGTGCTGGGGGCGCAGGTGAATACAAGGAGTAGTATTGTAGGCGATGCCGGCTCTGCTACAGAAACGAGAGCGGTGTTTTTGAAATTGTTTGAAGATGCCATAAAAGAGGCGGACATTTCTAAAAGCATACAGCGGTATCAGATGGCGGTTCAAAGTGCGAAGGTGCGGCTGGATTTTGCCATAGCGCCTGGCTGCTGGTTGATGCCCAGCCATTTGATATTGAATGCGGGCAGTGTGGCGGGGTATAATAACAGGCTGCAAAGGGCGACGGCAGACATGAAGATGGGTGTTAATGAGGTGAATGTAGACACTAAGCAGCCCGTGCCTCATTTTGATAAGCCGCCGAAGAAAAGGCCACCGCCTAAAAAAGAAGTACCCACAAAGAAAAAGCCTATTAAGCCGCTGCCGACTATAAAAGAAGAATACGACCATGATCTTTTAAAGGGCGGCATTACTGCTGCGGCTGTTGGTTTGGGTTATTTTATGCTACGTTAAAAATCGCAGATTTTTAGATTTTATATCTTTAGCTTTTTTAGTAGTACGGCGCCTATGGCGACGACAAGGATCCAAATGTTGTTGCCGACAAACTTCAGCAATTCACCGCCGGTCTTCAACACCAAAGATAAGACGCTGCCTAATAGACCTGGCACGGCGGCGGCCATTTTTTTACCTAGCGCTGTAAGTCCTTGACCTATTTTTTTAACACCGGCGCCGACACCTTTTAAAGAGGTTAATATGACTCCTATGACACTACTTATAGCCACGGCAAAGGCCGCAGGAATGCCATGTTTTAAAAGCATGCGTTTTATTTTTTCTTTGGTGGTGAGGCCTAATTCTCGCTCGCGGTTTTCTACTTGGTGCTCTAATTCTTCTAAGCGCTCTTGGAGTTCTTGGGCCCGTCTTTCGGCGGCCTCGCGTTCTTCTTCGGTGCGGTTTTCATCGTCGGCTATTCGACGGAGTTCTTCTATTTGGTGTTCTAAGTCTTCGATGGCCTGGCGGTCTTGCTGTAATTGCTCTTCAAGGGTGCGGACTCTATGTTCTAACTCGGCCTTTTCTCTTTGCGAGGCCTCGAGTTCGGAACGAAGGGTGGCGGCGTCAGTTTTGGCCATCCCTAACTCTTGGGCGGTTTCGTCTAGCGCCGCGCGGGCACGGTCTCTTTCCCGCAGGGCTTTGTTGGCCTCGGTGACAATGATATTTCTTTCTTCTAAAATAGAATTGTAGCGTTGTTCGGCATCTTCGAGGAAGTTTTCTGTCTCCAGGTTGTGGCGTTCTTCGTTGGCCGTCAAGGCTTTTTCGTATTCTTCCTGGACGCGGTCAAATCGGGATTGTAGATTAGACATGGCCTGGTTTTTGACCGCAAGGGCTTGTTTGGCCTCGCCTAGTTGATCTTCTAGGTCGATGGCTCTCTTTTGTAATGCGATCTTTGCATTATGCTCTTTCAATAGCTCTAAGAGGCCTTTCGATGCCATTTTAAATCCCTTGAGCGCCTTTACCGTTTCTGTAACCTCACCCTCTTTAGTAAAAAGTTTTTGTGGCTTAGTCCAGGCGTCTTTTTTCTTTTCGTTTGGAAAAGAGATGTAAGCCTGGCCCCGATCCTCAGATAGTTTTACCTCATCAAAGTTGAAGTTTTCGTAGAGCTCGGAGAGGCGCTCTTTGGCGTTCTCGATGGGGCTCTCGAGCAGCCAGTCGACCATTTCATTTTCTTCTAGCGCGTCAAACGTTTTCAACTGTAAGTATTCAGGAAGTTGGCGACCCTGGTTACGTGACTTCCACTTTTCACCCAAAGACCGCCAGACAGATCGAGCCCTGTCTCCAAACCTATGCCTAAGCTTATCAAAAAGGCCTTGGGGGTTCTCCACGTCATCATTTGGGATAAGAGATTCATATTCTTCGTCGTTAATATCTTCTTGGCCTTCTTCGGTGGTGGGATCAAAATCCGGATCTATTTCTCCTTCCATATATATAATGATCAGCTCAAAGTTAGACCCTAATATTCTGCCCAAACAGACCGGCGGCTTAAAGGCCGAAAGGACGTTTCATCGCGTTACTTTTACGCCCTCTAGTGCAAACCCAGGGGAGACATTATACGTCAGCGTCCCCACGCTCTCGGAAAATCTTCTCTTAGTGCCTGGCACCCTGGCGCTGCGGTTTGATTTGGCCATACAACCAACAACGGCCGACAAGCGCTATTGCGTTAACAACATAGGCCGCAACATCGTCAATCGCATGAAAGTTAAATTTGCCGGAGAATGTCTTTTGGATCTCAACAGGTATGACCTTTACCACACTTACAAAGATCTATTCATGTTGCCCAAAGAGAGAGATGTGCTGGTGGAGCAGGGCGTTGGCACTGATACCTTGAGAAAGATGAGAAGTGCTTCATCCAATAAGGGAAGTGATGCAGAAGCTACGGCGCTATCAACGGCCTATGGCACCAAATATGTCATCCCTTTGGATTTTGAAGTTCTGAAGACCCATGGTGTCTTTTACCCCAGAATCTTATCATCTGATATGCAGTTTGAAGTGACGCTGGCGGACACCACTAACTTACTGCAGGGCACTGACTCGGCTTTGACTGGGGCGATTCACGACTACAGTATGACCAATCTACAGCTGCAGTATGAAACCATTCACAGCGATACCTTAGCCCGCAGTGCCACAACTGCCACATCTTTGTCGTCGGCGATGCGCAAATGAATGTCGAAGGGAATCAACTTCAGTCCATTGCCTATTAAATCCATCGGCTTTTAAGATTAAAAAAAATAATAGATATACCATGTTACGCGTTTTTGTAAAGCTAAAAAACGGAGATGATTTGTATTTTAAGTCAAAAGATATTGCCACGGCTTTAGGCTATGTTCGGGTATCTGAGGACTATAAGAAATTCCTGAGGCCGCGCGATTTCACCGCTCCCTTGCACCCGGCATTGCATATTAAGATTAAAAAAATATAAGAGCCAATTTTTAGCAGCATCGGATTTTAAGATTAAAAAAATAATACTGATATACCATGATACGCGTTTTTGAAAACCCACAGCTAAATCTAAAACTCAATACCCTAAAAAAAGGAGATGAATTGTATTTTAAGGCAAAAGATGTTGCTAGGGCCTTAGGCTATGTTAGTGAAAAAAATGCTATAAGAGACCACGTATCTGAGGAGTACAAGAAATCCCTGTGTGATATAAGGGGGCATCGAAATAATGCCTCCTTGAATGAGCAGCCAAACACCGTCTATGTTACTGAGCCTGGTCTGTATGAGTTAATTTTTAGCAGTAAGCTGCCCGGCGCCGTAGAATTCAGAAAGTGGGTGTTTTCAGAGGTGTTGCCGCGGATACGCAAAACTGGCCGTTATGAGTTCAAAAAGGATATAAGGGCCATCACGTGCTTTAAGATCGAAAATGAGTTTGACTTACATAAAAAAGTAATAGATTATATCCGCCGCTTTCATAATCTTCTCCTTGTCGCCGGGCTCGGAGAAAACCAAGATAGCCGGGAAAAGCGCATACAAAGCTGGCAAAAGGGCTATCAGAAGGGGCAGCCAGATCTTATAGTGCAAAACGCCCATAAAAATTATAACGGCTTCTGTATAGAATTAAAGACGCCTAAGGGCACTGGAGAGGTCTCTGAAGCCCAAAAAGAAGCATTACGAAGATATGAACAGCAGGGTTATCTTACTTTGGTCAGCCATGACTATGATGAAATAGTTGATGCCCTCAAAGAATACTGCAGCGGCCTAAGGGTTCCTTGCCCGCGGTGTCCGCGGCGGTTTAAAAGCGAAGAAACCTTGGCGGTGCATATGAGAGTTATACATCGGCTTTAAAGTTAAAAAAAAATAATGATATAATGATCAGCGTCTCAGAATTTAACAATGCCATCAAAGAAGCCGAAACCATGACAAAATGGCGCGATTTAGAAGTCGGGCGCATTTATAAGATTGTGAACTATGATGTCTATGAGTTACATGCGGCCGAGACGATGAAGCTGACCCTTGAAGATGGCGATAATAAGCTTTACACTATGTGGGCGCCGCAGCGGGTAAAAGAGACTTTAGAGGGCAAAGAATATACTCATATACGGAGTAATGGGCTTAAAAAAGGCCGCAATAATAGCCATTGGAGCTTTAATGCGGTCAAAATAGAAAAGAAAGATATGTTCTCTTAGATATATAATGAGCGACGGCCAAGAGATTTACATTGACAGCGAAGAATGGACTTTAAGTTCCTCGGACAGCGACTACAGTTCCTTGTCATCTTATGACAGCGAAGATGAGGTATTTACTTCATCGGGGCCTTTTAGGCTCGGCGTTATAGAAAAAACCACCATTTACGAAAGGTGATGCTGAAGTCAACGAAAAAAAAAACTATATAATGCCGGTTGGGCTTTTTTTATTCTAAGGTGTATCGTTATTTGAGGTTAAAATATTTTCTATTATATAATGCAAAGCTGTCCAAACTGCCCAAGAACTTTCTATAATATTGACCATCTTTATTACCATGTCGAAAATATGGTGTGCCTTAAAAATAGGCCCACATGCGGCGATTGTAATAAGACTTTCACCGCCCTTGAGAGTCTAAACTATCATCTCCAAAAAAGAGTCTGTCACAAAGAAAAACCAAATAAGACATGCGGCGTCTGTCATTGGACCTTTTATTCGGTCAAAAATCTTAAAGATCACATAGAAAAAAACGTATGTCTTAGAGAACGGCCCAATACCACATGCGACACTTGTAATCATACGTTTTCTACGCCCCAACGGCTTAAATATCATATCGAAAAAAAGGTATGTCTTAAAGAAAACATGACATGCGGCGCTTGTAATAAGACCTTCGCTACGCCGCAAAGGCTAAAATATCATACCAAGGCAAAAATCTGTCTTAAAGAGCGACCAAATACAACATGCGGCTCTTGTAATCATACTTTCTCATCCGCCTGGCGGCTTGAATATCATAAACAAAGAAAAGGATGCGGTATATAAAGCGCCGAAATCCATTTGAAAAGTAAAATATGCAGGGCGCCCGACGCCGTTGACACGGGAAGACCTTATAAAAAAGATGACACGTGTTGTTAAATATCTTATAAATAGAGGTTATTTTCACAAATTCTATTCTGAATATGAAAAAAAAGATGCCATGGCCGTAATATCTTTTTTTTTCGCGGCCAATGACATTTTATCTATATAAAAAAGCAAATAGATGTTAAATATCTTATAAATAAAGGTTATTTTCACAAATTCTATTCTGAATATGAAAAAAAAAAGATGTCACGGCCGCCGATCTATGTGTTGTTAAATATCTTATAAATAGAGGTTATTTTCACAAATTCTATTCTGAATATGAAAAAAAAGATATTACGGCCATGGCATTTTATCTATATAAAAAATCCACCAGAGAATTCTTTAAAATACTCTCTATTTATAAAGAATAAAACAAATAGATGTAATTAAACTTCTCTGGGCGGTGAGAATAAGATTAGAAGAAGTGTAATTAATCTTCTCTGGCCATTGTTAAATATCTTATAAATAGAGGTTATTTTCACGAATTCTATTCTGAATATGAAAATAAATATATGTGGCCGTAATATATCTTTTTTCGTATTCTAATTAAGGCGGCAGCGGCAAATAATAACATTTTTATCTATATAAATCTCAGAATAGAATTTGTGAAAATAACCTCTATTTATAAAGAATAAAACAAATAGATTATATCTTTTTTTTTCGCGGCAAATAATAACATTTTCATATTCAGAATAGAATTCGTGAAAATAACCTCTATTTATAAAGAATAAAACAAAAGACGGCCAATGACATAAAAAAACATTTATTTTCATATTCAGAATAGAATTCGTGAAAATAACCTCTATTTATAAAGAATAAAACATACTGTTAAGGGCCGCCGCAGACATTATTGTCTCTGTGATACTTTAGTCTTTGGAGGCTAGAGAACCCACGGTCGCATTTATCACATGTCTTGTTTTCACGCTGCCGGCGATTCGCACATACCTTATTTTTGAGATGATATTGGGTACCCTGCTTTGAGGAGAACTGTTTTTGGCAGATGGGGCATCTGTAGATGTGTTTATAACAGACGTTGTGACTGTAATGGTATTGGCATTTTTGTTTAGAAGAGAATGTTTTATGACAGTCTGGACACTCCATTATATCTATAAAATATTTTAACCTCTATTTATAAAAAATAAAACAAAACAGGCCGTGGCATCTTTTTTTTTTCGTATTCTAACCGGCGCCCTGATAAATTCCATCATCTTTCGTGCGGTGCGCCTTTAGATCGGCCGTACATATGTGGCCCTCAAACTCTGATTCTTTGTAGATTTCATTGCAGTGTAGACAGCGCATTTTCATCACTTCTTCTGGGGCGATGACACAATCACTCGACGGCGACGACGTTAAGCAGTCCATATATCTAAAGCTTTGATGTACCGCCGGTAGGGGGCTTTTTGTCTGGATTTTTTGGCACAGGTTTTTTAATATCTTCTTCGACCCGTGGTATAAAGGCTCTTCTACCGATGGGTTGTGGCGCCGCATTATTATTTTTTTGTTCTTCAATGCTGCAAAGCGGAATAGCACTCATGGTGCTGATGGATTTGTGGTTCCAAGGCCTGTCTACGTTCATAACACTATTGAGTCCAGCCCTACTATGTTGAACAGTATTGCCAGAGCCATATTGCACATCACTTGTCATGAGGCGAAGCTTGACAGGCCCTTTACAATAAGCCACCATATGAAAAGAAACAGGAGTCTGGTCTTCGCCACTAAATGGACAGGGCTCGTAAGAAAAATGAACGGGGATTCTCTTGTTTACAGAGGTTCTAAAAGGAATCAGAGGCCGGTTGCTGCCGTCTACAAGACAAAACCCCACATTGGCATTAAGGCCCGTATTAAGGCACAAGGTACAAATAATCAAGTAATAGCCTTCTACATCGATCGATAGGCCATCGACATCTTGCCATTGGTCCTTAGTAGTGTAATCCCTATCTTCTGAAACATACGCATAATCTGTGTGTGTTGTGTAAGGATTCTCCATATATTATAGTGAAATGACCGTCAAGATGCTGATGGTCATGTGGTTGTAAGGCCGATCTCTCTGGTCGTCAATGCTGTTGATACAAATGGTCGCTGAATCATCCACCCGCACTTGCAGTTGTACTTTTTTCTCTACATCGGCTATCAGATGAAAAGTCACCACCCCCAAATCTTCTGCGCTCTGAGTGGGCGGCTCATACGAAAAATGCACTGGTTCTCTTGTGTTTGTCTTTTGTCGCATGGGCGGAAACGGTTTCCCATCATGATCCACAAATCGAAACCCCACATTGGCATGACTCGCCGCCCCTAAGCAAATGCTACACAAAATCAACTTTCGGCCGGGATAATGCACATCCACCGACATCCCAGCCACATTCACCCAAGAGGCCTTGCTGTATTTGACCTCGTCTTGATACACCGTATAAACACAATCTTTTCCTAACGTGTAAGGGTTGTCCATATATAATTACATTGGAAGCCTCATAAAGTCGACGACGGCTTCTTTACCCCACATAGCTAAGGTCACCATCGCCGATAACCGTTCGGCCGTTTTATTGGCCGCCAACTCTTCTTTGAGCCGCTCTACCTCGGCCCTCAGCGCCATTACTTCTTCTTCCAGACTCTTTTTTTCGCGCATAAATTCGACGGCCTTTTGTATACTTTCTACGCTCATATCTATATTAAAAAGCCATAGATTTTTAAGATATAATGAACCCAGAACATATTCCTTGTAACGCCCTCATCGTAGGCCCGACCGGCTGCGGCAAGACTAAATTCGTGGTCGAGCAGTTATTAGGCCCTTTTAGATACAAGTTCGATTACATTGTTTTACTTTGCCCCACCTACGTTAACAATAAGACCTGGGAAAACGCGGGCAAAGAAGATGAAGATTTTTTTGTAGACATCTTAGACCCTAATGAACTCTCAACGCATTTAAAATTTTGGCATCGGCAGTGGGGGCACATCGCCGAGACGCAAACGTTACTTATTCTGGATGATATTGCCTGCGGCGACGACGTGAAAAAACGCACTTCAGAGCTAGTAAAACTGGCCTTTTCCGGGCGCCATGATAATATTTCCGTATGGTTACTCTCGCAGCAGCTGACCAGCGTCAGTAAGCCCTTTAGAGAAAATATCGGCTCTTTAGTAGTCTTTTACACGCCCAGCAAAAGCGACCTAGAAACCATCCTTAGCGACTATGGCGGCGAAATAACCAAAGAGCAGCTACAAGAATATATGCGGCATTTAAAAGAAAATCAGTATTCGAAAATGATCTTTTCTCTAAGACATCCTTACAGCGTGAAAAATCTATGATTTTTCTTATATACATGAACATCGAAGAGCTATTAGATGAGCCGCCCACACAGCTGGGTGATGATCAACTGAAAGAACAGCTTAATGTTTTAGTCAGCAGCGGCAAATGTAAGGAAATGATCGGCAAAGAACTGACGCATGAACAAGTCAATCAGCTGTCTGAAGCCGATGTGAAGAAGTTCTATAAGCGCTATGAAGTGGCACTTGCCAATAAAACCACAGACGCCGTCGCCGACAGCGCTATAAAGCTGGCCACTAAACTACTGGGGACCTTGCGCTGCCCTATAGGACGACGTAGAGCAACTTCATAAAGGGACACTAAGAGACGACTATGTCATTGCCCAAGAACTTAAGATAACTTGTGGGTGGTTGTCTTTGAAGTGTGGTAAGTTAATGGCGGTGGCGAGTGCTGCACTTCACGTTGCCCAACATATTGACTTGAAAGAACTTACCACTTCTTGGAGCGACTTTAAGAAGTCAAAGATAAGTCAGGAACAAGTTCTTGAAGAAGTTGAAGACAAGTCATCTGTAAGTACTTCATCAAGTCGTTTGTAGGTTACTTATCAAGTTATCAAGTCCTTTAATATAAATGAGTGACACTGAGCAACCACCCGTTGAGCACCAAGAAGCTAAGATTACGAATCCCAAGAGTCCAGGCAGAGTAGCAGCCGGAAAGAAGCTGGCAGAAATGAATAGAAAAAATAAAGCAAAGAAAGACAAAAAAGAAGACGGTGGTAGCAGCTGGGACATCAACCCTGGATACGTCATAGGAGCCATAGGATTATTTATAGGCGGAGCTAGTCTTTATTTGCAGTGGAAAGGACAAAAAAAGCCAGACACCTCCGACACCTGCAAAATCACCAACGCCTTAGCGTAAAAAAATACCCGACATGGAATAAATCTTACTTTTGTTATATATAATGTCGTCTCAAGTGATGAAAACCGTTGAAGAAGCTCCCATTCTAACTTCTATTGTTGCAGGCGTAGGTTGGGTAGGTAAAAAAGTCTTGAAGGAAACCCTTACTGGAGACCCAAGCACTAATGTTATGAATTATGTCAAAATGACCGCTGCAGTTGCAGGAAGTATTGCTTTAAAAGATTATCTACAGAAAGAAAAGATTATACCTACTGTATAATGGTAAGTCTAGTTGCAGGTGGCGTTATTGCAGCTTTAGCTTTTACTGGCGCTAATTATGGAGGTCAATATTTAGATCGTTTAGTCCGCGGAGATCATAACAAAGATCTTATTGCAGAGAGAAAACGTCATGACTTAGCTTTGGAAAGATATCAGAGGGATGTGGAGGCATGGAATAAAAAAGAGACAAGCCTATCAGGACTGGTTGGATAAAAACTACCGGGATAAGATGCAGGCTGATAAGAACTTCGAAAATACCGACTATGCATTTAAACTCTATGCTGAAGCCCATCCAGAACACCCTATTAGATTATCAAAGCCTCGATGTAAAGATTACTACACCCCTTCTGAAAGACAAAAAAATAATGAACTTTTATTTGTTGGTGTTTCAGGTCTGGCCATCGGAGGCACTGTAGCTTATTTATTATAATGATTGTCTTTTTAGAAAGTGACAAAAACAATTTTACTGTGAATTTAAATCCCCCCATTAAAGCCCATAAAGTTCGTCTTGTAAGTTGTAGTCTTTACAACAGTTGGTATAATTTAATTGGGGTAAAGTTATTACACTGGTACCAAACGCCCAAGGCGCTAACGTAGAAACCCCTCAAGTTATCCCCAATGGTCATTATACACCAATCACCCTTGCTAAGGAATTAGCAAAACATGGTTATACTCTTACAGCGGGTTGCCTCATGAAATGAAGATTAAACATAATCTGACGGGTAGTCATGCAGTGACCCCGATAATATTGGCGCCTTAGCATCTGTATTAGGAATTAACAGGTAATATAACTAACACAGCTATAGATGTGAAATGGAAAGTCCCAGGAAATTACGAAGTTTATTGTAATCTTGTGCAGAGTTATCATCCATAATACAAAATCCCATCTGATGTCTAAATTCCCGCCTAAAGGTAATCCCTTTGATTTAGAAGAATACAATCCCTATACATTATATCATGATTTGTCTTGCGACTTTGGTTTCAGGAAATAAACATAGTTATTAAAGTCGACGGAGAAAGTTGTAAATTTTAACAATAGAAAGATAAACCTTGTCTTGGAATTCATATAATGCCTCGCGTCGAAGACAAACTTAAGAGGATTTATTATGGACCTCAAGGCTATTGGCGAGGAGCCTCGGCTATTAAGAAACTTGCTGTAGCGGCTAGAGTCTCTGAAGACACAGCTAAGAACTGATTAAGAAAACAGACCCTATGGCAGGTTTATCTTCCCGTTCCTAAGTACATTCCTAGGCCCAGCTTTACCGTGAATGCTCCAAACGAAGTTCATCAGGCGGATCTGCTTTTCTTGCCGCACGACAAGGTAAAGAGAAAAACGTACAAATATGCCTTGACGGTCGTGGATATCGCCAGCAGATACAAGGACGCTGAGCCCATAACCAGTAAGGATTCAGGAGAAGTCGCCGAAGCGCTAAGTAAAATTTATAAGCGCGTTTTGAAATGGCCTAAGCTGCTGCAAGTGGATGCGGGGACAGAGTTCATGGGCGCTGTCACTAAAACGCTGAAAGACCACGATACTAAGATCAGGAGAGCTGAAGCAGAGTACCACAGGGGGTCAAAGCCTCGTTGAAAGATTCAATCGCACCCTAGCGGAACGCTTGTTTGGGTATCAGTATTGGAAAGAATTAGCAGATCCATCCAAAAGCAACAGGGAGTGGGTGCAGAGACTTCCAGAGGTCATTAAGGCTTTAAATGATGAGGAAACAAGGGCAACGGGAATGAAACCTAAGGATGCCATAAAGAAACACGTCGAACACAAATCCTTTGTTAGGAGTTCAAGGGCAGTAGGAATGAAAGAAAAAAAGTTGCCAAGGGGCATAGTAGTCAGATATCTTTATCAGCCTGGGGAATTGGAAGGAGGATCCAAAAGAGCTACGGATCCTAATTGGTCTTTGAAAACGTATCAGATCTCAAAGTCTATTACCAAAGAAGGACAGCCTGTGTTGTATTACTTAACAGATGGTCCAAGTCGTGGATTCGTTAAAGAAGAAGCTGCTCATCGTTCCCTAAAGATTCAGAGTAGTGCTGCACCCCGCGCCTGATTGCATTCTAAGCACGTCAAACCTATATTATCTACAGAATGACCCCTTTTGTTATTTAAACGATCCACAGAGAACTGCTGATCGTCGTTAGGTTCAAAATCCCAGAATAGCGGTATGTTACACTTAGCACACCTTGCGTTGGGTTTATAAACATTATCGACTGTGAGGTCAAATACCTTATTTTTTTCCTCATCAATTCTCTTATACCTTTGTAATTTCTTAAGTATATTTGATTTAGCCACCACAGGCGGAGTGTTATCGTACCGTAATTGCGGTCCCCACGCTCTTTTTAGTTGTTTGTAGTATTCAACTCTGCTAACTGCAGTGTAAATATGATTACTCCAACAAAGACGCTGGTCTATAATCCATAAGTTTTCTTTAACCGTTAATCCCTGAGCACTGTATACTGTCATACAATAACCTAACCGCCAGTCCGGCGAAGAAATAACCTTTTCTACTACAGATAGCGGCACCCAAGCCCTATCGTGTGTTACAGCATTTTCTAAAACCAAGTCAGTGTAGGGTACCGTAACTGTTTTTCTTTGAAAACGCGTGTCCCGCGGTTTATAAACCACAGTTACTTCGTGGTTAGGGTATTTTGTGCGATGTAAATTAAGTAAATCCTTTTGTATTCGGGATTGTGTAGCACGTCGACTACTAAACACTAAGTCTTTTGGATGCCATCGGGATAAGAATTTTTGATATTTTAAGGCTTTCAGTTCTTTACGCATTACCTTACACTGCTCTACTTCGCTTAACCCACGTAAGGACTTTTTAAAATCCCTAACTGAATCTTTACTGCGGTAGTCAGTGTTCACTTCTTCTACATAACAGTTGGGCAGCGTTTTTAACCATTCATGGGGCATTTCTCCTCCAATAGGCGGAGGCTGACAGGGATCGCCAACAAAGATAACTTGCGTTTTCTCATCTAAGAAGGCTACAAATTCCTTTAGTATTCCTAAGGGCACCGTACAAATTTCGTCCCACAGTATTACAGGCGGAATGTCATGTACTGCTTCCGGCACCCACTTTTGGTTATTATAGCGAAAGAAGCTGTGGTAAGTTTGTGCGTCGTAACCCATTTTACATAATTCACGTTCTAAACGGTGAGTGGGTGTAAGAACTTTTGGTTTACCAAATAATTGTAGTACGCGGGTTGTTTTACCACTGCCACCGGTACCGTAAATATAAGAAAACTTGTGATAGCTAATTGGGTCTTCTACGGATAGGTAAACTTGCACAGTAGGTTCCAACTCTCCTTGGATGTGATTATCGCTGTACTTGACTCTTTCACGCCAAGCTTTAATTTTCTCATTTTTTACCCTCCACTGACCGCTCTCTGCGTAATCTTCTGGGGCATAGTGGTATTTTATCATTTCAAGCAGCTCTGGTTTAATGTACAAACTATCTGTAGCTACACGTGGTACATCTTCTTTGTCAAATCTTAACAGCATAGCTAATAGAGATATGTGTGCGTAAGCTAACATACTAGCACGAAGATGATAATACTGTGCTTTGTAGTCGTGATAGTAGTAGAGTATATGACCCAGCGGAGAATCTTCTACGTTTACAAGAACACCTTCTTTATGGGCACGTTTAATAAGAAAGTTGAGTTCTTCAGAGTCTGTCACTAAACGACGCTGCATATGTTTTTCACCCATTTTAGCACCTTGTGTAAATTTACCTATAACAATTCTTGCTGTGGGGTTATCACTAGGCAACCATTGTGTTTGCACAGAATGACAGAGTACAGCTTTGTGGGCTGTGTACGTTAATAGGTTACGCTCTTCAAAGAATTTTAACAACGGTACCGGAATCCAAGGGCTGTTAGATAAATGTTTACCATACCAAGCGTAGATTATAGGACGTAAGTTAGGTTTAAATTTCCACGTGGTTAATTTTACAAATCCTGTTGCAGGTGCATCGTAATACCCAGGCAAGCGCGCTCGAAAGAATTGACTATCTGGATGCCCGTAACACTGGTAATAGTCACCGCAATCACCAGCCCTTTAAAACTGGCTGGATAACAGTGTTTCATGTCTAAGGAAACATAATCATCTTTGTTGTATTCCATATTCCACAAACCACCGTGTCCATGTTCTACACAAGCCGCAGCAATATCTTCCTTTACACTCCTTTTGATGTTGTTTTCCAACCATTTCGCTTTTTGGCCGCTAAGAAAATCAAACTCGACTGCTAAAAACTTCGTCTTCAAAAGCTTCTCGTAATTCTAAACAAACAGCTTTGATTTTTGTATGGTCTTCTTGCGGCCTGTAAAGCTTACACTCTTACCGTCTTCCAGCTAGTCTAAATTGGCTTCCAGCCAGGAATCTAAATTGAGATCTATGGGTTCAACCCGTGTCAGATTATAATCTCTCCAGTCTAGCACTATCGTTGTATAATCGTCCTCTCAGAGTGTAAAAAGCAAAAAAAAAGAGAGAACTGCCAAGACAAATCACTTCGTGCGTACTGGTAGGTTTAGTGTTTAGGTTTAGGGTTTCGTGGTTGGTATATTAAGGGTTCATTGGTTCGAGCCTTGTCACAACCACTTCATTTTTTGATTTATTTTTTATTATTAAGTGTGGACAACCAAAATCCGAGATTGGACAGATTATAATCTGACATGGGTTGAAGCCAGGAAATCTAATGTAGTTCTATGGGTTCAACCCAATTTAGACTATGCGAAGACGCTGACCCTCTTGGGTTATAAACTGATGTCCGTCAGGGTGTAAAAACCAAATTGAATTTTCGTGTATAAAGTCGCTGGGTTCTTCGGTTTCAAAACCATGCTAAATAGCCTATTGTGTAAAGAGCGAATCTTTATAAACTTTACCTCTTTCTTTTTAGGAAATTTCACTTCACGCCAGCATGTCCATTGTGCTGATTAATAACAATAGGTTTTCCATTTTTAGCGTATTTGTTAGTCCCTGGATAAATGTTACCATCGGTAATATCTTTAACATTAATAGCTCTTTTAATTAACACTTCTAATTTTTTAATATTTTCTATTGTACCACCTGACTTTTTTACTGACTCTTCCCCAGTAGTTTATAAACTTCTTTCCTTGGTCAGTCAGCTTTCCACCTCTTAGCTGAATCTTTGAAGAATTCTCTAACTAACTTTGCAACACAATTACCAGGATGTCTCATGGGTTGTAAATTATTGGCATTAGGAGTTCTAATTTTATACGCAGAGTAGATAACAACAGTTTCGGGATAAGCCTCGTCGTAGTATAAACTGTCAATACCTACTAATACACCCGGTTTTGTATTTTTATTCAAGATAAATAGATCTTTACGATTACTTGCCCGAATAGGATTTCTCCCCTCTTCAACTATCCACTGGCGGCCATCGTATTTTATAAATGCTAACTGCAGACGAAAATCCCCTTCGGGCAGTCTATTAATAATATCTTCCGCGCGTTCTTCAGTCATCGAAGCATCTGTATTTTTTTCTATAAACGTTGTAAAAACTATATCTGCATTTGTGTTATCGATTACATTCTTTCTGAGACGCGCTATTTCTTCATTTGCAATAGGAGGTAACTCGCTTTGTAATAGCCAGTCAATAGCGTCCATATATCTATATATATTTTATATTCAATAAACAATACCAACCGACGATGTCTCCAGCAGCAGTAAGGGGTTTTGCCATTTTTAATCTCCGGGCCCCAAAACGCCATAATTGGTGCAGTGAATCCCTGCTGCCGACACCCCTCGATCTACGCAGGCAGGGCCTGCATATTTCAAGGTCCAAACGGAACAAACCCTTACTGCTGCTACACTATGATCAACTTTGTAATACAACTGTTGCACTCCATCTTGAATGTTGAATCAAGTACATATGTTTTCAACTGCAGGGTCCATGTCAATTATTCTTGAGTATCTACCATACGGCGATCTCCTTGGTTACCTCAGACGTTCACGAGGCCACGAGGACACCTACTGCTCAGGAGATCGTCGTCCAGAAGGGAAATTATCTTCTGATGACTTGTTAAAATTTGCTTGGATGATTTCTGACGGGATGAAATTCTTGGCAGACAACAAGGTTAGTTTACAATGATTCTCGAAAAACGGGGTGGCAAGGGTGCGTCTTCGTGATGCGGGCTTGCTCCAAAATCGAACAACGTTTGACTAGTGCAAATTTGGTTTGTGCCAACATTACTCTGTGATGAAGGGGATAGTATGAAATGATATCTTTACTAGATTATGATTTTGTAGCGAAATTGCTGGTCAACTGTAAAATCTATTATGCCCGCATTTACATCTACAGTAGCCACTAAGTTCGTCCGGAATCTTCTCTGTATAACTTCATAGCACACATGGTGGTATTATAAGAGGTTTACAACTGAAGGGCCGTTTATGTTTTCCTTTTTAGTGTGTTCATCGAGATCTTGCAGCCCGTAACGTTCTTGTTGGGGAGAATAAAGTCTGTAAAATATCTGACCTTGGACTTGCAAGGACAGTCAGAGAAGATGCGTATACACGATCAAGAGCGGTAAGATTTAACAGGTCTGATGTCAGTGATCGGTGTCGGTAACGAGACGTGTAGGTTGGGCATGTTCCTGGATGTCCGGTCTGCTCGTCGATTGCGAGTAAACGCAATTTTGCCTGTGAGTATCATCGTGAGGTACAAGAGATAGTTGTGGCAAGGAAACGAAATTATGCGTTTCCTTTTTGCTGAATACTTTAATATCGTTTTTCTAGGTATGTCTCATTCTTCGGTACTTCGACATCGATTGAACAATACTGCGCATGCGCATTTGCTATTCTTTGTAATTTGTCAGCAATTGTTTATATTTGTGATTGATGTAGGCGCGCCTGCCAATAAAGTGGATGCCACCAGTGTCTATATTCTTTGGAAAGTCTTCAATCGCCAGTGATGTGTAAGTATCATCTGTACGAAAATGTGATATGCCTTGGATAGTAAAAACAGCGCATGATGTTTGTGCTTTCGTTAATTTTAGTGCACAAATATAGCTGTTTTTAACAAATTGTTTCCATTTGTTATATATATTCTAGCTTGATTACTTTTGCATCTATTTGCAGATGGTCCTATGGAATCGTTTTGTGGGAAATATTCACTCTTGGTGAGTCTCATAAAAAGTAAAACCATCAATCTAGTAATGTTCTTATTCGCGACGAATCTACAGACTGTCTATAACGCCTATATTCGTTCGCTTTAACTGTGTATAACATTCTTCTATATTTTATAGGAGATTCACCGTACCCTAAATACAAAGGCAAAGACATACCCAGACTCCTTCAAAGAGGGTACAGGATGCCAAAACCTGGTCACCTTTCGAATACCCTGTAAGACGTTATTCTTTTCTTCCTCTATGTTTTAGCACGTGGATAAGCTCCGAAACGACCGAAAGACGTATTGGAGTGTCCTAAATGTGCTAATAGAGTGATTTAGCAAGCACGACGCGACGTTAAAGAGGACGCCGCGTGCGCTGACGAATTTTGTTCGAAATGACCGTTGACGTCGCCGACTTCAAGAACAGGACGTGAAAACAAGTGAAACGTTGTCACGATGGTCACGCAACTAACGAATGTGATAAATTCGTCATCTAACGTCCTGTTTTGGCGTCCGTCGCGTTTGCTAAATCACTCTAATACGGGCTAAGCCAGATGCTAACTCACTGGTCTCGTAAATGTATGCCCCTGCTCAACCGACATTACGTCGTTACCATTCTAAAGCCGGGTCCAAAGCAAGGTTTACATCTTTATCAAAAGATATTGGAATCATGTATAGTTTAGTTCACATTGTATAGCTTACTTAGTGACCCTCTAGGAAGGCGAAAAGACGGGGAAGCTATCAGCTTTACTCACTTCTTGTATTTCTTCGTTATCAGTGGACAATGACAATTATAGTAGTCATGCAGCCAATAAGCAAATGAAGGATATTACGAAAGTATTGCAAACATGATTTTGAATTGTTTATAATAAAGTAATGGCGTTATCATGGATAGCATCACGTATTTTCTATCTTTTTTTTTTTCATCCAGGTATTCGTTGATGTTACAGTGCTGGGAAGAAAAACCAGAGGACAGACCTTCTTTTAGTTCCATATGTGACAATATCAATACGTTTTACAATGCCACAAAGGTATCAAAAAAAATTATCGAGTGGAGGTCGGAAGCGCTGCTAATAAAGTTACTGCGAACTACTTCAAACCCCAAAAAAATTAATTTAAAAAATCGAGCCAAGGAATTCAGAAGCCTCTCGTTATTACGATGATTATTCAGATACATTTTGCGACTGGACCTATACAAGAGACCATAATACTAAGAGAGCAAAACTCGCGGATTTATGTCTGCGCGATGTGCTTGGCGGTTAGGGTTATTTTTAGTTACAGGACGTTGACGCCATATCGCGTGCAAGGCCCTTAAACAATGAAATTTGAATTTTACAAGGGCGTGGATACTGCGGCAATCAAAATTTTATTGTTTGCGCGCGATGGCGTTAACTTCCTGTTACTAAAAATAACCCTAAGCGCCAAGCACATCCCGCAGACATCCATATCAGTTGCGCTCTCTCAGTATTATGGTCTCTTGACCCATAAGATTTTAGGTTAGGAAGGAATTTAAAAAAATATAATGACTTAGTTTCATTGTTTCACGAATCGCGGGATATTTTTTATATGATACACTCAATGAACAGCTTAGTATTTTACAGTATATCTGTATCGTTTCCTTTTCTACAGGACTACATCAACCTAGATACCTTTGATGATGCTCAGTACGTCAATTTTGATGCCCTGTGAAGAACTCTAATGACTTTGCAAGAGAACAGTTTGGAGAACGAATGGTCATTTTGTAGACCATTTTCGGCTACTTTTTGTAGTACTTTTGAATACTATAGCATCCAAAGGCATCTCCCCTTCCCCTCTTTCTCCCCCCCCCCCCTACCCCTCCCCCTCCCCCTGACGCCCTGGATCCCCGAAGATGATACAATAGCTGCAATTATACTATTAGTTGTAATATAAACGCGTGCTGTTATTGGTTGACTGGCGAGTGTGCAAAAATGCAATAGACAGCACACTGACCTGGTCTATTGCCGTGCATAGAATTCCCCGAGACATTTACATTCATCTTTTCAAATTATGAACCGGGCTGGCCCGGTTAAGCGACCGGGCTGATTGCTTCTGTTTCACTTTCCCTTGGGGTCACAAAACAAAAGAAGTCAGCTCACTTAACCCGGTTCATATAATAGAGCCCTTACTGAGATAGGATGCTTAATGCTGGCCGGACTTCATGTGTCAGATTTAAATTTACATTACGATTTTTAGTCTCTTTAAGTTCTTAAATCACTGATAGCTGTCAATTCAGATTGACAAGCAGGGAATCGCAAAAAATATATATATAAATTTTAGTAGCAATTTCAAAGCTTTTTAAATTAATTTTCTCTTCCGACGAATTGTAAAATTATATGAATATCATCATTTTTAATAAAGACTTAAGCAAATTTTTTTTTTTATAATCACAGAATGCTTGTCGACTGGAAAAATATATCTGATTTATTACTGGCCTAGGCAAGCCTCCTTCTTCCCGCTTCCTTTTTCCGTATAATGTTTCCGCTCCCTCCCTTCCCTGCCTTCTTTTTTTTTCTCTCTTCCCCTCCCCCTCCACACCCCTTTTCTCCTTGTATCCCTTACCCTCCAGAACTTTGTTTGTTTATTACCCAATCATCACGAAATGTTTAGACTCACGCTGAGTTGGCTTACCGTATTACCTGTATACGCCGTAGCAGTATTGTCCACCTCCAGTCCATATGACAGCATAAAATGAAGCAATGTTGGTGCCGCTAAAGGTTTCTGCTGGATAAGAATAGTATGTTTAATAATCCATAAAATCTCTAAGATCGATTAAAAGGTACGTATCATGAAATGAATATTTCAGTGTTGTTACACAGGAATATCCTGTGAATATCTCGCCTCAGCTTGCGCGCTGAATTTCATTTCCAATCCCCATCAGCTCATTGATTTATTTGCAACGACTCAACAAGAAAATAAAGACTTTGGAAAGAGTAACTAAAAGCTAGTGATCAGTCACATGATCTAGTTTTCCTAAACGAAACGTACTTGCAATTGTCTTAACCTTGTACAATAATGTTAATCTCTCACTTGGTTAAACTTTGTAGCCTTTGAACGCCAGAACTGAAATGCTTCCTGGCAATATAAGAAATATTTTCTGATTTTATTAACGGGCGTTCATAATTCATTTATGCAGACTATGATGATCTCATTGAGTTTCGCTAAGAATTATTTTCATGCGTTTTCCTGTGTGTAAAAGCGAAACTAAAACAACGTGATGTGATTTCGTAAGCATTATTTTAAGCGCTGACAGATCACGTCATCAATCGTTTTTGCACCACTGCTCAAATTTAAACGTCAATCTTGTATATTTCCACCATTTTTTTTTAAGTCATCAGTTAGTTGTCTAGAGTTTCAAAGTTGTTTCAAAAAGGTCTACTATCTAGAAGGGACTATACCCACCGTATACCGTGTACACTAGCCAAACTCGCATTGTTATTTTGATTAACAAAGGACGACCTCCAGGACTCACACAAGAGGCAACATGTTGTAACATGCAGCCGAGTGTACATCCTAAAGTCGGGTAGTCGACTTAGGTACACTGTGTTCTCAGGGGCGTACAGGGGGTTTGCCTGATGCGTGTTCAAGCATTTTCATTTCTCGAAAACGAAAAAATATAATCTCGCGATTCGTGAAAAACATTTACAGTTACGTGACGCGCGAGGAAAGCCGAAATATTTGTTCGAGATTCGTGATGTCGTTTTCTAATTCAGCGTGAAGCACTTTTTTCCAGAAGATGAGATTGTAATTCAAATTATCTCAGTCCTACGTTTTTTAAATTTGATTCAAATCACGGAGTAATGAAAACATAATTATGCAGGTTTTGTATAATAATTACCTATTTACGGGAGAATATCAAACGCTTCTCCGTGATTTGACCTTCCTCCCCACACCCCTTCCCCTATACGATGTCACTGTGTAATTAGCATAGAAAACCAACAAGGGCTTAGTAAGAGAAAAAATGTCTCTTGAAAAAACGTACAGATGTACGGATGGATGGATAATTGGATGGATAAATGAATAGATAAATGAATAGATGAATAAGCATTATGGTTTTTACATGCTTCGTCCCCTCCACTGACTCCCCTCCCCCTCCCCCCTCTCATCTAGTTTTACCATTTAATTTTTTTCATAATTCTCTCTTCAATCCGTAGTCAAAACGCGACGGCAATGTATTTGATTGCGTCAAGTCCACTCCTGCCTTTCATTTTACCAATTTTCATAATGGGCACTTCGAATATATTGACTGAGGCCAAAAACGGTATGTATCTATCACACTAGAAACTGTAGCAATGAGCCCAGGAAAAATGGAATATTTCAATTTCCTTTAATTCTGTTTTTGTCTCTAATAGAAACCAAAGTAAAAGTACCACAATATGATAACAGCACAAAAACTTATAAGTGGTCTTGGAATCCCTCAGGAAACTCACAAGTAAAAATGTTCAATTTATTTTTTACGCGCTTAATCAAAGAAAAGCCAAACGCTTTCATTAAACCTGTAAAGGCTGTTACAATTACATGCAAAATTGCTTGACATCCCTAGCTTCTTTTGGATCTAACGACAATACTTGCAATCAATGCATTTTTCCATCCATTCTCCAATGCAACGTTGCTGACCCAAAGTTTAAAGCGGTACGCTGACCTTGATTCAGCAACTTTGATATGCGACAGGATAAGCCACTACAAAAACGATTTTGCCATTCCTATAGGAATTTCCGCTAGAGCATGGTGTCATTTATTTTTCGTCTTGTTGTACAGCTGTCGTTTATAATGATAATAGTGGCTTTGTTAAACAGAGTACATGCCCTCCGCCAAGGCTGATTTCTCTGATGCTCTTTTCTATGAGCGCTCGCAAGAAATGCTCGGGTGAAACGCCTAAAACGCATACAAGACTCAGTAAAATACTGCTTTTCCAGATTTTTTTACGAGGCAAAAGCAGCACTGGATCTGCGCGCTGCCAAATAACGAAGCAGCTTTCGTAAGAATGGAAAACATAATGCTTCATACCGGGACTGTACCAGTGCCGTGTTAACTATAGAAACATTCGTTTTCCCAGGCCCGTTTTCGTTGACCCTTTCAAATTCATTGAACCTAGAAGATAAGCCCGAAATGGGGGTGAAGTAGTAATATATACATTTCTATAGTTTTATCAGGGTTTCCACTCTCTTGGTAAAACAAAATTCCCTAACTGACCAAATCCCATTTTCCACTGACTTTCTACCGCAACACTTTAGAAGAACTTCTGCTCAATCAGCTACAAAACTAAACGGTTTAGCCTCCTCCGCAGGCAACTGTTCGCTTTTTCGCTGGGCCTCCTGTGTTAAAGACACGTAGTGGCCTGGACACCAGGCGAGAAAAGGCGACAGTTGCCTGCCAAAAATTGACAACTACTTGTCAGATCGCGCAGGTCGGTTCGCGCATCTTAAAATCTCCTAAGCAGGGGAGGGCGTAAAGAATTCGTAGCCTCAAAGATGTCTACGGGGTACAGTGTTAGAATTTTCTCATTGTAGTCATTGTGTACGATCTCTTATAAACTAAAACGCCTATATTCCTACTTTCGCGGCACAAAGTACCGTTGTAATGATGTAAATGGTCACGAAAATCTATAGCAGATTCTTAGCTTTCAAAGCTGCTTTGAAGTTTTGATTTCAGTAAACTGATTGCCCGGCACACATCCGTGGAAGTCCGTGAGTTCGATGCATCGAAATACAGTATCCACTACATATGTCGATTATAAACAGCCAGATAGTTCCTCAGGTTCTATTAGAAAGTATGGAAACTTCAAAATGCTTCCCAGATACTTCACAATTAATTTAAAAACAAACTGACCGGCGAAGTTCAACAGCAACAACAACAACTCGAAGATATTGATCTTACAACGGCAGAGGTTTAATTGATTCCAATACAAACTTAAGACCGTTGCATTAATAAATCAGTCAGGATTGTGTTGGGAATAAATAAAATCAAACATGTCTTGACAGACTTGAATAGTGGTGAGGGAAATCGTTAGCCAGATGTAAGCTTCCTGCTGTGTTAGCATCAAGGTCAACCATCGTTAATCATTTGTCCGATAAAATATACTGCCTTTCAGATCAGCCGGCGCTACTCAGCGTTTACCGCCGGAGATATATTGTAGGAAATACAAAATTTATTAAGGAAATACATTCGTTCAAACATATTTATGACCTCAGAAGTGATCGAACATATAACTGAGCAGTTTACATCAGTTTAAGCCTGAGCGGCAGACTCTGACGGCAATTCTGTGAATTCTTACCCTACTTGGCAGAGGTTTGATTCGTTATTTTCCCCCTCTAACGGAATTCTTTCAGTATATGAATTTTATTCCGCTAACTTAACATTTCTCTGAGACTTTTTGTATTCGAAAGTACTGTTCGCTAGAGCTTATTTGAGTCTCTGAAATGAGTCAACTACTGAGCCACTGGGAGAAAGGATTTTGGTAACACAGTGAGCCCCCTAGGGGACCCGGGGTGCCTCTTCATGTCCTCAAGGTCCCACATCGTGTCCGAACACTTCGATATTTGGCAGGCAACCCCTTCTTCTTTTTTCCCTCCCCCTTTTCGTCCCCAGTCTTTTTTCTCCTCAAAATTTCGCACAGGAAGCCCAAAAGGTTGCCTGCGGAGGAGGCTATAAACGGTTAAGGTTCATGGAATTCCACAACCAAGCTGCTAAAAGAGTTGTTCTGCCCTTTCCAGCCGCACAAACATTCCTGACTTTTCACTGGCTTTTGCAACATTTCAACAATTTCCCTGACCAAATCAAAAATTCAAGAATTCCCTGATTTTTCAAGGCCAGTGGAAACCCTATGAATTTGCTACATAATCGTGTTTGGAATATCAAGAAATTTGTCTCAGCCGCTGGTTGAAACGTCCATATACACGCAAAGCAACAAATTTCCCAATGTTCATTTTGGTCTGATCTTCTATGTTTTAATGGGTCAATGTCAGTTTGTGCAAATATATAGTTCTATCAGATGAAAACTGCTCTTACATGGATAATAATCTTTAAAGGATGGCCTTTAAAGATTAGCATTGTGAGCAATGTTGATTGATAAGATGGATATGCTTGCCACTGGGTCTGCACATCCTTAACATTTATGTTGTTTGTATTTCAGTGGAAGCATGTTCCCGACACTAAAGCAAAAATATATTATGCTTGTGATCCAAGCCCGACTAGTGAACCAAACATGTGGTTAAGAAGTCACGTGTTCCTGGTTGACGATGCAAAAAGAGTGGACGTAACTGTGGAGTATGCAGTAAGCAACTGTTCTACTCTAGGTATTAAATATTGCAAGGAAAGCTTAGAATTATTTGTTCACAAGACTGCGATCAAATACACCAAGCCTGACAGTGTAACTGGACATATAGGTCCAGATCCTGCCAAAAAACCGAACTTATTTCAGCTATTTGGTACAACAAATCCAAAAGTCTTGACAGTCGGAAGTTTTACAAAAGCCGAAAACACTGAAACACACTCTTTCCTTGTCAATCCTGCCACTCCATATAATTACCTTGCTGTAAGATCTCGAGGAGGATGCTTCCAGTTGTACGGAGTTACAGTCAGCTATTCGTTTTGTTCATCTGGGGCTCTTTCTTCAAGTCTAGTCCATTTACCGAAGACCGTAGCTCCTGCAAACGGTTCAATCCAAGTAAACGGTTCTTGTCCTGTGAATTCACAACCACTGGCTAAGAACGTGACATTATCTGGACATTGTAAGGCTGATGGTGAATGGAGTAGTAACATGTACAGTGGAGAGTGTTGGTGTGATGCTGGATATGGAAAGTATTCCGTGGGATCTGGTGCAGAGTGCAAAGGTAAGCTCAACCTTTTATTAGTGGAACAGCACCTTCCCCATTATCACTATTGTGATCACCACAAAGAAATGCAATTTACCACGATTAATGATTTATATGATTATAACGTTTATATATGCTTTTTCACTTCAGGATGTCCTCGAAATACATACCAAAATGTGCCTACTAAAAGCGAATGTAAAGCCTGCCCAGTAAACAGTGAACAAGATACTAGTATTGACCGAACAAAATGTACTTGTACAAGTGAATTCTACAGAACTGATACAGAAACGATATTTGACAACTGTACTGGTGGGTACATAGCATTATAATTGAAAAAGATTGACCTTTATGTTGTATATTGTATGATGTATTCCAATACAGAAATGAACAGTAGATTTCAAATTTGAAATTTTTGTCAGGGTTCACGTCAAAATATATCAGTCATTCACGTTTCACGCAAAAGGTATACGAGATCGATTGTCTGCTGAGATAGCCATAATGCATTTTGGTCTTTGTATGTAATAAGCAATATCCAATAGAGCCAAGGACAACCCTTTTTTCAATAGCTATACACAAAGGACATGTTGTCAGTATAATATCTTAACAACACTGGCAATAATATTTCAAGTAATTATAGCACAACCTTCAGCTCCTAAACATGATAATTAATTAATAATTTTGGATAATTTTGGTATTTTTCAGGTCCGCCTTCAGCCCCTGAAAATCTAACCACTTCCTTCCTGAATGCAACCCTAATGATTGTCGAATGGTCCTCTCCATCAAACACTGGAGGTCGATCAGATATATTCTATGAAGTGGAGTGTAAGCGATGTAACGAGGAAGGACAAGACTGTACCAAGGACTGTACTGATGTTGTTATAACTCATACTACAAGTACCACCACAATGGCTACTGTTAAACATTTATCTGCCTACACATATTACCAGATTAAAGTGTTGGCCAAAAATGGTGTTAGTAGTTTGGCAGAGCAGAACAATCAAAAGGCAAAGGATGCTTCGCTTACAGAGAGAACAAAGGAAGCAAGTAAGTTAAATATAGCGTCTGTAAGATGTGTATGGGATCAGCCAAGCATTAGTTTCATCCATAGATATGCTCAAAAATGCGCCCCATTATATAGTCGATTATTCCATTTACAATCTCAAAACTGCATATATCGGCATCATTTTTCCTTGTTTCTGCCAAAGTCTCTTGGCACTTTTGTTAAATTCTCTTAATGCCCGGACACATGATGCGACATTTATGAGTGAAATTATTATGAAAAAACATGGTTTTAATTTTTGCATTTCCCTTGGTGCTCTCTCTAGTTATCTGTTGTTTTCAGGTAGATCTTCGAAGATCTGTGGTTGTTCGGAGGTTGCTGTTAATATTACACTGTTTCATAAATAAATAAATAAATTTGGGGTAGCTCATCACCCTTCCTCGCAGCCAAGTGCTGAATTACGAAGGGCGCAGCTCAACGTGATCGAGTCGAAGGTTTACAAGGGCGCTTTCATTACGAGACAATTGAACAATCACACATTTACATACAAATTTACATACACACACACGTAGCAGCCACCATACGACCCATGTCTGATCACGGAGCACAGCTTAGATCGAAACTAGTTCGTTTTTACTGAGGGAGGAAAAACCGGAGAAAAAACCCTCGAAGCAAGGGAGAGAACGAACAAGAAACTCAAGCCACATGTGATGCCCCGTCCGGGGATTGAACGAGGGACCACAGCGGTGACAGACCGGCGCTCTCACCGCTCGGCCACCCTTGCTTCCCTAGGAAGCATTTTCATTTTTTAGTCCATCCATCTATCATCAAGAACCTCACTTTTTCTGAGTCTGATGGGTGACATTTTGTTTTTAAGGGTCTGTCTATTTATCAGCACTTAGAACAAGTATGCAAGATCCTTCTTACTGATCTTTCTTGAATTTGTAATCAGTTCCAGGAAAACCAACATTAACTGTCAAAGTTACCAGTCCCACCTCAGCAAACTTAAAATGGACCGTTACCCAAAAGAATGGCATTATAAAGTATTTTGAAGTGGCCTATTATCCTGTTGGAGAGGAGAAGCAAAGGAAAATCTTCAACACCACACTTTATAATGCTAATGTAACTGATTTGAAAAGTGGAAATAACTATGTTTTTGAGGTATGACTTTTTAACCTTTATAAAAGGGGTGAGAAGAATTGACACTAATGTCTTCAAATTTAAAATACGGACAGTTATATGAATTTATTTTCAGTGCATCCACAATTGCAACAGTTACATGGCATAACTTAACAAATGGGCTTGTTAAACTTTTGTACAAAACCGTTTGCATTAAGAAATGCGTTTCCATTTGCAGTTACTTTAGAAAGTTCTGAATATATATCTAAATAAAATACGAAAGGCTTCAAGAACGCAAAATTGTTTTCTTTTAGGTACGAGCAAGTACAAGTTGTGGTTTTGGACAACCAGATGTAGTTAAAAAACGGATCAAACAACAACCCACAAGAAGTAAGCAAATTTGCTTTTATAGATGAAATACTGTAGCTCAAAATTTCTGAACTCCATACAAGATAGGACACGAAGCTAATCTTTTTTCTTGAAGGTCGAGTACTTATTTGAGTTCTTAAAATGGTTTTTGGATTATAACTCGCATGTAGTATTATGAAACAGTGCTTTGTTTATCTTGCAGGTCTACCTATTTCGAAGGAGATTCTCATTGGTGCAATTGCAGGAGTGATGTCTCTTCTTCTCTTTGTTATAATTGTTCTGGTTATATGTCTTTATAAAAGAAGAGGCCGGTAAGATTTCATACCAGTTAGTCTAAAGTCTCCTTCACCAGAATACTATGCAACTTGATTGAATTTCGTATCGGAAAATGTTATAATCTCACATGTGCCGATCCTGGTGTCAGATGCATTCCATCTATATTCTATATGTAAATGCGCTTGTTTTCACATCCTTTTTGTAAATGCCTCGGACAGATGAATGGTTTACTATGTAAATCATCACATGTGTAATCTAATCTTTCAGGAAAGCATCATCATCATCATAATCATTATTATCATCACTGATCATATGAATAGGGATACTGATACTAAAGTCAGCTAAAACGCGATTTACAGAAAGATCTCAAAAGATAGATATTATATTATTCTACCGTGTTTTACTGATTTCATTTAGAAGAAGACTTGGACACGCCGGCAAAATGAATATTGCAATGGGTAAGTATTGCTTTGAGATTAGATAATATTTTTTAATCACTGGTAAGCAGTACTGTTCAGGCCCAACCTACATTGCCTGGTTATTCCAGATGGGACCACGTCCCTATTTTCTTATGTTATCGTATCCTGAGAATCAATTGTTTTCTCCAGATTTACTACCTCTTGATGGCCATAGAATGTACATCGATCCCAGTACCTATGGCACTCCAATGGAGGCCCTCATGTCTACTACAGAAGAAATTGGTTTTCAGGACATAAAATTAGAGAAAAGTATTGGAGGAGGTAGGTATTCATGCAATTTTCGAGATTCCTCAAAGATCAATGAAACCTTCTCTGTTTTTTTCTGGACCTCCCCTTGTAACCATCTGCCCAAAGTGATTCGTACAATACAGAAACTGAGTTTGCCAATCAAATCACTTTAGTTGAAACCTCACTTTCGTAGGCAACCACCTAGACATGATATTTCAGTTGGATGGTCGCTTAAGGTTGGCAAAATCTTCAAAAGAAGGATTAAAAACAGTTTGTCAGAATTGTCACAGTACTGTAAATATTCTTTTGCTAGGTGAATTTGCTGAAGTTTATAAAGCGATCCTAAAAAGCGGTTCAGAGACTGAAGTTGTGGCTGTGAAAATTTTAAAGGTAAAAGGTGCAGCAATAACTATGTATCTCGAAATCCCCCTTTCTTGAGCATCATTCCATTTTCTTATGATAACTTTTTGAACTATTGCCCTTAGGTAACTCTACGACTCTATATGTAAACAGTTCTGGTGTCTAAGATACCAAATTGAAACTTCAAAAAGTCATATCTAAAGCTGTAGCTTAGTCATATGTTACATTACCTTGCTTAATTAATCTCGTATTTTTGCGTAATTCTTGCCTATAGCCAAATGTTTCCCTTAAGAGTCGCGAGGACTTTATTCTAGAAGCATCGATCATGGGGCAATTTAAACATCCAAACGTAATTGAACTGAAGGGTGTGGTCACACGCAGCCCAGACTCGCCCATGATGATTGTAACAGAATTTATGGAGAATGGATCACTGCAACATTTTCTGAAGGTACGTATGATTAAATAGATTTGACTTTTTTACAAAGTCCATGATTATGTTGCTGTCGATGATTATGATGGAGGTGGGTGCACGTGCTGAAGGTGAATTATTGATGTTGATAACATCAGAGAAAGGAAGCACTGAGAACTGTTGATATACAACATTTATACAATGTCCACCATTTGCTTGTTTTGTAGCTTCATGACGGCCAATTGTCAGTGCTGCAGCTTGTTGGAATAGCACGAGGCGTTGCTGCTGGAATGGCATATCTATCCGAAATGAATTTTATTCACAGGGTAAGATGTTATATAAGACAAATTGCAGTAAGATGACAAGGGCCACATTGTTGTCCCAAAATTAGCTGCTTGATCAGTGATATGAAATCAACGATTAATTAATTAACTGAAAGGAATGTCATATCCTTATGCATGATCTCCATTCAAAAAATATGCCATGTGACGCGTAATTGCAGCAAAACTTGTCGCATAATGAGAGATCCAAATTGCTCACCTCAGTCATCTTGTTCCTCAAGTACACTAATAAAATGAAAATGTTAATGATTTAGCTTTCAGACTACTTATATTACTACACAGTTTGCAAATGATTTTGTCAACTAATTGACTAATAAGTGTTTATTTACGTGTTTACAGGACCTTGCTGCTCGTAATATTCTATTAGCAGATAACATGGCGGCTAAAGTGGCTGACTTTGGACTGTCACGTGAGCTGGATGACAGCGAAGATAACCCTGACTCGGAATACACTACACAGGTAACTAACAGGAAAATTAGGCATTGAACGACCTTTCCCGCTAAATGTGAAGATAATGGACATCTTGGGGAAGGGCATCCACCACACAATGACTGTAGCTCGGAGTATTCTGCATGTAAGCCTATCGAATAATTCACAAAATTGGACGTTGTTGATGGAGGTTTGGAAACAATTCTTTGGGTTCTAGGGTGGCAAGATACCAGTTCGTTGGACAGCACCGGAAGCCATTCGATACCGAAAGTTCAGCTCTGCTAGCGATGTTTGGAGTTTTGGAATTCTTTTATGGGAAATTATGTCATTTGCAGAACGACCATATTGGGACTGGGACAATTTCCAGGTGAGAGATCACGAGTTAAGGATAAGTCCAGATAGGCTGGTCATTATCCGATGGATTTATATCTAAATTTCCACTGGTATTCATTCTCCATGACGATAATTCACTTTTGATTCAATTTTAGGTGATGGATCGAGTAGATAATGGATACCGACTTCCCGCTCCTATGGTAAGTTGCCTTGTGAACAAGCTTTTTTATAATTATTTCAGTTACAAGGGTTATGTTGCACTTCTTTTGATGTTCCTCTTTAATAATAATAATCTTTATTGAGGAAGTATTTTCATCTTTACAATGATTTTCAAAAAGGACCTCTTTGAGGTTGAATGATTTTGACTGCACTTGTGGTGGTGATCACACAATCTAATGATGACTAGGATGAAACAGCATGGATGGAAAAAGGCACAGATCCGTCGTCATTTCTCATGATGCTTACTACGATATCGATGGTGGTTGATAGTACGCGCGTTGAGCGGTGTTGATGATGCTGATTAAGATGATGGTAGTTGTTGTGGCTGTAATGGTAATGGATGTGTTGATGATAGTGATGTGGGTTACGTTAAGTATGATATTGATGACGGTTAAGACGATTTTTTCTCGCCACTTTCTGTGAATCGGTATGTGAGCCCGAGACTATGTTTGGTACAAGTCCCAAGCTATCTATTTACTCTAGTAAAAATATTCCTGCACGCCTTTTTTATAGAATTGTCCCAAAGCGATTCACAATCTAATGCTGGACTGCTGGGAGGCAGACAAGAATACCAGGCCAAAGTTTCCAGAAATTGTTCAACTACTCGAAGAAATGATACGTTCACCAGAGAAGCTCAACGATGACTCCCAAAATTGCCGTTACGCAAAGTAAGTAAACGCAGAATCAAAAGCTGAAATTGACATTACACTTCAATGACTTTGAACAAGGGTTTCAGGTCGAGGCTATTGGGCACAGTTCTGTACAGTTATTGTACTTTTGGCCCGCGCGCGCGATAGCCTCGAATTGTAACCTTGACTGTTCCGCCATGTGAAGATGAACGGCATCCATAAGTTGATGGTACTGAAGATAACGGTAAGATAACGGTGAGAAGTCAAAGATTGTCGCTTTCACCCCAAATTTTCAATCACGTGACAAACTACGTACTTGAAAAATGCGTATACCCTCTTGGCGTCCCTGGCCGAAAAACTCGGATGAAAAAAATTAGTAAAGTAGAATAGAAGGTGCGTCTATATGACATTCAGCTTTTTAAAAGCTCGCTCTGTGTTTCTAGAGCAAATGAAGATATGGATTTCAAAGAAGTAAGAACAGTTGAAAAATGGCTGGACAACATCAATATGGGTCGATATGCTAACCAATTTGCCAGCGCCGGATATGTGGACCTTCTTGAAGTAAAATCCATAGAAGAGGAAGATCTTTCCAGAATTGGAGTCAGGCTTATTGGACATCGAAATAAAATCAACAAAAGCATTAAAGCTATGAATAGGTATTTTGGAAGCAACGACAACGAGCGTGAGACAGAAGAAGAGGCTTATATTTAGTCAGGATGAGAAAGCTTCACTGATTCTGTCATATTACTGGACAACTCTATAATACGGACACCTCCATATTACGGACGCCTATTTTATTTAGCAGAAGCCAACATACTCACGCCACCATATAAAGTGCAATTCTTTTCGCCTCAACAGCTGTAGTCTCACACGAAATGACACTTATATGCAACACTATCACCTCCTCACCCGTTCATTGATGGACGCTAATTTTGTCACTTTACGATTCCATATTCAGTCAATAATTATGTAGAACAGAAAAAAGACAAAGCTGCGTAGGTGCTTTACTAACGACAGTGGAATCCCTCACATTACTGACACCTCTATAATATGGACACTGACCTCCATATCATGAGTGGACTGACCACTATAATACGGACATTGACCTCCATATTGTGATTCTTGGACACCTCTCTAATACGGACACTGATCTCCATAATACTTAGACCTCCCGATATTTCGTAACCTCAAGATACTGACATCTGTGGCCGCAATGGCTTTAGCTCCATACGACTTTATCATTGATAATTATTTTCAAGGGACACCTCAGTCTTCATTATCATTGATGGACGCTTGTCTCCTGTTCCTCCCGCATTCATTCAGTGCAAACAGTAAAAACGTACAAACAGGATGGCCAGGCTGATACGTGCTCTAAAGACAGCTCGCGTTATTTTGACATAACCTTGGAATTTCTTTACTGCGGTTTTCGATATTCTATGAACAATGACAATCAAACACCCGGCAACCGCCAATTGACGTTTTTTTACTTCCGTTAAAGCTAAAATTTAAAAATACCAACAAATACTAGATCCATTTTAAATTGTCTAGAGATCGCATTTGGTCTTTCAGCAGACTTTTAGTAATCTTTAAGGTAATTTTTTTGATTTTTTGGATTTGTTGTTGTTGTTGTTGTTGTTGTTATTTTTTGGATTGACGGAAGCCATTTGGATGCCAGAGTTCGCAGAATATCTAAAACCGCAGTAAGTGTATCGATCTGCTCATATCGTTTCTTATCATTGCTTTTGGATTGAAAATGCATTGACGCTCTAAGAACCGAGTTTTACGAGTTTGTCGTCGTGACTGGAATTTTCAGAAAGCTACATTAATCAAGATGATTTTCACCTTAACGTTTTCAATACTGATCTTTCTATAACAACTATTGATTACGATTCTGTAAAAATTAAAGAAAACGCCCTCGGCTACATGCAAATATGTTACTGAAGGCTTACTGAGATTTCATTGCAATTTCAGTTATAGATTTCAAACTGATTATTTTGGAATTCATCATAAGTTGAATTGTAATTTAAGCATTATTATATGTTGATGAGATGTTTTTTAGCATACTGATGGCCCTTCTTCACGAGCAACTTTTCTATGATAATTTTTTATGACAATTTGATTTTCCCTGTTTGTCCGTACATGAGCAAATTTGCTTATGAAATTTCGTCAAATTTTCTTATCACCGAGATTCATCAGTCGAAAGCTTGTCATAAAAATTGTTTTTCCCGTGCGGAAGAGCCTTAAGCTCGACCAAGTATTCAAAATTCTTACATGCGGAAACTATGATGCACTGATGATACAGCTGATTTCAAACACCTGAAGTTCCCTTTCATGGTTCCGGCCATTAGTAGAACAAATCCCTAATTCATTTAGTAATACCCAAGATTTTAGTCAATCGAGAGGGCTTTTAAAATATTAGAAGCATAAGTGCACTCAGACTTTCAGACAAGGAAATAAAGGAACATATAACGAAACAGATGATGAGCTGACACCATGAGTCAAACCACATGCAGGGCTGATGCGGCATGGCAGGGTTCAGGCACCTGGACAAAACAGTTCGCCGAACCGCTAAAATAATGCTTTTAAACACCGTATCGTTTCATAGCATTTTAAAAGCACGCAAGAGATGTGTCATCAGGATATCTAAAATATTTTCAGTAAATTTGGATTGAAATCTTTTCGGCGTATTCCAGTGTCATGCACTCGATTGCGTGACATTCATCAATAGCGTGACCATCTCAACTTAGTTCCGGCTGCTGATAATATGACGTCTCTTGAGCTACAAACTGATAAATCAACATGGGCAGTCGTCGATTGAGGGTATAACAGAAAATGATCGATTTTCCTGGTTTCTAAGGTAGGTATCAAACAATTTAGAATCATTTGAATGTTCTTTTTACGCCTACAGTTCGAAAGCATCGCCTCCAAGTTCTTTGGTGCGATGAATATTTGGCGGCGATGTTTGTAACAAGTTATGTAAATTGCCAAAAAGAAGTCAAAATAAGCACGTTTGCTTCAATGAAATTCATTAAATACTACATTATACAAGATATTTAAAGACTTAATACATCATTGGTGACTAGATGAATATTATCAAGCTCATACAAAACGAATCAAAGATGAAATACTTAATACAAGTGAACATGCGATCAGGTCATTCATCTGTGTCGTTCAAGCTACCGAATCTTGTCTTCTTTATACTCATATAATTAATTGACAGATTTTCAATACATAAAAAAGCCAATTTAGGGAGTGTTATTTTTAATGTTGCAACATAACAGATCAACATAAGAAAAGAAGAGTAATCTTACTTAGGAATTCAATTTATGCTTGGATAGTAAATTATGACAAATATTCGAAAAAAAGTGTACCAGTAGAAATTATTGCAGCATTAATAAATATTTTTCATAATCTCTAAATATATCAATCAAATGAGAAATCGTATTTTTAGTCACTGATTTCATCCTGTCGTTAAAGCTTCTTTCAGGACTAAAATTTCTCACTTTAGTTTAATATTTAACTCATTGCAGATTACAAGTGTCATCAATATAGTACATGTGTTTAAAAGGGGATTTGTTAGGTTAGGGACCGACTATGTGACTTCTTGCTAGTAACTGGGTGATTTTGTTCGTGTACGATATTTTTTGCTGGACTCATTTTGTGCGTATTTTTAAATTTAGAATTGCAAAATGTGTATTTCATCTTTCGACTCTAGGACTTTTTTCCTGATAATTTCGTTGCATTTCAAAGCAATACCATCTGATTACAGTGGCCGAGATGGGCCAAAATTAAAACGAAAATCAATTGACAAAAGCGAAAATGCAAAAGTCGAAATGACAAATTGCAAAACTCAGATTCAAAGCTCCCAGGCGTCCCTCGTCAGATTGTTAAAGGAGACTAGTAACTAAATACGCAATAATGATTAATCATTAAAATCCATCACTTTCGTCCCCTCACTTCCAACACGTGTAATTCTGTGAACTTGGAAATAAGTATGGCATAAATCAACGGCGACAAATGTTTGGAGAAAATCTATTTTCTTATCAATTTTGAAAATTTATTGTCCTGAATAGAATGCAATGCAATGCAATACAATGCAATGCAATGCAATTTATATAGCGCTTATTCAGGTGTGTTCTAAGCGCTAGGAGATTAAATGAGATTATAATAACAATCTACAAACAAAAACCTATAATCGGAAATTTAATAGAATGCAAGATCAGAGGTGATAATACAAGACTTTTATTATGAAAATGGAAAAAAAATTGGGAAAAAAAGGTAGGCCATGCCGGCGGTGGGCCATAGAGTAGGTTTCGTAGTTACCCAATAAATTGAAACAATCTAATAAATACAGAAATCGCTTAGCATTTTTATTGTTCTTATTTTCAACATGGAAGTTAAAATCACCAGAAATAAGAAGTCCCCCAGAGGACGTGACTAAACGTTCCAAGAGAGAGGAAAAGTCATCTATAAAGAATTGATGATGTGTTAGGCCTCTTTTTTGTTGAGGGCGGACGATAGACGATAACAATACGATAGATGCAGGAACTCGAGTGAAGTAATAATTCCATAAATTCAAAAGAAGTAAAGGTAGCTGATTTACTGCGGTTTTCGGTATTCTGCGAACTCTGACTTTCAAACGCCAACTCGGCTATAATGATTTGCGTTTTTGCTTCTGTCAATCAAAAGTAAAAATCACTAATACGAAGAACTATTAATACCAAAATGATAGTATAGCTAATATATACTCTCTAAAGATCATATTTGGTCATTTGGTAAGATTTTAGCAAATTTTAGTATTGATTTTTCGATGTTTTGTTGAGGTGGGCGGAAGCGAATAACCAAATTTCAACGGACTGTTTGAAGGTCAGAGTTCGCAGAATACCGAAAACCGCAGTAAAATGTTCAATTTTTCAAGTCTCTTTTATAAATAACTTCCAACACCACCAACAGTACGACCACTACGGGAAACGTGTAAAAATAGATGCATCACGAATAACAAAGTCAGAAATCGCGTTTTCTTTCAACCAAGTCTCATTTAACGCAAGAATATCAACATCCTTCTCGACAACTAATCTTTAATGTGCATAGTGTTATTATTAATTGGCCTGGCATTCGAGACAGACTAAGTTTTTAAAACGAGTTATCCTTAGGGGATGTTGAATTAGAAGGAGCAAGGATGGCACAGTTGGTTAGCGCGCGGCCTTCGGTGCGAGAGGTCCCGAGTTCGATTCCCAGTGATCTCACATCCTTGTCACAAGGTTTCAACTTCTTTCCTTTCCGTGTAGCTTTAAGTAGCTTTAAATACCCGTAAAACGGAGCACTGATGGAGAGAGGGGGTAGAATGAGCGCATCGTCGGCTTCCTGGGAGACCAGCTTCTAGCTTTGCTTCTAGCTGAAGGAACTTCCGACGTTAAATATAGTGCTTTACTTCTTTTTTACCTTTTGATAGTGATCTTGTAAAATGACGGTTGTGGACCACAGCATTTACCACAACGTTTACCTCTATAACGAAACATACCCAACTCTTTGTAACTTGGTAAAACATTCGAAACTCTGGTCACTGTTTGAAAGAATGATTACGACGTAGTTCAAGTAATTCTTAACGGGCATGTAAACCAGCTCTCTAGAGCGCGAAATTTGAATCTCTTGCGGATCAGTGCATAAATGTTGAAATGGAACAGTTAGGTCAGAATCATTTACAGGACCAGGATTAAAGTGAATATCCTTAAAAATAGTAATATCCATTGGAGGATCATGTCCAGGAATGTCAAGGGAGTTAATTGTTGATTGGTATTGGTAATTGGTAATTTGTTGGTAATTTGTTGATTTCAATTTAAGCCAGTTCAGAGTTTAAGAATCTTTTCTAATGCGCATGCGATTTTATCCCGAATGTCTCACCTTCTTTCGTTTGATTAAAAACAAAAGGTTTGAACAAAAGAAGGTGAGAAGTTCGGGATAAAATCGCATGCGCACCGAAAACGATTCTTAAACTCTGAACTCTCCGTTCTAAGTTTAAACGAGAAGTTGAGAAAATTTCGTTTTCTTGACCCGTACTCCCACTCGGCAAACATGTAAAGCAGTGTTTTAAACAGTTTTATCATAGTTTTTAATACTGCATGATGTTTCTACCGTGTTTAGATAAAGTTAATCTATCTATCTGGCTTATAGGAATTTGCAAGACTTAAGCCACTTAGGAAACGAACCATCCTTCAGTTCATTCTATCAATGGTTATTGCGTCTCTACAGATCAGTTCACTTAACGGTGCATTAAGTACAGCAGTAGTTTCTCTGAGTTTCACCAGTATTGATCTAACTTAACTTATATTTGCAGTGTACACAGTGCTATGTATCTCACTTCCACACATCCTTTCCTGCTTTTCATTTTCGCTTTGGAAACTTTAAATGTGTTGACCGAGGCCAAAAACGGTAGGTATATTGTGCATTTTAGTCATTTGTCTATATATGTAGCCTGCGTGTAGCCTTGTTTGCTTTTGCTTTTGTTGTTGTTTGTTTTATTTGTAGTTGTTTTTCATTTCTTTCTCTTCATTAGAAACCATAGTAAAGGTGCCGCATCATAATGTGAACACAAACACTTATACTTGGTCCTGGAATCCTTCAGGAAATGCACAAGTAATAATTCCTACTTATCATATGCTATACATTATCAAACGAAGGAGTAATTTAACAGACTACTCTAGCCTGCTTATAGCAAAATAGATGGCAAAACAGGGGAATACAAAGGACTCCAGCTCCGCAATAGTCTAGCTGGCAAATTTCGTTCGATAAAGATCAGGAGTGCTATTTACCCGGAACAACTAGAAATTCCGGATGGAAGAGCAAATTGTGTGTGTGTCCTTTAAATCTGAAAGTTCCGGAAAACTATTTTTTCTTGCTCTTTTCGGTTCTTCCGGTTCCCGCTCTTGTTTTGTGCGTTGCGTTGCGTTGCGTTGCGTTGCGTTGCGTTGCGTTGCGGTGTGGTTGTGGTTGTGGTTGTGGTTGTGGTTGTGGTTGTGGTTGTGGTTTGGTTTGTCATTAGCAAAAGAATTTCCAACCGGATGGGTTAGTTTAAATGATAAGCGCCCCAGGTTCCATCCCCATTTATATGAGAAAAGTAAGTGCCATCATTGTTAAAGGTTGGCCTTTAAAGATTAGCATTGTGAGCAATGTTGATTGATAAGCCAGATAGATATGCTTGCCACTGGGTCTCCACATCCTTAACATCTATGTTGTTTGTATTACAGTGGAAGCATGTTCCCGACACTAAAGCAAAAATATATTATGCTTGTGATCAAAGCCCGACTAGTGAACCAAACATGTGGTTACGAAGCCAAGTGTTCCAGGTTGACGATGCAAAAAGAGTGGACGTAACTGTGGAGTATGCAGTCAGCAAATGTTCCACTCTAGGTATTAAATATTGCAAGGAAAGCTTAGAATTATTTGTTCACAAGACTGCAATCAAATACACCAAGCCTGACATTGTAACCGGACATATAGGTCCAGATCCTGCCAAAAAACCGAACTTATTTCAGCTATTTGGTACAACAAATCCAAAAGTCTTGACAGTCGGAAGTTTTACAAAAGCCGAAAACACTGAAACGTACTCTTTCCTTGCCAATTCTGCCACTCCATATAATTACCTTGCTGTAAGATCTCGAGGAGGATGCTTCCAGTTGTACGGAGTTACAGTCAGCTATTCGTTTTGTTCATCTGGGGCTCTTTCTTCAAGTCTTGTCCATTTACCGAAGACCATAGCTCCTGCAAACGGTTCAATCCAAGTAAACGGTTCATGTCCCGCACATTCACAAGCAATGGCTGAGAATATGACTTTATATGGATATTGTAAGGCTAATGGTGAATGGAGTACTAACATGAACAGTGGAGAGTGTTGGTGTGATGCTGGATATGGAAACTATTCAGTGGGATCTGGTGCAGAGTGCAAAGGTAGATAAAATATCGAGCGGATTGCAAAGTTTCAATGCAACGTGCACGCTAATCAGCATTTTCTGTGCTAACATTTTTATAGAATGCCCCGAGAGTACATACCAAAGTATGCCTAGTAGCAACAAGTGCAAAAGCTGCCCAATGAATAGTGTACAAGATACCGACAGAACAAAGTGTAAATGCAAGTCCAAATTTTATAGAACCGAGAAAGAACCAATATTCGACAACTGTACGGGTAGGTTTGCGTGGAATGTTGTCCAACTATTACATGCACGTTATTAAAACTAAGTTGAATAATTCATCATCTTTCTTTTTCAGCACAACCTACTGCTCCACGAGATGTAACTACATCATTCTTCAATGCAACGTCTATGTCTGTTAAATGGTCGCCACCCTTGGACTCTGGTGGTCGATCAGATGTGTACTACAAAGTCGAGTGTAAGCAGTGTAACGAGAAAGGACAAGACTGTACCAACGACTGTACTGGTGCTGTTATATCTCATATTACAAGTACCACCACAATGGCTACTGTTAAACATTTATCTGCCTACACGTATTACCAGATTAAAGTGTTAGCCAAGAATGGTGTTAGTAGTTTAGCAGAAACGAATAACGAAAAGGCAAAGTATGCTACACTAAAACAGAGAACAAAAGAAGCAAGTAAGTTGACTGATTAGTGTCTCTGAGATGTACAGAAAGCATGGCCGTTTCCCAAGATACAGTTGAGTGAATCCTGTACTAGCCAAAGCCTCGTTCTCGTTACACTAGCTGTTTATATTTTGTTATCATGTAGATTATATATTGTTTAATTAGCGACTAAAGCTGCTTTACTGGCAATCGTCGTTGTCATGGTACACGTTAGTATGCACTGAAACCGAGGCTTTGGCTAGTACAGCACTCACTCGACTGTATCTTGAAAAATGGCTATTAGCATATCTAGATAGGCTCATATGTGTCAATTCTATAAATATAACAACTAAATATGTTACCAACTCAAATAATATAATTTTTTCCTATTTTTGCCTCATCTTTTGGTACTTTCATAACTAAGGTCACTGTCACAACAAGCAAAACAACAACAATATAATAATCCTCTATGTACCTGACAATTTTGACTTAGTATTACAAAAATGGAAGAATTTAATAAAGGAAGGTACTAGCTCTAACAAATAACTAAACAAAAAGCTTGAATAAAGTTGATACCTTGACACAAAGTACACTCTTCCTTCGTTCAGTGAAATGTTATGCTCCTGATCATGTTTCGGAATATGCAATCTTTGACTCTGTACCAAGTTATCAACTTTACAATGCCAGAGTCGTTAAATGGTTTCTTTTCATAAAAAGCTATTGCACTGTTTGCAATTGATTTGTGATTTAAAATTGCCGAGACATCACACTCATTCGACCACAACATGACCACCAAAGCAGTCGGAAAAAACTATGAAGACAGTTGATTTGGCAAGCGAACGTATTTTGTGGTATGTACGATATAGAAGTATTCCTGATCAAAAATGTTTAAGTCTTTCTTGCGGTTTCTTTTTGTTCCTTTTGTTATCAGGAGATCGTTTATGGAAGATATTTTAAGGCCTTTTTCACGATTTTTGTTGTTGTATTTTACAGCTCCAGGCATACCTTTGGTAAAAACAAAAGTACTGAATTCAACTTCGGTGTCACTCAGTTGGAGTCTTCAAGAAAGAAATGGTTTAATAATTTACTATGAAGTAACCTACTATCCTGTTGGAGAAGGACCAAAAAAGGTTTTAAATGCAACCAAGGACAGTGTCATTGTTGTTGGCTTAATTGCCGAAAAGAAGTATATTTTCCAGGTGTGTATTTTTTCATTAGATAAGGAATAGTGCGCTATTCCATATATTTATTTTCAAACATCGTGCAAGGTATGGCATCTGGTCAACAGGGCACTGGCCAATATGGGCAGAAATATATCGGCAGGCGGGTGTTTCGCTGTAATGCGATCCCGACACTATTTCTACAGTTGATATTTCAGAAAAAGTTTTCCTAATTTTTCAACCTTCGTCAAGGTCTACTGCTGATACAATCGAGAAACATAATCAGCCCTGAGAAGATACCGTATACAGCGGTTGTGATACTTACTCAGTGTTTGTCTTCCCTGTTTAGGTGCGTGCAAGTACTAGTGTTGGTCTTGGACAACCAGGTAACACCACACAGGCAATAGCCTTACCCACCAAGGGTGGAAAAGGTAAGTCCTTATAAAAAAATATGCAATTTCTTGGAATATTCAGAGGCGGACAGTGCGATCTCTGCTTCACACATTCGTGCACTATAATCACACACGATTCTCGACCAATCAGAGCGCGCGTAATGTACCAATTATTATATAATATATCGCCATCTAGAACACAACGTACTTCAGCTTAACGAGGCCGAGCAAGGATGGCACAGTTGGTTAGTGCGCGGCCTTCGGTGCGAGAGGTCCCTAGTTCGATCCTCAGTGACCTCGCATCCTTGTTTCAACTTCTTTCCTTTCTGTGTAGCTTTAATTAGCTTTAAATACCATTAAAAAACGGAGCACTGAAGGAGAGAGGGGAGTAAAATGAGCGCACCGTCGACCTCAAGTTTATCAGTTACCCAAATCACTGTCACGAGCTATCGACGTAAAATATGGTCGCTTTACTTCTTTAACTTTTATCAGTTTAAATTAATGAGGATGGGCTAAAGAGGTGAGAGGAAAAACCAGATCAAACCTAACTAAAACAAAGTCCTTGGAATTCAAAAGAGAACACCCCAAATCAGCTAACACTGAGTTGGGAAGTGAACCGTTTCCATCACCTTGACTCAGATGTACTCCTAAAGCCTACTGGCGTTACACAGACTCTTAGACTTCTTTGCCAATATGAACTGTAACTTACCATTTACAATATTTCTTTATTCAGGTGCCGGTGCATCAAAAGATCTTGCAATAGGTCTAGCTGTTGGCCTTTCAGCTGTAGTAGTTATAGTGGTCGTCATTATTGTAGCTTTTTGTCTGCACAAAAGAAGAAAGTAAGTTAATGATTTAATCAGCTAATGATTTAATCAGCTGATTTTGTATGAGTGCAAACTGTACTGCAGAACATTTGCAGTACCAACGGTATCATAATTCTGAATCTTGACTAGTGGGCGTAGTGTCCGTTTTTGACATTGATCGGTAGGTCCTTCCATTACGTTCCATTCATACGAAACCTGATGTTTTCAATAGTATAACGCACTAATAGTTAATATTAGACGCTAGAGGTATTCCTTGGTTGAACGTTCACACAAAACCCAGTATTCGTACTCGCTATCGATTTATTTAAGTACACAAAGCAGTTCACAAAGATTCACAGTAATTCACAGCGGTTCAAGTAGCGGTCAAACAAGCGGTTCGAACTGTGAATGAAGTAACAAAATATACAGGCTTACAATATGCTTAATAAAAGGCATAAACTCACAAAAAGTACAAATAAATGTCCAAGTAATGAATACTCACACTACTGGGCCAGTGGCGTATAAAAAAGTACACATTAAAGCACTAAATACATCATAAATACTAGTCGCACATGGTTCTTGCAGACTCTCAAACGTTTGACCAACGTACCCTCCTACGAAAGACCGCTGACCGCAAATACAACAAATAAAAATCGAACAAGTTACAAATTAACATAAACAATTGTTCCTCAGCCGTTACATCCCGCCCCCAATGCGTTGCCACTGCGATGCATTTAACACTAATGGCTGAAACAGGGATATCTTCCAGTGTTCATTGTTCACAAGTGTCACGTAGATAAATGGTTAAGATCTGATGACTGCAGCATATCTCCCTCTAGTAACAAATCTTGTCAACGGAACGATCGTAGACTCCAGTTTGTGTCCTCACTTGAAGGGATCGCACAAGGCCATCTGATCCTGGATAAGTGTCGGTGATGAGCCCAAGAGGCCAACAGTAGACGTGTCCGTATTGTCGTGCTTTACTAGCACCAAAATCCCCAACTTTAAGGTTACGCTTAGGGCGCAGCCACTTCTGGCGCACTTGGAGTGTTGGCAGGTATTCGCTCAGCCAGCGTTTCCAGAAAACATCTGCCATATATTGAACCTGACGCCAACGTCTCCTGTAGAGATCTTGTTTAACGAACATTTCTGATGGAAGGGTTGGACCCGAACGAAGCAAGAGAAGATGGTTTGGTGTCAGGGGCGTAAGATCCTTCGGATCATCCGATATCCTGGTGATGGGACGTCCATTGACAATACCTTCGACGATGCACATCAAGGTTGACAGACCCTCATCATCTAAGACCTGTAGAGGAAGTAGACCTCTCAGAACTGAACGTACGGTACGGATTTACCTCTCCCAGGCACCTCCCATATGGGAAGCACCTGGCGGGTTGTAGATCCACTGTATCTCCTTCTTGCGGAGAAAGTCATCAATTTGAGCTTGATTCCACTGTTCGAGGGCTCGTCGCAGTTCTAGTTGAGCACCGGTGAAGTTAGTTCCATTGTCAGAACGGATTTCAACAGGTTCGCCACGGACGAGCGATGAATCGCTGAAGTGCATTTATAAAAGAATCAGTCTCAAGGGTGTGACTAACTTCAATGTGGATGGCTCTTGTGGTGAGGCAGGTGAAGATGCAACCTGTACCTTTTGAGTTCGCTCCTGGCTCGTTTGACGAGAAATGGTCCAAAATAGTCCTACATGGGTACAAGGGTGCTTCGTTAGGTGTTATGCGATCCTTCGGCAGATCTCCCATGAACTGAGACACTGGCTGTGATCTCAATTTCTTGCATGTGATGCATTTGGATTAGTACTCTTCTTACTGTTGCTCTACCCTTCACGATCCAAAACTTTCGTCTTGTTTCAGCGAGAACGCGTTCGATGCCAGCATGGACCAGTCATGGCATGGCAATGCAGAATGACGAGATTAGTGACGTGATGATTGGCAGGTAATATCAAAGGGTGCTTCATCTGGAAGTGCAGGTCAGCTTTGTTGAGCCTTCCTCCTACTCGCCAACTTCCGTCCTCGCTATGGAACGGGGACAGCTTTTGTAACGAGTTATCCTTGCGCCTTCCAAACGTTTGGCTTTGCACGTGGACAATAATAGCCTTAGCAGCGACCCTAATTTTGTTCACGGTTAACTTGTCAGATATGGGTCTCCTGGTTTTCATATATTGCTTTAACTGAAGGAGCCAAGCAACGGACTTCTTAAGGCCTTACCATGACGAGTGTCGCTGTATGAGTAAATCAATGGGGTCTGCTTCACCAGTAGCAACAGTGTACACATTGCGGTTTGGTTTGATTTCAACTGAGTCTTTCAGCATTGAGTATTTAAACTCTGGTTGTGTTGGCCATTCCGATTTCTCTTTCCACAGAAAAGGTGGACCATGGATCCATCTGGAGGTGCTTACCACTTCTGCTGCCGTCTTGCCACGGGAGGCGTCATCTGTCGGGTTTGAACTTGAATCAACTTACCTCCACTGACTTGAGGTGGTGTCCTCTTGAATAGCAGCAACTCTGTTAGCAACGTAAGTCTGGTACCGCTTTTCTTCTTGTTGCAGGTACCATAGGACTATCATACTGTCTGACCAGTAGACTGATTCTTGAAGGGGTTGGAGCACGTTTTGCAATAACTTATCGAGTTTCACTGCTTCAACGGCCGCCGCCAATTCCAATCGAGGAATGGTGGTAGACTTAAGTGGGGCCAGCCGAGAATTTGACATGAGGAATGAACAGTGGATAATTCCATTATTATCAACCATCCTGAGGTATGATACAGCTCCATAGCCCTGTTCAGAAGCATCTGCAAAGTGGTGTAGTTCCGCAAATGCTGTTTCAAAACCCTTGGGTTTTAGGCAACGAGAAACGGCAAAGTTCTGGATCAGTGTTAGATCCTGTAGCCATCGGCACCACTGCTCCTTTACTTCAGATGGCATGGGATCGTCACCAGCCAGATTTAATTCGGCAAAGTTCTGGGAATAACATCTTTGCCCTTAGTATAAAGGGCCTCACAAACCCAAATGGGTCATACACTGAACAATAGGCTCCTGCCTAAAGCGAAGCAATACACCAACAAGGCTATTCGTCAAATCGGGAACTTGATGGACTTTGTCATTCAAAGACACTCCTCGATACGTGGCAGAGCAATCGTATACCAGTCTGCACTTGTTTGGTTTTCTTGGATGCAGCACCGGGTGATGAGGAAGGTACCAAGTGTAGCCTTGTCTGCCTTTCAGATTATCATTTGTCACCGGCTCAGCATACCCCTTTTCAAGGAAATCATGTACACTCGCAATGTAGCTTTCTGACAACTCCAAGTCTCTCTGTAGTCTCTTTCCAAGAAGGTGCAGTCGACGTTCGGCCATCAGACGGGTGTCTGGCAACTCAGGTGGTCTTTCTTTAAATGGGATATCCATCATGTAGTGTTGATCAACAAGTTTCACTGATTCATTCCAAACACTCAAAGCCTTCCTGTGGCTGTTAGACAAGCCTAGACTGTCACCACAATCATCATCATCTAACTTCCAAAAGGTTTCTAGTTGACGCTCAATGTTCAGTTCTGGTTTAGCGGTTGTGAAGTTCGAGGAATTGAAAGTGGCTAGCTTGTCTTGGCCTATAGGGCCGTTCATGATCCAGCATAACGCAGTAAGAAGAGCATATGGCTCACCAGGCTTTCCTCTTCGGGTCTTTTCCGTGAATGTAAGGTCTGAAGTGTCTTGTCCAATGAGCAAATGAACCTCATTGACATTCAACTTAGGCATGCATATTACTTGTAGGTGAGGCCATTCTTTGAGGTCAGTTGACGTAGCCATTTATGTCCTGTCCGATGTTGAACGAAGGACGGACCATTACTCCTGTCATGTCAAATTGGGGTCCACCATTTACGTTTGAGACTTGCAGGTTGACGAAATCTGCTTTGACTGGGGTGTTACTTTCGTGAATAGTGGACAACTTACAAGTATAGTTCTTTCTTGGGACACCAAGGTGTTGGGCACGTTCTTCCGAACAATATCCACTTGTTCCGCCAGGATCTATCAAAGCATAGATATCTGTGTCAAGTCCCTTGCCCCTCACCCGAACCGCAAAAATGGGAAGGGCAACCCTTTCCTTGCTTCAAGCCACAAAATTACTGTTGACTGAAGCATTGGGTTGTGCAGGGGACTGCGGAACAACTATGTGCTGCTGTCTTGCAAATTCAGATTCTTGGGGTGGCTTGGATGGCAGACGTAGAAATTTGCTGTGCTAGTCACAGGTGGTGATTTCATTACTGCCGGTGCTGGATTACTTGTAGGCATAACCTGAGCGGCATTTGGCTGTCTTTACTTCTCTTTTTGGATTCTTGAGATCTTCTACTGTCAACCATGGTCGGTTTTCCTTAGGTGACAGGGATTTTCCGAAAACTGGATTTGAGGCTTGTTGTGCTGCGTCCGTCACTAAACGTATAACATCGGCGAGAGTGGGATGGCGATTTTCCTTGTACTTTATCGCGTGGTTCACCTTCAGCCAGCGAGAGAACAGATAAACTGGTAACTTCTCCACTATCTGATAGAGGCTTCTTCGGGTCTCAAGCTCATTTAGGTAACCCATCGTGAGCAGAGTTTCCCTACAGGTTCGGAGCTCATCGGCGAAGGTCTGTAAACCTTGTGTGTTCTTAATCTTTGGTCGATCAAGTATCTTGGCTATCCAAGCCTGAGATATGACATCATTGTTACCGAAGCGTTCCTTGAGTAGTTCCCATGCAAGCTTGTACCCTTCCTTGGGCTCTTTCACAAGGCAACATTGCAGCCCTTCCGGTGCAGTATTGTATAAGGCTGTTCAATGTAGAACCATCATCATCTGATTTGCTGTCAACCGCATTAGTAAACGCTCTGATAAAGGGCCAATACTTCAAAGGATCTCCATCGAAGGTCATGAACTCAATCTTTGGTCTTTGCAGGCTATCTACAAGCGACTGTTGGTGTATTCTGGTGTCATTCATCATCTGCTGAATCACATATGCAAAGGTAGTATGTGGTGCATGCTGAGGTATGGAGTCCCCTCTTTACAAGGCCGAGGGGGTCCAGGGTGGTTGTCGTGTCTCGGCATCACCGGATTTAGGCTGTTTGCTGTAGTGAGAGCTTCCAAATGACTGAATAGGCTCCGGAGGGGATGGCTGTAGGTCTCGCTTCGGTATAGATACATTGGGTGTGGAATGGGTGAAGCGCAGATCTACCCTGGCAACTTCCGTTGCCGTGTCAGTAGGTGTATCCTCCTTGGTTTCAGTATTCATCTTTAGTTGGGCTAACTCAGCCTTCATTTGCTTCATTTCTTCTACCATAAATTAGCGTCGTTTCTCTAACTCTATTTGTAGCTTGATCCTTTCCAGATTCATTTGTTCTTCGAGCTCCTGATTCTTGAGCTCAAATGCTTCCAACTCTAGAGCTTGTTGTTGCTTGACAGCCTGCACTTTAGCTTCAAGGGCAGCATTATGTTGTAATGCTTGTTCAATATCCAGTTGTTTATGTTTTAACTCCTTTTCTTCATCATCCTCAACTTCATTGTCCACCTCATTGTTATCTTTATTTGGCTCATGTTCATTATATGGCTCATCATGGTCTTTATTTTGATCTTCCAACTCAGCAATCGCAGGCTGGTGCGTTTGCATTTTGCCAATATTCTTCTGCATCCCGACACGTTCGTTGTCATCTGTAAGGCGATCAGCATATGTATTATGGGCAGTAGCAAAATCTCGCAATAATTGGTTAAACTCTATCATCCGTTCCTTCACTGCCATAAGATTGGTATCAACGGCCATTAGCCTATCCACAGCTGTTATGATTCTTGTTATTGCTGCCTTTGCTACGGCACGACGTGACTTACGGTGGGCGATTTCAACTTGTAATTCATCAAGCTCTTCAACGTTTTCAATATTTTCTTCTTTAGACATATTTACAGCATGAATAAACCATACAACGACACAAATATAGCTTGCTTTGATCTCTATTTCGTAAATATACAACTATCTTGAATTCAGTACCTGTTCCAATGGCGATATTAAAATTCCAAATGACAATAACAGCGATGTAAACATTCCAACGACGACGACAATATATTCAAAGAATGACAATAATATTCCAACAGTACTGATCAAATGGCGATATCAAAATTCCAAATGACAATAACAGCGATGTAAATATTCCAACGACGACGATAATATATTCAAAGAATTGCCAATAATATTCCAATACTGATCGGCTTAGTTTCGAACTATAACGCACTAATAGTTAATATTAGACGCTAGAGGTATTCCTTGGTTGAACGTTCACACAAAACCCAGTATTCGTACTCGCTATCGATTTATTTAAGTACACAAAGCAGTTCACAAAGATTCACAGTAATTCACAGCGGTTCAAGTAGCGGTCAAACAAGCGGTTCGAACTGTGAATGAAGTAACAAAATATACAGGCTTACAATATGCTTAATAAAAGGCATAAACTCACAAAAAGTACAAATAAATGTCCAAGTAATGAATACTCACACTACTGGGCCAGTGGCGTATAAAAAAGTACACATTAAAGCACTAAATACATCATAAATACTAGTCGCACATGGTTCTTGCAGACTCTCAAACGTTTGACCAACGTACCCTCCTACGAAAGACCGCTGACCGCAAATACAACAAATAAAAATCGAACAAGTTACAAATTAACATAAACAATTGTTCCTCAGCCGTTACAAATAGTGTGAAGCAGTGCACTTGTAACTATGTGACCACATTTCTTGTTATATGTTTTACGGCCCCAAAATCATTGTCTGATGATGCCATTAATGTAAAACAGTATCTATGATAATAAGAATAGTTTTTAAAACTTGGAGAAGGTATGTTTTTGAAAAAGCTACAGATACAACATGTTATGAGTGTGTGCATGTATATCGAGGGACAGGAATGACCGATAAGTTTTCATTGTTGTTGCATTATATATGTTGCATCCAAACTAAAGTTTTGTTTTGTCTCTAGTAATCGTACAGAAAGCAAGATGCACCTGCCATTGAGTAAGTTCATTTATATTGCTAAAGAAAAAAACGCTCAAGAGCGAGGACAAGAAAGTTCCATTACTATAATAATAATAAATAATAATAATCTTTATTTTACGATGATTACCAATTTAGCAAAGCCAATCTTACATTGGGTCATCAAAACTGGGTTTTAATCATTTCTTTGAGAGTGTAGTAGCCATGTTGAGCTGAACGAACAAAAGACAACAATGAAAAATCTTTTGTTGAAGTTTATCCACGATAGCTGCAGTGACATCACATGCAAACCAGCAATATGAGGATTCTACATTAGGAAGCATTAGCAGTATTACAATGTTATCAACATCATCATGATGATGATCATCATCATATTTTCGTTGATGATCATCATCTCCCCTTGTTTTATCAGCTCCTGATCTAGTACCACTGGATGGACATCGAATGTATATCGACCCTAGCACCTATGGCAGCCCAATGGAAGCTCTACTGTCTAATGCAGAAGAAATTGATTTCCGTGACCTAAAATTGGAGAAATATATCGGAGGAGGTAAGTCCTTAGTCTTGAGAGCGAAGAATTCGCAGTTATAGAACCAAACAGGCAGAAATTAAAAGTTGATCATTGAAATTCAATTGAGTCATCATTTCAAATCTAATTATGAATTCGACTAATAAGTGCTGTAGTATCGAACAGTTTTTCGTTTTCGTTTCAGGTGAATTTGCCGATGTTTACAAAGGAACTCTGACGAAGGGCTTGCAGACTGAAATTGTTGCGGTGAAACTGCTTAAAGTAATTACATCCATTTGTTTTCTAAGCGTTTTATTAAAGAACCAGTATGTGCATTAGAATATTTTGCTGCCTTGAATCTTTACGATAAAGTATTCAATTAGAAAACAAAATCTATAAACCCTCATCTTCTAACCATACAACGAGGTAGAGATGTTTTCTATCCTATCCCATCCCCACAAAAAAAAAGGCTGACCCAATAGACTTCATTCCCATGCCATTTTGCTGAAATATGAAATATATTTTGTCAATAGCCGAAATCATCATCGAAGAATAAGGAAGATTTTATTCTAGAAGCTTCGATCATGGGTCAATTCAAACATCCAAACGTAATTGAACTGAAGGGTGTGGTCACACGCAGTCCAGAATCGCCGATGATGATTGTAACAGAGTTTATGGAAAATGGGTCACTGGACCATTTCTTGAAGGTAAATTAAAATTGTAAATGTCCTGCACGTTGTAACATTAAGCGATGGCGAGATGTTTGCGGAGAAAGAGTAAGGACAGAGTTGATGTGCGATGAAGATGAGCTTTTATAGCCAATAGTGAATGCTCAACCAGGTGTGATGGAAAGGATAGTTGCCGTCTGTCTGGTGTAATGGTTAGTAAAAATTGTCTAGAGAAGAATAATGAGATAATGGAGAGGAGTGTCGGAAAAGTGATGAAAGACGCAAGAACATGGCTATTAAGTTAATTTTCTTTATGTAATAGATAATATCGACCTATATTTTGTAGCTTCGTGATAGTCAGTTAACCATACTCCAGCTTGTTGGAATGGCAAGAGGCGTCGCCGATGGAATGTCTTATTTGTCAAAAATGAATTTCATACATAGAGTAAGTTCTCTGAGGTGATTCTTTTGGAAGTTTTATATAGGTCCAAAAATTCAACTCCGTTTGGATTTCTTTTCGTTTCACAGGATCTTGCTGCACGTAATATTTTAGTAGCAGACAATATGGCCAGTAAAGTGTCTGACTTTGGATTGTCACGTGAGTTGAACGATAGCGAAGATAATCCTAACTCCGAATATCAAACTCAGGTAATTTAACTAAGAGGTTACTAATAAGCAGTTAATCTTACTCATAGAGATAGCTACTGATCCAGTCCAAGGTTGGTGACCAACATCACTTTCAATTATACTGATAAATATTGAATTTTTTAGGGAGGCAAGATTCCTGTTCGTTGGACAGCACCGGAAGCCATTCGATACCGGAAGTTCAGCTCTGCTAGTGATGTTTGGAGTTTTGGAATTCTTTTGTGGGAAATTATGTCATTTGCAGAACGACCATATTGGGACTGGGACAACTTTCAGGTCTGTATTGATTGATTGATTGATTGATTGATTGATTGATTGATTGATTGAGTGAGTGAGTGAGTGAGTGAGTGAGTGAGTGAGTGAGTGAGTGAGTGAGTGAGTGAGTGAGTGAGGGAGTGAAGGATTGATTGAGTGATTGATTTTGTTGTAGTGTCTTGTAACTTTTTATGAAACACCAGCTCTGTTCTTTTAATCGTTCGTTCGTTGTTGTTGTTGTTTTGTTTTTCGTTTGCTTGTTTGATATTTCGCTGTTTGTTGGTTGGTTGGATGCCATTTCCTTTCGTTGTAAGTTCCAATATTATTCACACAGCCTCTGTCTCTTTAAAGGTCATGGAAAGAGTTGATTCTGGATATCACCTCCCTGCACCAATGGTACGTTTGATCGACTGCTTCATTATCAAAATTATCTTCTTCGAACATTGTCAATTTTATCATTCTCATCATCACTTTATATACCCTTCTTCTCTTATGTTACAGAACTGCCCCAAAGCCATTCACAATGTAATGCTGGACTGTTGGGAAAAAGACAAGAATAAAAGGCCAAAATTCCCTGAAATTGTTCAGCGTCTGGAAGATATGATACGTTCACCAGAGACTATGAACGACGACCAAGTTAGCTCCCGTTTCTCGAAGTGAGTACTTTCAAATAGTAATCGCCTAATTAATATAACATCTGAATATTTTAGTGATAATCGGTTCATCGACTGTTCTCATGAGATTTGTGCAGCCCATCGCAGTTAGCGAACAGTTTTTCCATGTCGGCATGGAAATAAGACGTCTCTGATTTAACAGCTAACGGCTTGGTCGGCCATGAAATCATATAAAATTAGCCGTTTTCAATTTAATGAGATGTATTTCCCTTTTTTGGTGGTACGAGTGACGCAGTTTGTAGGTGCGCGGCCTTTCACCGCTGTGGTCCTGGTTCATGTCCCAGCTGGGGTGTTGGACAATTTGTATTAAGGTTGTATCTCTTCTTTTTCTCCGTATACTCCAGTTTTCCTTCCTCTCTGAAAACCAACACGGTTTCGATTCCGAAATGTGCGAGGTGTGAAGACATATGGGCTGTATGGCGGTAACCCTGTGCGCCATTTATGGTCTTCAACTCGACCGTGTTTAATTCCGAATTCGGGCTGCAATGTGGAATATTTGCTTCCCAAATTATTTCTAATGCTTATATCTATTTTTAGCTTACTAGATTTTGTTTTGTAATTTCAGGGTTGGCTCTCAAGCCAATTTTGGCGAAGTTTCATCAGTAGAGGAGTGGTTGGTTCAAATCAACATGCGCCAATACACAGATAACTTTATAAATGCTGGTTTGACTGAACTGAGACAGATAACAACACTTAGTGTAGATGACTTGAAGCGGATAGAGATCAAGTTAGTAGGGCATCGTAACAAAATCAACAAGAGTATCCAGGCCATGAAGGCACATTTTGAAAGTATAAGCAACGGGAATTAAGTAGCAGAACAGCGTGAACGTTTATGGAACCGTACCTTCACGTTACCACACAACCATTTTGGATTCTGGAAATATAGTAGGTTTCCGTATCTTTACATTTTTACTTTCGGCGAGGTTTTGGGTGCGATACCATCGAAAGCACATTGATGTTCCATATACATAGAAAGGCTACCTTACCAGCTGTGAGCCAGCATGATCAGAATAAGTGGTTCGTGTTTTCGCATGGTTCTCAGATCATCTGCGTTGAATCAGTGTGCTGGCCATGACTGATGGCGCAATTGAGATCATATGAAAAAGACAAAGAGCATGCGCATAGAGCATGCGCAATAATACAGGCTGGTACTTTGAGTCCTTTCAATTTAGAAATTAGTGCTAGAGTTGAGCGACGTGTTGGCAAGGTTTCCAGATCAGAGCTGGTGTTGCAGACGGTAGTGTAGCAGCAACTCGTAAAATTTGTTGTGACTGAAGAAACAAAAAAATACATTTCGTTGTCTCCTCGTTCTATAGTTTTATAGTGATGGTATCAATCCAACACGATTACACCCGCTGCAGACCAGCACTGATGAAATCATTTATAAATAGATACATACGTAATGCAGCGGTATTTCTCGTCAGAGCATGCGTATTCATGAGCATATGAATAGAATTTGACAAAGTAACTAAACCTGCTTCTCACGAAAAAGCTGAAGACAGAAGCAACATACGCAGACTCAGTAATGCATTGTTCATTAGCAGTACTTGTCTTTTCACTAGTGACATAAGCACAAGCAACATACACAGACTTAGTAATGTACTGCTCATTAGCAGTGCTTGTCCTTTCACTAGTGGCATAAACATAAGCACAAGTAACTACACAGACTCAGTAATGTACTGCTCATTAGCGGTGCTTGTCTTTTCACTAGTGACATAAGCACAAGCAACATACACAGACTTAGTAATGTACTGCTCATTAGCAGTGCTTGTCTTTTCACTAGTGACATAAACATAAGCACAAGCAACATACACACACTCAGTAATGTACTGCTCATTGTCTTCTATCGCGAAATAGAACACTGAGCTTTCCTATGTTGCTTCGGTCGCTCGTGAAAACCAGGACTTATGCATAGCGGTCCATAGCAATTCAAGCAAATTGATATAGATAACTTGAGAAAACTTTGAAAATTAAAGACAATGTTGCTATCCATGCAATACATAGATATTTAGGAATATATGTAAAGAGTAATTATTGTGTAAAACTTGACATATCTTATTATATTTCGTTAATAAAGAATTCAAGTAACGTAACGAAGAAAATCTAATCAAGAATTAAAGTTAATATATCGACTAGTATAACTTTTGTTTTGATATGTATTATATGATATGTTAAATAAATTAAAGACATTATAATTATGCATTGTTTGGGAGATACGTTTTTCCAGTGAAGTGGAACGTTTTCCGGGTCAGTTACGAACTGAATAATTGCTTAGAATGCTAAATGAGATACCGGCAGCCGGTTTATATGAGGATGAATAAGGCTTGTTTTCCTGGTTTCTGAAAGTAAGTATTGATCAGTCTATGTTGATATAATATATATTTACTTTTTACATTACGGAGATATCGCCGGAAAAATTCTTTGATGTGTTTTATCCCACGATAAAAGTTGGTTCTATTTGTGGTTAAGTTTATTTATATTAACCAAAGAAGTCACTTACCGCAAAGTCCTTATAAGATGTTTCTCTCTTTAAATATATTTAATTACGACATGTCATCTTGACAAGTTTCTTTTGCCAATTAATATATTTGGCTGTAAGGACACTTAATTTATAGCAATCGGTGGATGTTATGCTTACTTGAACCAACATCAGCATTTTAAGTAAATATGTCAATGGCGTAGAGACACAAGTGGAAAACGTCATAATCTTCGCAAAAAAATTAAAAGTATAAGAAAGTAAAACCGTAAACAATAATTGGATGAGGTTTTGATGATATCAGGAATTATCAAGGTCGAGGTAAGTGGTGTTTGCAAAACCAAATTCAATAATTGTTTTATTATGCATTGTGCATACTTTCATACATACATCAACTTTATTTTGACACGATAAGAATTAAAGCTCAGTGCTTATGGGGTCGTGTATCTAACTTCTGTAAATATAGACATATAAAAAATAAATTAAGGAATATAAAACGCGCGCGCATGTCTCTGTACTGTGATATAAACAGGATGGAAGATGTAGAGCAAGAGAAAAGCAAGCTTAGGAACACGAGGCGTAGCCGAGTGTTTCTCTTGTTTTTCGAGTGCTCTACATCTTCCAGAGTTTTTATATCACAGAACAGAGACATAAGCAATCATTTTATATTGCTTTTATAAAATATTTTCGACGTTTTCTGTGCACGCCATGTCTCTGTCCTCTGATATAAACATGGTAGCCAGCCAATCAGCGCGCGCGTTATATCTCAAGTATTTTATAATATATGATAAAATTTCTAAAATACTAAAAAACATATAAAATCGTTATTTCTAAAATTTAATGTTGAAGCGAACAATATCCTTAACTATATATGTAAAAATTCTAAATTTTAACTGGCTATGTGAATATGAAAATTACAGCACTGCAGTAAGCAAACTGAGCTGAAACACGAGCAAACTCTTCGACAAACGTTCTATAAAATTAAGTCCGTTTCCGAGGAAAAAGTAAAGACGAGTTAAAAACCATACCGAAACTTATAGGTTATGATACTAGCTTTTATTTCATACTGTGTACCTTTCTTCTATCGCTGTACTACAACTTTTTTCTCTTTTCTTTCTTTCTTTCTTTCTTTCTTTCTTTCTTTCTTTCTTTCTTTCTTTCTTTCTTTCTTTCTTTCTTTCTTTCTTTCTTTCTTTCTTTCTTTCTTTCTTTCTTTCTTTCTTTCTTTTCAATCTTTTCTTTTTCTTTTTTTCTTTAAAATCCTTCGTGTTCGTTCGTTTGCTATTCATTTTGTAGCCCTGTCATAATAACCTACAGACAACAACCAGACCGCTATCCTACGCAGGCTTGGTTTTGCAACCTACAGAGACCGCTGAAAGATCGCTTGCGCCAACTGATAGTTAAAACTGTCTGTAGGCTCTTGACCAATGAAAACACAGATACTTTGGACAATGTAAAACTTAAATTGTGTACTTGCATGACTGGGCAATCTGGGGATATCGGCGCAATGTCATGAAATACTGTAAGAACCAAATGTTCATACTCTTCATGCTTACAGATTACACCCAGACTCTTTGAGGTGTCGAGTAAAATAGCTAAATTGTCTCTTTTTTTAATTGTCTGTAGCTCGAGGTCCTACAGTCAATATGGTATCATAATGTTAAATACATTTGTTCAAGTGGGGATGATAACTCTCATTTTGTCGGCTGAAGCCAAAAACGGTAAGTTATTGGAAATCACTGCAGTTAGTACTACTGTTAGCCAAACTAATTGGTTTCAAACTGAAAACGGTGATTCAAGTCGAAAACTTGTGTTGCAGCATCTGGGGTGACTTCAATCTGACAACTTTTACACTTGAGTTGAAGTTGTTGTTCTTGACAGCAAAAACAACAGCAGCACTTTCAACTACAAGAATATGTTTTGTTGGAGTGGCCCCGGTTTAGCTATTAATTTACGTTACCGAGTCGATAAAAAGCAATCAACTGACCATCAGGAATCACGTGATAATGTTCGAAACCGCATATAAGGCCAGGTCAATTTGATCTTAGCTCATTTTTTTGCGGATCCAATCCTCGCATCAAGACCCTAAGGAAAATGAAATACACCATCTTATACAGCAACTAGCTCTAGCAGGAGGAAAAGGAAGGAGACCTTTTATAGCTCAATCCCTACTCAGTCTCATTCGTCAACTTGGAAAGTTCCAAAAAATATGAACATTTCTTTTGCAAAGGAAGAGCCTAATTCTTAGCTGTAGATAGAAATCTTGAGTTTTGGTCTGTGTTTACTTGCATCTAGTTACCATTTTAAGAGTACCGAAGTCAACAACTTGGTCATGGGCAACTTCTGGTACAAACCCTACTCCGGTAAGAGCGTAAAAGTATTTAACTATCCTGAATCTTACATTCACTGGATTCCGAAATCTATTGCAGGTTATTCACAAATATCTAATCCCCTAAATAAATTTTTGGAGTCTCTTAAGCCTGTGATTGTAGATATCAGTGATTGGAATTAGTGTGAATCGCTGCTATCACAGCTAGGTTCTCACTTAATAACCTTTATTTCGATTTTTATCCTTTATAAATGGATAGCCGTAATTCTATTTTATTTATTTTCATTTTATTTATTTACTTTGCCCAAGAGCAGGATCCCACAAGGCATAACCAATTATTGTGGGTCCGTACATTACAATTCGGGCATTTATCCTTGATAACAGTGCAAGAATCTTTTAATGCGAGAAAGGGAGAATAGTTTTCAAGATATAACTATTATTTTGTTTGATTATTGTACTTTTATTTTTCCAAACAGTGGACAAAGCCATCAGTTACTCCAGTACGGTACTTTGCATGTGACAAAGATCAAGCGAACGCCTGGTTGAGAAGCGATGCGTTCCAGGTTGGCGATGCAAAGAGAGTTGATGTTATGGTGGATTATGCAGTCAGTAACTGCGCTGTTTTGCCAGATTATAACAATTGCAACACTAAATTGAAATTATTTGTTCACAAGGCAGTGATTTTAGATACTACGATAAACCTAAATACTCTATATGTGGGTCCAAACCCTGCTATAAACCCTGGTCAGTTTCAACTATTTGGTTCAACAAATCCAAAAGTCTTAAGAACAGGAAACCTTAACAATCCGGAAAATACTGAAACATACTCTTTCATTGCTAATCCTGCAACGCCTTACCATTACCTGGCTATACAATATACAGGAGGATGTTTTGCGTTATTCGGAGTAACTATTAGTTACTCGGTCTGCTCATCACTTATCCTTCTACAAAATCACATTGAGTTGCCGCAAACTACAGCTCCTGCAAACGGTTCAATCCAAGTATTAGGATCGTGTCCTGTACATTCACAACCAATGGCTGAGAATATAACATTGTATGGATATTGTAAGGCTAATGGGGAATGGAGTACTAACATGTACAGTGGAGAGTGCTGGTGTGATGCTGGATACGGAAGGTATTCTGTGGGATCTGATGCAGAGTGCAAAGGTAAATCATCTTCTTACAATAAAAAATAAAGCCCCTACAAAAGATCCCAATAACAACATCCAAAGTTGGCCCCAACATTGTTAGCAGTTGTTGGATGGCTGTTCAAAGAGACCCAACATTGCTAAGTTACTCTTTGGTGAAAACAAAACAAAAGAAATATTGGCTCAACGCCGCGAAGTTTCAATGCATTCAACATGGGAATGGTTGTCCAACATTGTTACTGAGGGGCGTATGCTCGAGGCTTGAGTGTATTGTAACCATAATTATGTCCTTTAAAGGCATTCACATATACATCATCTTAATCAAAGTAGTCACATCTTAAATACCCCATCATACGTCTTTGTTATTCCTAAATAGCGACCGCATGCAGCGACAATCTTTTGATTAGAACAAAGCCAATGTCGAAAGTCAAAGTTTATCAGTTTATGAAGGTAAAAAGGGAAAGACCATCAAAACACTTGTACTTGCACTTTCCCACAGGTGTACCTAAAGACGAGTCTTGGGACTCGATGCCTCGCTTTCATGTTTTATTTTACCACCAAAGGCTTCTATTTGGAATTAGACGTATTAAGACCATTGTAATTATCATTAACATATTGGCAGAATCCATAAGGGAATCTAGAACTCTTTTTGATTTCTTTATTTGATGTTTGATTGTGAAATTGATAACACCATACCATGGATCCCCTTTACTCTCTAGCATGTCCAAGTGGTACGTACCAAAACACAGCAAACAACACGACGTGTAAGAGTTGTCCTCATAACAGTGAGCAAACAAATGAAAGGACAAGTTGTACATGTATAAATGGGTTTTACAGAACTGATAAGGAATCCACACTTAGCAATTGTACTGGTAGGTATAGACATCACGGTATCAAGCAATGAACATAATGGAAACTTATCCGCTTCCTCTTTTATCGAACAGCCCAGCCTTCAGCTCCTCGAGATTTAACTCCAACATTCTTCAATACAACATCTATAGCTATCAAATGGTCTCCTCCCTTGAACTCTGGAGGTCGATCAGACCTGTACTACGAAGTGGAGTGTAAGCAGTGTAACGAGAAAGGACAAGACTGTACCAAGGAATGTACCGATGTTGTTATAACTCATGCTACAAGTACCACTAGAGTAGCTACCTTTAAGCATTTATCTGCCTATACGTATTACCAGATTAAAGTCTTGGCCAAGAATGGTGTTAGTAGTTTAGCAGAGAAGAACAACGGAAAGGCAAATTATGATGTACTGAAAACAAAAGAAATAAGTAAGTTGACTGATAGCTTCAACGAGAAATCGCCACGAAAGCCTGCATTGTATCTTAAAATAAAGTAACATTTCTCAGACTCTCCTGCGCACCTTTCCATTGATAGGGTTTTGCATTCAATGAAAACGGAAAAGTAAAAGCAAAACGTTTGAATTCATCAGCGGTTCTAGTTTCGGTTTTCATCCATGAGGTTGTCGTTTGTCAGAAGATCGTGGGCGCAACCGAAGCCACCACGGCTGGAATTCGAGCCTACAGTAGTTCGAGCACTTGGTGCACACAGAATGATCTCGCAAAATGATCGCAATTCTCCATGTAATAAGTCTAACTCAGTTGTATTGATCGCGCCAAGTCTTTCCAGTTTAGAAAGAGATTGTGTCAAATCAAATCAAATCAATTTTATTTTACACACTTACTTATAGGAATGATTTTACATTGTAAATCGAGAAAGATGTATGTAAAAAAAGTAAAAGAGGTAGTTTTTATGTTATTATGCCCAAGGGCTAAATAGACTGGAAAGTTGTCGTGTTAGCCCTTAGTAATTTTTGGAGCAACTAAGTGAGTGCATGAACAAACTTATCGTGTCCTTTTGAAGTTGCGACCCTTTAAAACAGTGTCATGCGGATCTACGCAACCGAAACTAATGGGATTTTTATTTGCTACAGTTCCAGGGGCACCAGTAGTAACAATAGAAGTACTAAATTCAACTTCAGTGTCAGTCAGTTGGACTCTTCAAGAAAGAAACGGTGTGATAACGTACTATCAAGTAACCTATTATCCTGTTGATGAAGAGTCAAAAAATGTCTTGACAGTAACTGGGAACAAAGTCACAATATCTAATTTGACAAAAGGAATGGAATACATTTTTCAGGTTTGTACCAGAATTTTTATGGTCTCGACTTAGGGGAAGTTTTCTCGAAAAAGAGTAACATTGGCCATAAATCTGTAAAAGAGGGCTACGTTTTTCACGCCCTCAAATCCTGCGGGGTGAAAAATCGGTCTGTTATATTATTAGGGCCTAAAACGTTTTTGCATTCACGTTTTGATACCTTCTGAAGTGAAACGTTTCACATTCCTACAGTTTACTTCAAGTTGTTTCTTTAATTAATTGCCTGCTGTTACATACCTTATTTGTCCAGGTACAAGCTGGTACAAAGCTTGGTGTTGGTCGATCAGGCAATGTCACAGTAACTATACCTTTGAAAAAGAGGGCAAATAGAACTAGTAAAAGTGAGTTTTTATAACACAGTCACCTAAAGTATAAGATCAATCTTACTGTGGATGTCTTATATATAGAAGTTAAATATCATATACCTAGATACTATAGTCGTGTAGTCTATTTACAAATTTATGTGATACTGATCGTCGAGTTACTCAGCTCGGTGACAAGGACTAAAACGTTCCAATTGAGACATATATTTATAAGGACTTTTTATTCTATTTTACGGGTTTATAGACTTATAAATAATGATCATATTTATAATCTTACGTTGCATTCTCATATACGGTCCAAGATGTACAGTCACCTCTCTTCAAGCGACCACTCTCGTAATCCACCACTTTTTCTTGAACAAGGGCAGGTCGCGGTGACACGGCACGACACAGTTACAGCAGCAATTCGAATGTTTCACGGCCTTTCATACGAAAAGTACTCAAAGATACATGTTTTTGTGCAACGGTTCTTTTTAGATATAGGTTATTGGTCGACTAACCAGCTAATACAGCTGTGTATTTTTACGAGTCACGCTGTATTCCCTGGTTAATCGACCAATTATAACATATTTATTATACAATTCTGCAAAAATCAATACAAATGATGTCGTTTTTATTGCCACCTTTGACTTTGATTAGCGCGCGGCTTTGCACTGGGAAGCCATTCAAATGTTACTAACCTAATACGGTCTCATATTTTTCGCGTTCTTGTACATATTACGTGCGTTCTTTTGAGAATTGTATAATAATGATATTATATTAATCTTCTTCACCTGTTTGCTATATGCGCAGAATAACAAGTTCTCCTCTGCTTTCCTCAGGTCCTTTTACCCAGGACTATTTTATTATCACTGTAGTTGCTGCAGCTGCTTTCATATTAGTGCTCATCATTGCAACCGTTTGCATCTGCAAAAGAAAACGGTAGGTAAATATAAATGGAGCTACAATACGATACAATACAATACAATACAATACAATACAATACAATACAATACAATACAATACAATACAATGCAATGCAGTGCAATACAATGCAATGCAATGCAATGCAATACAATACAATACAAAACATTACAATACATTGCAATACCATACAATGTGAAATGAAATGCAATACAATGCAATGCAATACAATACCATGCAATGCAATACAATACAAAATAATACGAGGCAATGCAATACAATACAATACAATACAATACAATGCAATGCATTGTAAGTTTGAAACTTTTCTTTTATCCTTTTTATCTAAGGGCAGGTCCTATTCCCCTTCTCTTCTCCTCCGCTTGCCCAATGATTTAAACTATAGGATTTGTTGAACATTTATGCTTTGAGGTACCGTCATGAGATTGTAAATTACAGTACGAATTGAATTGTATTGTTTAATTTCTAGAAAACGACGCTCAGAGAAACGGTCGCACAACGCAAGTAAGTTTCATTTCCAGACAGTTGTGAAGACGTTTAGCGGGCAATTATTGGCAAAGTCGGAGTTGCAGATCAAAGTGTTTTGCATATTGGAATCGTATCTGAGGGTTCGCGGGTTCCGGCTAAAGACTTTAATCCAGTACACTCTTGAATTGCATACCAGCATGGCTGGGATAAAGTTTGGGATGGCACGGTAACTCCCACGCCTACCCTTGTGAATGTACATACCGAAACGTTAACTGCGATAGACAGTTTTCCATGACTGAATATTTTTGAGGGCGACTGATCTGGATGCCATCTATATAAATTTATTCAAATCATATGCACTTGATATTCCAGTGAACAATTCCCTGTATACTGGTCATTTATAATAGTAAATGTGTTGCTTTGAAAGCAACACTGATCGATCATAATCACTGATCCTTTGGCACGCGTCCGTCTTCACTTTCAGTTCTTCCTTAACCTCCACACAACAAAGTGTTTCTCCTGGAGTAAAATATTGTTAGATGACGTAAGCTCGAGATCGCACATTCTTATCAAAGGTGTTTTGTCAGTTCCAGATATAATTCCAATGTCCGGTGGAAGAATGTTCATCGATCCCAATAACTATGGTAGTCCCTTAGAGGCAATGAGACAACATGCTAAAGAAATTGACTTGAGGAAAATAAAACTAAAAAACCTTTTTGGTGAAGGTAAAGGGAGTACTGGCTGGGAATGCAGTAATTGAAAGCGTAGAGCCAACGATACTGGTAGCCGTCCATCTGTAACATGCTACTCCATTTGCATTTGCGGATCTCCTTTATCATATTCCTTGAATGCGCAGCCTGCAGCGACGTTGCCATTTGATAACTTTGGCAAGGTTTCCAAACTGAAGATAGCCCAAGAAAATATCGCAAATAGTTAATATCAGTCGAACACAAGGATTTGGACACTGTTCTGCATGTGCTAGCTTTATCAAATACGTCGAACGCTTGATGAACCACAGTAAAACGTTTAATATGATCATTGACTGGTTTTTCTCGAACAGTCGCCATACATTCCACGTTCCGTTCTCAATTCAATTACTACGCTAGCTGTGCTGACTGCCTGTTCTAAATGGAACCAGCAGTTCCATGTTTACAAGACGCCAAACTTTCGTTGTATTTCATTGCAACAGTCTCCAAGGGCGCCCGAACTAGGCTTGCTTAACTTAATTTAGCTAATGGCTTGGTTCCATTCAATCCAATCGGTGTATATATAATGCTATCATTTCAGGTGAATTTGCAGATGTTTACAAAGGAATTTTTACAGACGAATCAAAGCAAGAAGCCGTCGCTGTAAAGATGCTAAAAGTAATTGTCTTCGTACTAATTTCAATTTTTGACGAAAGAATTGGAGAATGGGATATAGTCGGATATATCAAAACGAAATATCGGCAAAAAATCTATAAAAAAGAAGCTGTATTTACAAAAGTAACAGTATTTACAAAAGTGAACAATTGAAATTATCGAAAGGGGGGGGGGGGGGGGGGGGGGACAAAAGCAAGGTCCAAAATCGCAGTCCTAGCAGCGTTCTCCCTCAAAGACGTTTGGCCAAAACAAAACAGTGAAAAACGATACGAATTTTAAGACAGTAAGGTTAATGAAAGCCTATTTTTGGTTTTATTCCACATTGTAGCCGAGATCAACAACCAAGAATAAAACAGACTTCATTCTAGAAGCATCGATCATGGGGCAATTTAAACATTCAAATGTAATTGAACTAAAGGGTGTGGTCACACGCAGCCCAGACTCGCCCATGATGATTGTAACAGAATTTATGGAGAATGGATCACTGGAAAACTTCTTAAAGGTACGCCTACGTACTTCTTTTGAAACTTTAACAGAGTTATAGATCAGTTTTTGTATGAGTGGGAAACGTAACGCGCCGTACCGTGACTGTGTCAGTGCGCACTGGAAATGGAACTGATTCTTGCCATAACTGTGCCGTTCTGTAACGTTTTCAGACGTTTTCACTTCGTACGAAAACTGTTTTATACCAGGCGCTTCTGTTTTGCTAATAATTATTGAACTCTTTGTGCAAATACAAAAGCCAAATGCTATAAAATACTGAAACTTGATATCACTTGATTATTCTTAGGTTCGTGAATGTCAGCTAACCATACTTCAGCTTGTTGGCATTGCAAGAGGTGTGGCTGCTGGAATGGCTTATTTATCTGGGATGAATTTCATCCATAGGGTACGTTGTTTGTTGTTAGTTTTAATATCAAAATCAAATTCAAATAAAAAACTAGCATTGGAAATATTATAACAGTGTAAATGGTACGATCAACACCATATTTGAAATACAGGTAATTCCTATGACGCCCGAAATATCCCATTGAAGCGAGGCGTCTTTTATCCTGGTCGAACCACACTTATCGTTGCTCCTTCGTTTCTGTCTGTCGATTGGTCTTGATATATTGAACCAGTATGTTTATATCATTTTCCTATAGGATCTTGCAGCACGTAATATTCTAGTGGCAGACAACTTAACCAGTAAAGTATCAGACTTTGGATTATCACGGGAGTTGGACAACAGTGAGAACAACCCTGAATCTATATATCTAACTCAGGTAAAGCAAATCATAATTGTGCAGTCTTTCAAGTAATATATCTGCAATCGCATCATTTTTTAAATGACCGAAATATATAGAGAGCATTAAGCATCACGTACACGGGCAACGCGAGACGGCAAAGAGGATGACGTGCCCTGATTTCTTTGCGTCTGGCCTTGCCGTTACATGGGTGAATCATTATTTCGCGTTTGCCGCACACGTGAAAACTCTCCGTTGAGTGCTAAACGCGCAACGCCAGGCCCGAAAATGGTAGGTCACGTGATCCTCTCTGTCGTCTGCAGATAAGTTCCCATGTGTGCGATGCCAACAACTGCGCAATTCAAGAACATCTATACTGTCTTTTAAGGTAGTTCCGGACACTTGCTACTGCGCATCTCCCGCGCGCATTCGAGCGCGCGCACTTTTATTAGAGAGCATTGGTATTACCGTGGGGAGTCTGGACACTAGTAAGCGAACGATTGAAAGTGAAGAAACTCTAACTTTAGTGGAGAAAAATAGCATTTTGTCATCAAAATACCGGAAAAATTTTAACTATGAAATCTTGTGTACTGTATAATGTAGGTATTCAGCCTCGAATTTTTAAATTTGATTAATATTATTTATCGAAAAAGCCGGTGAGAAAATTGCTAAAATGGTGACATTTGGACTTCGTTTTCAGCGTATTTTTCTCTTTTCTGCTTCTCTAACTCTTGAAATAATACGGTGACCCCCTGTTTTATTCTTTTCATTTGAAGCTAGATATCGTATTCTTTCGATTTAGTGCGGAAAAAAAATATTCATAGTTAAAATTGTCATGAATTTTCAACATTTTTACAACTACACACGCATATAACTCCTCCGAATTGCAAGCAATTTCGCTTCTAGAATTTAATTTTCACGTCACTTTCAAAAGATTGGATGGATTTTTTATCAAGGTATGTCTCCTAGATTCAACAACTACCGTTTAATGCAGTTTTCTGTTTTTCTTTGTTAAATCCAATCGAGTAATTCGAATTTATTGACGGAATCAGATTTTCGGCAAAAACGCGCGGAAAACTGAAAAATCCCTCCTTTTTGACGCCTTATATCTCCATAACTAATACGGGGACCCCCTTCTTTTTTTTCATTATTTGAATACCCTAACAATAAACTTCAAATGACAGAATTTAAAAAAAAATTCATTGAAGATTTGGGAAGATCCGGTACTACCTTAATTGGTGAAAACGCCCTGATACTTTAATACACATTCGGGTCCTTTCATCCGATGAATGTTTTTCCATATCGCTACCTTCAATAATGTAAAATTCAGTACCTTGTTAATATGCAGAAACGTTGCAAAGGTGCATCGTGTGCCCGGGCCTTAGTGATTCATAAGGACGACTGAAGTTGCTGATCCTTCTTGCCTTACTAAACAATCTGAAAACTCTTTCAATCGTCACATATTCTATAGGGAGGCAAGATACCAATTCGTTGGACAGCACCGGAAGCCATTCGATACCGCAAGTTCAGCTCTGCTAGCGATGTTTGGAGCTTTGGAATTCTTTTATGGGAAATTATGTCATTTGGCAGAACGACCATATTGGGACTGGGACAACGACACGGTGATTATTGATTATCAATTATTACTTTTATTCGCCTTTGTTTGTTTGTGTATTAGTTTGTTTGTTTTTGTTTGTTTTTGTTTGTTTTATTGTTGTCTCCTACGAAAATAATAGACAGCAACAGCATCATCAACAGCAGCTGCAGCAAGAAAAACAATAACTGCTACAACAACATCTACAACTACCACAGCAACAACAACTACAGCCACAAGGGGACCCTTCGATATGAAATTTCTCGGCTAAAAAAGCAAAAAAGCAGAGCATAGATAATGATAACACTAAACCAATCGAATCTTTATTAACAGGTAGCAGAGAGAGTTGTGTCTGGATTTCGTCTCCCTGCCCCAATGGTGAGTATATTTGTATATTTCCTTGATATCAAATATCTCCAATAATACTGTATTTTCAAGTAGAAAGAAATAATATTTTTTTGTAAACGGTTATAAACATACATAGAAAAAACATGAGAATTTACGAGAAAGATCCGTCTGTCACGCAGAGATAATTTCTATACCATTAATGTCGTTCTGTTCGCTTTTTCACATCAAAGCACTGTCCAAAATCGATTCATAATATAATGCTGGACTGTTGGGAAGCAGAGAAGATTAACAGACCAAAGTTTCCAAAACTTGTCGAACTTCTGGAAGAAATGATGCTTTCACCAGATAAGCTGAAGGATGAACAAGTGCGTTTTTCAAGGTAACTGTTCATATTAGTCCATAACAATGCTGTAAAACTTGAAGCGCGCATTCATATGCGTGGTTTTCACTATAGCGACGCAAGCACAAGCGCAAACATAAGATTGTCTGTTTTCAATAGTATAACACGAACGCAAGCACAAGCGCAAGCATAAGCGCAAGCACAAGATATCAAAAAATTTTGATCCTTGTGCTTGCTCTTGTGCTTGCATCGTAGTGAAAACCAGGCCCGTTTTATATACCATTTTTGAGAGAAAAGGTATCTCTTCCATAACTTTGAAAGAAAATAGTACCCCTTTCAAAAACACATTCCCATACAGTCAGTCCGATACTTAACTCGTAAAAATTCTAGCCCAAATTAATACTATTGAAATTTCAACCCCCATATATCCGGCCATCCAGTATAAAAAGGTACTCCTTTCATATACCCAGTCTAGCGTGGTGCACCTTTCGGTAGTCCGTCCATCATAGCGAGTGCCCAAAAGCCATTCCCCTTCCTCTCCCTCTCCCTCTCCCTCTCCCTCTCCCTCTCCCTCTCCCCTCCCTCTCCCCAACCACTGGATGTTTCACACAGTCCTTTTTTCAACTATATAACATATTTCGCCATTATATTTCAGAGTTGGAGACCAAATCAACTTTAACCAATTATCATCGGTAGAGGAGTGGTTGAAACAAATCAACATGCGCCAGTACACAGATAATTTCGTAAATGGTGGTTTTCGTGACCTGGAAAAAGTAATGTTACTTGAAGAAGACGACCTAAAAACGATAGGCGTCAACCTCATTGGACATCGAAACAAAATTAAGAAGAGTATTAAAGCCATGAGGAATCATTTTGATAACCTTGCATTCGAAGTGGAAATATGAATGTAAAAACCCCATAAAACGACAACTGGCCGTATTGACGGGTTCGACTGAAATTTCACCACCTAAAAAACACTCTGTTATAAAGAGATGGTCGTAAAGTGGGGTTCCACTGTAAATATGATTGATGAGTCCTTCTCTATGATGTCTGTTAAATGATTCCAGATAAGAAAGCACTTAAACAATATGCACAGTATATGAGGGTGCCAGAATGGTACTGTACCGGTTAACAACTATTTACTATTTTTTTTTGCCCCACTCTTGGTTAACTGACTTCGCTGTGACACATTTTTGTCGCCGGTTATTTAAAACTTTTAAATCATTTTCAATAGAGTATTCAAATAAAATGCCAGTTCATTATAAATTTTCATTTATCTGTTAACTACGAATTTCGTCTTTAATTAGACCAATTTTCTAAAGTAACCCCATGCCTTTTGACACCCTCATATGTTCAATTTGACACCTTCATAGTATATTCAATGTTGAAATTTCAGTTGAATAATATCAGTATTAAGCTGTTTGGCGATTACTATTGGCCTCTACCGAGCTCTTGTAGTGATCTCATATCCTTTATAATTATTAATATAATTTCTAGAACCATGAATGAGTTTGAATATTGCCGACAAACATGCGAAAATTGACAGCTCACTGGTTGCAGGGCAACTTTATAATTAACTACAGGTCACAACACTTTTATGTTTATATTTCAATTTGTTGTTCGTGTTTGAAGACTCCAGCCTTCATTCATTATTTTAGTTATTTTCATCTGCTTTAACGGAAGATATTCTTTTGTAATTTCTTTATAGCTTGAACAGCAACTGGTTCAGCTGTGCTCAAAGCACAGTTAATTTACGGCACGATTTCTAGATTTCGGCAAAATTAGTCTCAAATACAACAAATACGATTCAAATTTACTGTCAATTGCTTACCTTTCGATCAAATAAAGCCCACGAAGCATCTATGTGCCCAAAATTGACCATATATGTTTTGAATGTGAGGCAGAAAATCTGTGTTTCGTCCAAACTCCCTGCATTCAATGTTTGTTTGGATTGAAGCTCGAATTTTCGCGCGCTTTATTGGCCTCGTTTTCATCCTGACGCGTGCGTACCTCAGAAGCGTCGTTCCAGACCTCTTCGGCGCGCGAAAAAGAAAGAAAGAAAAAAAGAAAGTGGGGAATGAGCTTTTATCATGTAATTCCAAAAGTCACAGTACAGAAATATAATTACCATAGCTGGAAAGAGCACGTCAAAATTAGTAAAACTGTGAAGTTTGAATGAAGTAACTTTCAAACTCGCGAAGATATGAATTTTCCGAAATCGAAATTTTGTATGAAAACATTCGCTGGTAGGCAAGAGATGCCTACCAGCAAAGGTTTTCTTACAAATTCACACTTTTCAAAAATTCATATTCTCACCAGTTTTGGATTTAATTCCTTCAAACTTCACTGTCTTGCTAATTTTTAAATGCTCTTTCCAGCTATGGTAAATTCTTTTTCTGTTTTACGAATTTAAAAATACCGCCTGATAAAAGCTCATTAGTGGGGAAAGAAAAAACGAATTGGAAAGAAAATATGAAGAAAGAATAACCCTGGGTACCATAAATTTTCCCTTAATTAAATATTGATTTCCCTATGGCACACACCAGGATAAGAAAAGGGATAAAATTATATTTATTATTTTGTGACCTGCAAGAAAAAAAAGTAAATATAAAGAGAAATTTGAAGGAAAGAAAGGAAGAAAGACCCAAAAAAAGAAAAGAAAAAGGGAGAAATTGAGAGGATTTGGAAGGTAGGAAGGAATGATTAAGAAGGTAGAAAATACACAAACATGAATAAATAAATACAACACACTCATCTGCTGTCAATCAAATTGTTTATTTAAATGTATTGCACACTCAAGAGATATTAATCTCCAAAAATTTTCATTCAAATCACCTCTAAAAGTTCTATTTATTTTGTTCTATGTAATTTTCGTTTTACGTAGACAGAGCTTATATAAATAAAAACAACATTTCATAGTTCATCATTTCTTTCTTTATAACTGAGAAATGCAGCTATAGTTTTATAGCAAACTAATATAAATATACATGTACATATGGTATCTGCTCTTAGGCCGGGCACTGATACACAAATGCAACTTCTCCTATACAACAGCACAGTTGCACTGTGTCCACCTTTGAAAAATGCAGCATGCAATGGCTTGAGGTATCAATGCATGCTAGTTTTAGGGGTGGACACATGGTGCATCTCTACTCAATGCTGTAGTATGTAATCATGCAAGAAAAGTGACATTTGCACAAATATTAAGGGTGTACTGACATATAAAAATGGCCCGTTGCTAGGGAAATTTGAAAATTCTATATAATGCCACCAAATTGTCATATCGCTTTTATATTTTGTAGTTTGTCTTCCCTGAGGGAACTTTCGCATTTTATGACGCCATTGCTTGACGTCATCATGTGACGTCATAGATACAGTAAAAAGCTATAATTTTTTTAGCACTGTATATTTGAGAATTTAAAATGCATTGAGACCAAGGTGCATAGAATCGAGCATGGGTTTTAAGAATGGTTTCCAAATAAGCCTTTTAGGATTTTTTGAACGTCAAAAATGATCGACTTATGGCAATAACTTTCGTATTTCTCAATTTTTCGCAAATCCCATGCTCGGCTTTGAAGAAAAGGCTGTAAAGAATATAAATATTGAAAAAACACTTCGTTCTGATGAAATTCGCCAAAGATTATAGCTTTTTAAAGAAACCGGAAGTAAAGTGCCCCGCGCATGCGCAATGTCCTTTTTGTCAGGTGTGCGTCTGTGTACCGGAAGTTAAATGATTCGCGCCAAAAAACGCGCGCGCGTGCGTCTATTCAATTTTGGCGGCCAAAATAAGTCCCTATTTTGCATAGCAACTGTTGCACAGCAACAATATACATTGTATGTCAGTACACCCAAAATGACCCTTTCAAAATCATTGAACATTAGAAGCTGAGACTAGAATGGCTCCTAACTGGGTACACTTAGGGATGGGACATTATTTACAGGTGTGGGGGGTGCAAATAAAGGGGGGCAGAGATTTTTACGCTCACTCAGTAAGAATGTTATAAATGTGTGTATGTATGTAGAAAGGGGGAGGGGCTATCAAAAATTGAGCAGTTACCTTTTTCATTTGCACCAGCTGCTCTCCCTGTAAATAACAACCACAATAATACTTAATATATACCAAAATATATCTTAGTCACTGTTTAAACATTCACAGATGCAAGAACTACTTGAAAATTATCCATTATCAAAACAATTCCCTAAGTATGTTAAACTCATTTCTGTCCAGTCTTCTATAAATTGTTCAATGATTTTGAAATAGTCAAATGAATGTCAATTTGTGCAATTAGCTGCATGTATACATTTCTGGACCTAATAGGCCCTTTGCAGCATGTTGGAATGCAGCTCATTTTGGAGGGCAAGACAAAAGAATTTCAATGTCCTGTTAGCTGGAAACCATTGTTTTTGCCCTCCAAATACACTCATTCCCATGTGCTGCAAAGGGCCTATTAGGCTTAGTGTTTACAGAGGTGTATAATAATTTATCACAAAGCAGGGTATTGTGTAGTGTGTGCCTTCTCTGATGTTCCTCTCTCCATGTCCAACACCTGTAGGCCATATCTTAGTGAGTGACTTCTGTTTAGTAAATCTTTTGTACTTTGAAGATCAGGAGAGAAGCGACCCACTCTTGATGCTTCCTAGAGATAAAATTAATACCAACAATAAAATTCCACTACACTCTTCACCTTTCCAAGTTGCACTGACACCAGTTCCTACCGAATTCAATACCCTGTACCTGCCCACTTCATGTTACACTTAATTTGCCCAACCTCACCCTTAACACCAGTTGCCAAATGCACTTGGAAACTTCAACTCACCAAAGTTTCTCTAGTTTTATGTAGTGATGCTCTAAGGTCAAGTGATGCTTGTGATGGAACAACTGCAGGTTTAGAGCTTTCCCAGCCAGCCAAACAATGAGAAGACAATCCAATTGAATCAGTTGGGTCAAAGCTTACACGCCTGTGTGGTTTTACTTTGTATGGTGACATTAAAGTTGACCTTGGTACACTTATCCTGAAGAAAGAAAGATAGTCAGTTCAATTTAGGTTACTTAATGATAGTATTTGACATGTTGGTGACTTCATGTTGCCACTGTCAAGAGCTCCTTTTTGATTTTTTAATTTTCAATAGATGTTTTCTAAATATTAAACGAGTTGTTAACAAAGGCATCATGAAGTCACTGAAATGCCCAATGCATTTCGACCACCAATTACAAACACATGAAAATAATAATAACTGGTACAGGCTAATTCTTTGTTGGGTATCCTGTGGTAATGGAAAGAGGGAAAACTGGGACTGTTCCAGGTCTCTCTTCTCTGGCACAGGAAGCCCAAAAGTGGAAAGGAGTTGCCTGCTGACAGAGGAGTCTAGTACAGTCAGTTAAAGTTCTAATGCAGTACATGTAGATGAGACAGTGGAAGGCAAGCACAATAGCCCATAAACTGTTGTCAAATTTTGACATAGCCATATGAGGTGGTTAAATATATGATGTGGTTTATTTATTTATATATTTTTCCCCTGAAGAAAGTAAAATGATACAAATCATTATGCTCTAAAAAAATTCAAACCTGTGGAAAATTTCAAACCACAACATACATGTATTATAATTGTTCACAGGTCTGTTGCCAGGACGATGGGAAGGGTAGGGGTTATTTCCTTTTTTCTCAGCCTTGGTATGTACTCAGGAATGTACATGTATCTCTTATGTCCACATTTTTTTTTTCCACAAAATTGGCCGAGAAATGAGGGGCAGGGGTTTCTTTGAGTCTTCAACTACCCCTGATGATTGGCCTGGTTCGTCTTCACAGCTGCTTTATTTTGACCAGCTGCAGTGGCTTCACCTGTGACCCTCAATTATAAAAAAAGGAAAATATAATACTTGTCACCTAACATAACTCCCTTCTGTCTCATATTCTGGTGGGGGTTTGGTGTAACAAAGAGCACAAGAAACATCAGAACTGTGAACGTTTTCTGCAAATAATCTTTCATTCAGCCTGTATGTGTTTTCACCTGTCAAGAGAAATTCAGATTTAAATATTAAAATCTGATTAGGTGATTTGAAGTTTATCAAAGAAATGCACTACAATGACTCTAAAAAAGGTTCGGATTTCAATCTTTTGGAAAAATACAAGAAAAGAGTACAGAAACCTGCCAGAAAGACTCAATCTGAGACTTTTGTTCAAAATTATAGGAGTGGAATTGCAATAAGATCAGCTAAGCAGTTTTCCTCTGCTTGCTTTAATTGCTAGCCTAAAGTTCATTATTAGCAATAATGCATGCTTACATGAATATGATTCCTTGTTTTCAGTGTCTTCATCATCATCATCTTTTCTGGAAGGTGTTGTAGGGCGAAAGGGTTGAATTAGTGGTGACCTGAATTGAAACAAAAGCACTTCCTTGAGTAAAAATTAACTAAAAATAGTTTTTAATAGTGGATTTCTGCTATCAATAGACTGCTGTCAGTTTCATATGACATTCTAAAATTCATGAATGATTTAAATGAGTATAAAACAAACTTAAAGACAAATCACTATGGTACCATGACAGTGTCTTGATACACTGATCATGCAAACACTTGCATAAATTAACCAACTTTAATAATTATCCATGAATTTGAGAAGCTAGATCAAATTATTGCATGATTATAATTTAATAACTACTTTTCCATGACACTGCTTTGATTATCAGGTGCTTTGGTTATCAGGAAATGCTTCATTCAATTGAAAATCCTAATAACTATGGATGTATAAAAACTTTAACTGTCTAGTACATTTTATAGGGGGAATTAATCAATGACATCAATGCATCATGTTACAAAAACATTATGAATTTTTCCCATTATGTCCAAAAAACAATGTCAAGGGGTGTACATGTAGGTGAAATTTGCCTAGATTGCCTGACAGATGACTAGCACTATTTGCAGGCTTGGACTACTGTGTAAAATAGAGGGACTGAATTATAACACAAATTAAATAACTACAGGTATATATCTTACTCTAAAGCTTTGCTATAGCATTCATCTTTATTGCTTCTTCTAAATTCTTTCAAATCCTCAAAAAAATCATCATTCTTCTCTGCCAGGTAAGAAGTGTTGTCAAGGATACCAGCTATCCAGTCATAACCCAACATAGATCGCCTGCTTAAATTATCATCAATGACATTTCTATTTTCATCTGTCTGGAAGCTCACATGGAGGCCTTTCTTTGGAGTCTGTGGATTATTAATTAAAGAAATTAAACAGTAGTTAATTATTAAAACAAATGAGCCAGGTTCTTGATACTCTGGCATATACATGTAGTCTCAACAAAGAGTATTTATTTGCCTGTACAGATTAGTTGGTTGACACCCACTGAACTATTCAGTTTTTTCTGTCCCTCTTAGAGAGGAATCCATGCATCATAGAAAATCTGGATCCAGTAGAATTTTATGCAGGACTGGGTCAACTAAGACAGTCAGGTCCAACCCTAAAGAAGTGGCTCAGACTCATATGTCAGTAGGACTTTCTAGCCTGATTTTCAATTTCCGTTCCTCTCCTCCATGATTGTCACTTAGTATTGTAGAACTGTACTTTTTATATAAAGACTGAGTAGTGGCTTTCTGAGTGCATGCATGGATTGGGGAGGCAGAGGGGTGATACTGTATGTGGGCTAGAGTAGATTTGGTATGAGTGTGAAATGGACCACATCGTGCACAGTAGCTGGTCGTGTCAGTATGGCCATGAATTGTCTATATAAACATTTGAAATTCCTGCCGTAACCCTACCGTGACCATGCGGTGCCATTTTCAGTCATACGAAATCAACTCTGGCTAGTGAAACAGACAATGCCATTCTGTAACCATATCATTCAGTGCTATGAATTAGTAGTCTTAAGCTACAAAACTTATTTAGAAATGATCGATGTGCCACAAAGGTACAGTGTTTTCACAGTCATATGATTGGTTTTTACATGGATAAAATAATGCTGTCATTGAATAAAGCTACATTATATCTGAACAAGTAGTCATTTTTCAAACTCATACAAGTGTCAGTAATTACTGATACATGTAACTAAACAAATGATCGACATCAGTAAACACAGAGTTTGTATCTTTATGGCTGACCGTTACAAAATAAACAAAGCTGCTGATTTAATTGATTTGAACTTTACTAAAATATCAGCAGCTTTGGCCTAATTTATAACTGAGCATCGATTAATCTGCTTTAAATCATCACCAACAAACACAACGTATTCGAAGAAATCCAACACCCACAACTCAAGGATTTCCTTGTTACTTAATTCACAAAAATCGCTAGACCCCGAGGCGCTAGACTATCTGACATAAATCCCAAGTTTGTACACACGAGTAAGCTTCAAATAATAAGCTTACCTTTCTCGACCGATTGTTGATAGAGTTCCGTAAGATCGAATTCGGTGTTGACTCTCTACTGGATAAATTCCTACTTCTTCGATCATTCCCTGGCCCTCTTAAAGCATCGCTGTAGGTCTTTGGTGTACTTGTATCAGTATCTCTAACGTATTCTGTAATCGCTTCTGATCGTTGAACAGAAGTCGGAGTTCTGTCTAAACCTCGAACTGTAAAACTTGTTTCGAGTTTACTTTCATCTAAAGAGGAATATAAAGGTTTTTGGTCTTGCATAGTGTTGAGTATCGAGCGGATTTCTTTTTGTCCTTGTCTTAGGCTCTCTAATAAGGAGTTGTTTGCATTTTTGAGCCTTGAATGAGGTGAGTCACTGGCGTTTGTTCTGAACCTGTCCGCCATTTTTTTTGAATTCTGTAAATATTTACTTAACTCGATCCAGGCTCTTCTCGTCCGTCGTATTCAACAGGATGCCCAATGCGCGTAAACTGGAAAGGTATTTCTTTTGTATGCACTGTGAATTTCCATTTTATGCACTGTGAATTACTTTTTGTGTTAAGTTGATTGAAATATCGTAACAGCACTTGGCCTCGGTAATATTCATTCGATTTTTCACCAAACCCTAATTTTTTTGATCATGACGATTTTTTCTTGAGGAGCCAAGAGGGTCATTACAAATTAAAACTAAAACTAAAATTAAAATTAAAACTACTGTCAAGAAATGACATATTGGTAATATCGGTAAGGGGTCATAAAATTTCTGAGTGACCATCTACAAATCCCACCGTACCAGCCGTTCGGCTTCTTTAATCCTGAGCAAATGCTTTTGTCTTTGTCTGATTCTTTTTTATTATTATTCTAAATATTCCAATTACAAATTTGAGCTATACGCTTCCAAGATAGGGATTAAATCATGCATCATTACATTTTCTATTTATTTCTTATATTCATATACAGACTTTGGGGCACGTACACTATTTTATTATTAGTGCACACTGTGACCCCTCCCCTCCCCTCCCCTCCCCTCCAAGAGTGACGAGTGGCCTGGGAGACCCATCACTATGCATCACGCCAGATTGGTAGCAATCAAACGCATCTCCCGCAAATTAATGTCCTTTGCCACGCAGTTAATTTATAAAGATGATGATGATCATCATATTAAATAACACAGGCTTGGCACAATCACGTGATGGCGTCATGTTGGATGGAAGAACAAAACAAAAAACAGAATGTACATAATATATAAAGAATTAATGTTACAAAAGCTACAAATTGCTTGTCATTCAGATGAAGCATTCTTAATATTTATCTACCTTTTATACAAATTGGGCTGACATGATGGCCAATTCTTATACATGTATATATATAGCAATTTCAAAAAAGGTTGACGGGGCGAACGGCGAGTGGCGATCAGCATTGGTGATTGCACGACCGACAGGAACTGTGGTCACGCTCTCCAGCGCGGAGATATGAATCGCCTCTCGACCACTTTATCCAATAAGGTCTTTACTGCATGATACTGGCATTGCTTGGGTACGTATTTAATTAATGAAAATAAAGCAATTTTTGTTACCCCAAATTTTCAGCCGTGCAATCACCAATCGCCGATACATGGCCGCATTTACATGAACGGACAAAGTCTCTAATAGACTAGTACTTTCAATATATTGATCGAGTGATCACGCACAAAGAAATTCGGCAAAACAGTTAATACTCTGACTGGCCTAACGGTAAATGAAATTAGAAATTATTATTAGCATTGTATTTCCCCCTGAGCCTAAATTTGACCTAACTGTTCGCTATCACTCATGTAACATATCAAAAGTTGGCTATTATGTTGATGTATTACACCAGTCAGTTAAATGAGAGATCCGGCCAGATACTCTCCTCCTCATATGCTTAAATTGTTCACTTTATTATTATTGTTATTATTGTTCACTGATCTGTCAGTTGCAGTACCCTGGCGTAATTCTGCTCTCACAAACTCTTCTGTGTTCTTCTCAGGATGGCGAATGATAATGTAAAGTTTTGGTACAAAAATGCAACCTAGAAGCCCATACGAGCTCAGTAGAATAGTTGCACTGGACAAAACTGCTACATACCAACCCTCTAAGGCATGGTCTATTGGATGATAAGTTATCCAAGATAACAGAAAGATGTATAGAGAAAAACAGATGTACTTTGCTTCGTTAAAGTTCGCGGGAAGATTTCTCGCACGATATGCGTAATATGTGCATAATACCGCCATTAAAATCAAGTAGCTGAGCATCAAATGTTCCAGCACTTCTCCTGCTATGTCTTTGAATGACTTGCAAGCGATGAACACATGTTTCTTGGGCGTGATGGTCACGTGGACATGAGGAGGATCGACAAGGACCCATATAATGCTTAGGAACACTTGAATTCCAATTATGAGAAACAGAACGATAACTTGACGCTTTGTGCTGCAGATGAAAAGCCAAATCCAGTCTTTCAGTCTTGATACGTTAAAGGCATGGACGATCTGCATGGTCTTTAAAAAGAGGGCGGAGCAACAAAGGGTATAAATGATATAGCGTAAAGGCTTTAGAACGTAGCAGAGTGTTGTGAACGGTTTCATGATGTGTAACAAGACCATACCAAAACACAAAGCAATTCCAAACATAAGAACAAAGCTGTAGACTTTATTAGAAGCCTTGACTATGGGGGTATGTTGAAAATAGGCAAAAACCAAGATTGCGAAGATGTCAACAGCCATACCAAACAGGCTGATAGCAACCAAGATACTACCACTCACATCTTCCCATTTCACGTTGATGACTGGAAGATCAACACAAACTGTGCGATCTTGATTGGACATCTGCGTTTTGGTACATTCTGTGCAGTTCATTGCTCCGTATGTGAACGATCTACTTCTATCAGGACATCGTAAACACTTCCAACAAAAATCCGTCGTAAGAGCCTTCCAATAACCTGGACGGCATTCTTCTGTGCAAGTGGAGATAGGAACCTTTCCATCATCTGTCTTCCATGGGAACAAAATGCCCTCTTTAAGGGACAGTCTATTATTTTTAGACTTTCTATTCCATCGACCAATAGTTTGTTTCGATAGCTTTTTCGATCCATTGTTAATTGTATTTGATATATTGAAGTATACTATGTCATATAAAGCCTCCTTGGGGTCCCCTACCTCATCAAACTCAACCATTCCTGTTACTCCTTGGAATTTTACCTTTTTCAAGTATTCTATCATCTTTTCTGGGTGCAGTTTTGTCAAGTCTTTGGTACAATTTGAGCCGGCAATCCTGGATCCATCTGGACTCAAACATTTGAGGATCCTATCTAAAGCATGCGCAGCAGTATAAATTGCGTCAATTATGTAGGGCACAAAGTCATCATGGACCATCTCCAAGGCGGCTTTCTTCAACATCGAATCACTACATCTATATGAGCAATTCGTTTCGGCGCGAACTACCATCCAAAACTCGTTCCACCAGTGACCCATCTCTTTAGAGTCATTTCGTGCAATTTTGGCTTTTAGATGTTTCGTAAATCCTTCAGAATGTATTTTTGGTAGCTGAACACCAAAATGAATCCCCGTTCGGGCTAGCCCCATATCCACCGATAGATAATCAGGTTTGACCATAGTTAGAGCTTCACTGAAGATCCACACACGGTTTTTGAGACCATTTCTGGCCGCTGTCTTTAGTAATTCTTTGCCTTGGAATGAGTGACTCCACAGGATTATGACACGTACGGTTGTACGCCGTTTTAGAATGGCTATAATTGACTTAAATTTCCCGCTGTACTCTGATACTGGAAGGTAGCCAATGACGTCAACGTAGAATGTTTTTCGCTCATTGGATTCTCGCTCCAATGCCTTAGCTCCGTGACGGCCGTAAGAGTCATCTACTGCTGCAACAGCAACGTACCTTGTCATTAAAGGAAAAATGGCACGCATTAGTTCAGTAGTGGTTCAGATTGTGAATTCTTTGTACCCACCCAGCAACATCCCCATCCCTTGAACAATCTACTAGGCCTTAGACTGTCGCGACAGCATGGTCGAGTGGTCCAGAGCGTCGGTCTCGCAATCAGGTTGTCCCGACTTTGAGTCCCCACTCTGGCTACTACAGCTGAGGCTGAACTGATTTGTACCGGGCGACCCCTAGTTCAAACTCAGTTTTCGGCCATATGCTTGTAAATAGCCAACTGTCTATGACACTCAAATAAAGTTATTGATTGATTGATTGGTTGGTTGGTTCGCCTCCTTGCCAGTTGGGATTCTTATTTGAGGGCCATTATGTATAAACTACCGGGTCACCGGTAATAATGTTTATTTAACAAATAGATTCCATTTTTCCGTGCGTCTGTACTCTAATCGATGCACAGATGACGTCAAAATGTGGTGAGAACAAAAAAGTACGCCACGAGACGAAGTCGAGTGGCGTGACTGTTGTTCTCACCACATTTTGACGTCTTCTGTGCATCGATTAGAGTACAGACGCACGGAAAAATGGAATCTATCTGTTTTATATAATATTTATCGAAACATTCCAACCAATCAGAGCGCGCGTAAGATTCGATGACGCCATCTATGTGTGTGTACTCTAATCACACATGGTTGTTCGACCAATCAGAGCGCGCGTAATATGCCAATTATTATATAAACCCTCATTATAAATAAAGATTTTTTCTTGGCAGCTATCTACCATATTTCATTAGCGCATAAACAATACAACACTTCCTGTAACTTTTTCAAAGTTTCACTATGAGTCCAATCTTGCATTATTTGGGCCCAGCATTGAACTCGATTTTATTTCTACAACTGTTGCGCGCAAAGCCAGAACAAATTAAAGTTGTGTCGTGTACGTGTACGTGTCAGGAACTTTATTACGCGTGCGTTGCAACTCAATCAAACAACTCTCCCCGTACAGACCACTTCCCGGGTAAAACATGTATCGTAATATAAAAGTTACAACGAGAAGGAATTTTGGTGACATTGTTTTTAATATTTTGACTACTATCCAGTAGTCATCATCAGAATGAACTGAAAAACGCTATAAACTTTATAAAGTTTTTCAGTTCATTCTAATGATGACTACTGGATAGTAATCGAAATATTAAAAACAATGTCATCAAATTCCATCTCGTTGTAGCCTTTATACTAAAACTCTATGCCCGCATCAATATTTTCGACTATATATATATCAGTAAGTACTAATTTATGTTGTCAATTGGAAAAGTGTTACAAAAAACAGATTCTTACTTCCATCCAAAGTGGTCTATAACATCAGCTACCACCTTAGCCTGGTAAACATCAGACGGAATTGTCCTGAAGAAGCTCTTATAGAAAGGCAAGCTAAGCTCCTCACTGGTTGCATAGGTGTCAATTAGTGGTATTTTAACCGCTTGAAGAAAATTAGCCAGTGGGATTGCTGCACGTGAGGATAAAGTTCCTACAATCGCGGCTATTGGATACGTTGTACTGTAGTTCCTCCCAAGATGGTCTACTGCAGTCTTAGGATCGGTATTACAAAAGCACTGATTGTCTACTGAACAGCTAACACTGGTACAATTCATCTTTGATGCGATGGCAAACTCGAACCCATGCTTCGCAGTGATGATAGGATTTTGACAGTAGTCCCGTATGTCGTATCCAAGTTTTATTGAAGGAAGAACTGAGGAGTTCTTATTGACTTGATCAATGGCGTATAACATTGCTTCTAGTCTTCCCAAACCTGCAGGGAGAAGCGCCCCACATCTATATAACAAAGCAACAAAAAAGTTAATAAAAAATTTGCATGACTTGACTGACCTTTTGACTGACTCATGTGTTTTTCCGATCCTTAACCTTCTTCTGAGTAAGCCAAATGCAATCTGATGATAGCTGATGTTACACGGTACAAAGAAACCAGAGAAAACTTTTACGTCACATGCACATGTGCATTGTGGGATATTTTGGGGGGTCAAAACAAAATGGCGCAGATGTCGGAGAGCAGAAATGATGGAATAATTTTTCAAAGCTAGATTTTCTTCCGCTAATTTCACTCGAAAATAGTGAAGTTAACTGGCGTTTTGATCGCGGTGAACTCGCCCAGGCAATTGCAATATTTTTTTTATTGGAGTGTCAAAACCTCGCAACACAAAATAACAAATTTCACTTAAGTTACCAAGGCGCGTTGCGTGGAAAATCGTCGTTACAAAGACCTTAGAAGCTTTAACGTTACACAAGTGCATTGTGAGATATTTTTAAATAAAAAAACTACCAAAGTTGAAGAGCAGAAATGATGGGAAGTGTCAGGTAGTCCATAGACTTTCTTCCTGATTTCACTCGAAAATGGTTTAAAGTTAATTACAGTTTTCGTGTCTGTGTCATTGGCTATACTTATCAATTTTTAGAGTTTTATGAGCCGAACGCTTCGGGATCTTCAAATTAAACTTGACATTTTTTTCGCTTCTCTGGGTCACTGACATTGGCTGGCTGACAAACAGTGTAGCTAATTCTGCAATCGTCATAATAACAATCTTACAGTTTATAGAAGTGCTGGATTGTTGGAGCTTCTACCATGCACCTATGTTTGTTTGGTCGTAAGTTAAACATGGCAAACATTGATTCTTTTTCCAATGATAATTGGCTCTTCTATTTTTCAAAGAAATAATGGCTGAATCTGCATAGACGTCGTGCCTATAGCCGCCTTAAAGTCAGTCATTTTCGTATTTTGTCCTTGCATGATTTGGTGCATAAAGACGCTTTCCTTTGTTCTTGTTGCAATATCCTTTGAGAACTGATTTTTAAAACTCCAGAAATTGATAAGTTTGGTGCTTCAACACACTGCCACTAAAATTTAGAAATACATCGACCTCTATGATGTGCAGCACTGTATATACTTCACTAAAAAATATAACTGAGTTCAATTCAAATGCAGATTGAATGCAATTCTAAGTTGTTTGAATGCATGACATATGGAATTTTTAATAAAATGAAAAATGGTTACTTAATTTATATCGCATGAGCGCAAAAGCATACTGCACTAGTGTGTACAAACAATTGTCGAAGTGTTACGTGGAGAGCTATTGAGTTGTGTTCTGTCAATCGTAAATTGTTGGGGAAACTAGCATAGACACAGTTGTTGTGATCTGCTGTTTATTAGGTAGAGCACTCGATAACTGTAGGACATACAGAACCAGTAGAACTACAATGAGCTTTCCCTAAGGCAGTACGGCGTTAAGCTATAAGCTGAAAGTTTTCCTTATTCGGACCGTTTTCCGTACTCAAGCCGGTCAGGTCAATCCAGACTACTGAGTTGCTGTAGACCTAAGTGTATAAGTGAGTCTGCCTATCTGTATATCTGTGTTACAAGGTAGATGTATTTAATATACTAACTAATTAGCATTTCATAGTTGTGACGTTGCTAACTCGTCAAGCTGGTTCTAACTAGATGATGTAAGAATTGCAAATGATTGTTGATCTAAGGAAAAATAGTCTATATCATCTACTTGCGGAGGAATATGAATATAATTCTTCGACGCAATCCTAAGGCTACGTTTTAGCTATAAAATACTAATAAGATTCAATATTTATAACTAACTTTAAACTGGTAGAAAGTGACTTAATTCTGAATGTTTGTCGTGAACAAACATTCACCTGTTTACCATATAAATTGTGCGCATGTCCGATAAGTAAACTAAGGTGAGGAATTAAGGTCCTAGTCATTATGGTAAACTAGTGTTTTAATTACCTAAGTTGACACTACGAGCATTAAGATGTCAAAACTCTGTACAGAAACACAGTTTTACCACTAAAATGTCAAGTTTGTAGGAACAGCTGGATATAGCATCAATTAAAAATGTCGATCATAACCAAGGTACTTACGAACTGGAATGATCATCTTTCGGACCATGAACTCTCACCAATCCACCAAGAATAACATCATCTTTCTTAAATAATCCGTTTGTACTATCAAGGCTTGAAGCAACTGAATGTAGAATGGCGAGTACAGCCAATATAGTTAATAATCGGTGATAGAATGGTAATATGCGGCTCATCATTTTAAGCTCAAGTAATGACAATTCCTTCGTGATCGATGTTGTTCTGTAAAGTCAAAATAAAAAGAAACCTTTATTTTTATTGCTAGACTGATATACTACAATACAATACAATACAATACAATACAATACAATACAATACAATACAATACAATACAATACAATACAATACAATACAATACAATACAATACAATACAATGTCTTTATTTAGTACCACATATTTACATTTTGTACGTTTAAAAGAAATATTAGATTAAAACAGGATTTTTGGGTACAGGCCACCTATAATAACCATGTAAGGCTAACCAAGATAGGTGGCTTGCATTTTTTATTTGCGTTGAAGCTTTATGGTCAATAACACACTGTAAATAATTAGATATTACTTACAACATTACATGATGCTGAGACACTTACTTAGCAATTCACTGAACTGACATACTGAATATATTTTTACTGTTTTAAATTCTAAACTATCGGCGGGGTCTAAACGACATTTTTTGTACATTAGATTAACAGGACTGAGTTTGTCCAGTATCTGCGATTCTACACTCGGCTAGCATAGCCTCGATGAGGTAAAAATGTCCATTTCTTCGTCCTTGCCGAAACGCAGATGGGTCTCTACAACGCGCAGGCTCGGCATCCATCGAGAACCATCGGAACGTCGTCGACACGCCGAAATTAGAGAGCTTAAGCAACGAAGACGGCAACGAGGACGCCGACGGCATCAGACAATGGACTTAATTACAAAATACAATAAACGCACGTGCAAATGAGCAGGGCTGTAAGGAAATCAACCGTATTCTGCAAAACTACAACGTGAAAAGTCCAGATTTCACGCTCTGTAGAGAACGGGAACTTGAGGACGCAAACCAGTTTATTTTCCGTTCGCCCAGAAACTCTCTCTTTCATTTTCTTTCATTTCAAAACTCTGGTCTGAATGGCAATTCAAATTAAATAAGCGAAAAAAATTGCAGTAAATATTGCGCTTGAATACTTTTTGACGTCCCGTTTTCCCTGCCGTCGTCGTCGTGGTTGCTTAAGGTCCCTATGGTTCGGATGGTCGTCTGCAAGACTCCAATTCCTCGTAGAGCTCTTAGTAACGGATTCTTCTCTTTGTGTTGACTTCGAAAGCCTTCTAATTTTCTACGAAGGGGTTTGCTACTGTTTCTGAGAGCTTATACTTGGACGACGAGGCTTACCTGACCAAGCAGGTCCTGGATTGCACATTACTATGTCCAATGGGCGATTTCTTCTCCCTAATCGACACTGATGTAAGCTGTGTTCTTTCGCATGCTTGCTGAGTTCGAATAAATTAAAGAACAAACTATCTAACTAAGATCCAGGAAAGAATGACTGTTGAGATGTATTTTTAACATTAGTTTATGGACAGATCCATTAAGTGCAGGCAGATGCTTGTAAACGACGTAAACACATGGAGTTTGGAGGATTTGACATATATAAAGTGCTGCTTAAATATTAATGAATTAATTATTAATGAACCATTATTCGTTTTCGATCTTACAGAATAATTCGAGCAAGTTAAGTGTTCCTGTTGTTTAATTTTCAATTTCAATTTAGTTTACATTTTGCTTATTGCAAACCCGTTGGAATTGTTCTTCTTCGTCGACTTGCAGCCAGCAAATTAAACCGCTTTTGATGGAACTTAAATTAAAGAAATAATTATTGCTTTCATTAGCTTATTTCTGGTCAGATTCAGTCAACACTGGCAATTTGGCGTACGCTTTTTTTCTTTTTTGACGGATTGATAAAAAGTCAAGTTTTTGTTTTGCAAGTCGGATTCACTTTCAATTAAAAAAGCCCCAAAACGTCATGTGTTCAAACTAAAATTTTGCACTTTCGAGCTTCCCCCGCGAAAACTGAAGACTTTCATTTCCGCTCTGACAGGCATTTTTTTTGAAAACCTACCTACAAATTCAGTTTCGACTGTTGAAGTATCGGAAGACTTAATGCAAATTGAGCTTCATTGAGAAACTTTTCCATAGTGAAGAACATTATTAAAAGTTATATATTAATTTTGTACTATGAAACTGAAGACATTTTCAATTATGCTTCCTTTTCCGATTACCCCATTGCTTTCTAACAAGTAAAGTCTTCTATATCAGGAACCTTCCTGTAAATAATTAGGAGATTTCTTACTGAGAATTAACATCGCGTTGCCGCGGGAGACCCGGAAGCCACTACAGAGTTGCATTGTGCTGTTGTGAAACGTTTCTACGTACTTAGGAGAGCTCTCTCAAAAGTTTGACTTTTTACTGCAGAAAATTGGACGAATGACAATCACTACTTCAGTTGTATGGCGCCATGTTGTCAACAGAACATTGAATACGTACTAAATGTTTATCAATTTTATTATATATTACTTTATAATGAATCCCTAAAACAAATGTCTTACTTAGTGGCTTCCCTGCACATAGTGTATTGCTCGCCAGCAATATTATTTCCGTACAAACGACACTATTCCTAGTACAACCAGCCGGCCTACTCTGACTTGGAAGAATTCTCACGTGTTTTTATTATGAAAATATAGTTCTGACACAAAAGCGAGACCTCGATAATTCCTGGTTCAAACTAGTGATATAAGCATAAGCTCAAGCAACATACACAAACTCAGACATGTACTGTCATTACCAGCCGCATAACTTGTCTTTTCACTAGTGACATAAGCATAAGCTAAGCCCAAGTAACATACACAGACTCGGTAACTACTGCTCATTACTAGCAGTGTTTATCTTTTCACTAGTGACATAAGCATAAGTAGAACAAGCAAGATACACATGCATAGTAATTACGACTCTCCTACAGTATCTCCTAAATGTGAAAAAGATATGTAAGCGCTAGTAAAGGTACGGTAATACGAGCAGCAAAATCACTCAACTTGTCTCGCGGCCTTCTACTTTCTGCAACAAAATTTTTCAACCTACAACAAATAATTCTGTTGCGAGACAAGTTTGTTCTCGGGTGGTAAAACGGGCAGCATCGCTCTTCAACTCGTTTCGCAGCAATGTTGCGAGACAAGTTGAGTGATTTTGTTGCTCGTATTACCGTACCTTAATGAGCAGTGCACTACTGATGTCTGCGTATGTTAGCTTGCGCTTATGCTAATATCCCTAGTGTAAACCAGGTTGAGAAAAAGAACTAGGTTAAAACGGAAAACTAGCTAAGCAATGAACTTTTTGATTGTTAATTATGTATATGCTCCATGCAATTTCTCTTACCTGTGTCGACCCTCTGTCGCTCAACTAACTGCAGGCTTTCAAACCAAATTTGCTTTTTAAAAACGCTATTTTTAATTTTAGGCAAATTTTCGAATCAAGCCGCAAGACAAATTAAAAAAGGCATAAAATGTCCATTTATATTTAGCAATTCATTCATAGATGACGTCATAACATGGCGGATGCCAATCAAATTTTATGAATAGATCAGAACTGGCTGCTTTCGGTTTTTCTTGAATGATTTTTCGGTGCTTATTGACTAATCCGTTCATCCTTTTTGCTGCAGATTGCTTACCTTTATCTGTATGCTACTGAGTCGACGATGAAATGATTTTTTTAGTAATTTTTCAGCACGCAAATAAATATGAAACTTTCCAGCTGTTTGCTTTCCAATTCAAAGAGGAAATGGTAATACGTTGCGAACCTAGTAACATTCCACATTAATAGGTTTTATTCGTCGCCTAGGGGCCTAAAACAAAACCTTTTTTTAAGAAACTTAATTAAGGTTTTGCTATCTGAAAGTGAAGGTCAATATTTCGAACCTTTAGCACGAGGTCAGGGTCCGATTGAGCTTTGTGTTCTTAATTTGAAGGATCACTACTCAAACATTGTTCAAATGAGTTTTCTAAAGTAGGATTCATGTACAGTTTCTTCGCTTTCTTCTTTCTCTTCTTCTTTTCCTTCTTTATCTTCTTCTTCTTCATCATCGTCGTCGTCTCCTCCATCTCCTTCTCCTCCTCCTTAATCTTCTTGTTCTTCTTGTTCTTCTTGTTCTTCATCTTTTTCTTCTAATTTTCACAACCGGCTTTGCTTGGCCTTTGTATTACATAAGAAAAACAGTAAAGGAAGAAAGAAGGTGTATTCCCCCTCAACTCACAGTAGATCACAATGCTTAATTTACCATTAGCGCTGTCCATGCAATTCCCGTCACATTGCATAGTCATTTAAATACTCACTGCTAATTTTAATCCCGGGGGTACTCCCATATATTTGCTATACGGCTATGTGGCGCTGGATAGGGTATGAGTTTTGGCCCTGCTGTCTTAAACAGGGTATACATTATACCCGTCGAAATTGTCTTAAACAGGATCTATAATTTTGACAAGAAATCACAAGCCATATCATGTTTTTGTGTCTTAGATAGGGTGCTGTTCTTAAAATAAACAATAAAGCGCCTCGCCGTGCGAGATTACCACTGACTTGCTGACAAAGTATATCGTAGTTGACGGCTCTGTTATCTCTTTCGCAGCCGTTTTTCGTCTCATCACGCGACGGGTCGGCAAGAGATCAGATAGGGTCGATTTTCTTCTCATCTGTCTTGAATAGGGTAGGATGTTTTCACTTTAGAGTGTCTTAGATAGGGTCAGGTTTCTAGAGGTCCGGTGGCACACCCCTATCCAAAAGGGGGCTGAGTACCCCCCCCCCCCCCCCCCCCCTCTCCCCGCGATTTTAATGTACCGGTCAAACATTTAGCAGCAAGGTTCGATACTCCGTTTTGGCTAATACTAGCATTGTTAGATACCTGTCAGTAAAGCGAAACTTTACAGCTTCTCATACTGAAGCTTATATCTTTCTGTCATTTCCTAGCAATGATCCTGGGAATATATCGGCAATATTTAAAATCATCCGAATTTTGAATATGTAAAAAGACCTGAATTTGAATAAAATAGGATGTTTATTATTATTACAATTCGCCACGATAATGAAAAACAAAAAATACAAAATACAAATAAAATAAGATAAATATTTTAGTGGTTTTCCTAAGTACTACGAAAGCTTTTTATAAAGAAGTCAATTCAACTTGCAACCACGAATCGAATATCACAGTGAGATAAATTCCACGAGCCTCAGGTAGGCATTTTGTTAGAGAACTGTTGTAGGGATCTCTGAGGTCGGGAACTATAAGAAGCTAGAGACTTCTAGTTCTTGGACTTACTGTTGATTCTTTCTTTAATCAGTGTTTAATGGTACTCTTTGCTCAATGAAATCTTCTCTCAATCTGAGCTGCATAAGACATGATAAAACTAGCTTACACTATTAATTAAAACTAGCATCTATCTAAAAGCCTTTTTACTAACTAGCAAAACATTTCCATTTTAGTTAAACGGCTTTTAAAACTTACAAACTTTGACCTATACTGCAAAGGGGAATTCGCCTTGCTAGGTTAACCTTGGACTTCTATCAACTTTCTAGTTACGAAACTTACTGACTTCCAGAATTATTATTAACAAGGTCAATGTGACAATCTAATTGACACATTTGTTAAATATTTACATAAAAATACTGAACGAAGCTTAACTTGTTTAATAAATAGCTTTGAACAATATGAGTGCTTACACTAAATTATAAAATATAAAAATACAAGATATACTAAACTATAAAAATTACTAAACTATAAAAATGACTAAGGCATAGCAGCTCATTGCCAGCCCAGTGGATCGAATTGTTCTTCTTCGTCGCGTTTAGCAAACCGCCTTCGACGGAAGTTGAATCAACGAAATAATTATAGCTTTCTATTTCTGGTCAGATTCAGCAAACACAGGCAATTTGGAGTACGCTTTTTTTCTGATTTGACGGCCTGATAAAAAGTCAAGTTTTTGTCTTGCAAGTCGGATTCACTTTCAAGTGAAAAAGCCCCAAAACGTCCCCACGAAAACCAAAGAATTTCATTTCAGCTGTGACGGGCATTTTTGAAAACCTACAAATTCAGTTTCGACTGTTGAAACGGATCGGACGACTAAAATTGAGCTTCACTGAGAAACTCTTCCATAGTGAAGAACATTATTAAAAGTTGTATATTAATTTTGTACTATGAAAGACGTTTTTAATTATGCTTCCTTTGCCGATTACCCCATTACTTTCTAAAAAGTTAAGTCTTCAGGAACATTCTTATAAACCATTCGGAGATTTCTTACTGAGAATTAACATCGCGTTGCCGCGGGAGACCCGGAAGCCATTACAGAGTTGCATTGTGCTGTTGTGAAACGTTTCTACGTACTTAGGAGAGCCCTCTCATGCAAAAGTTTGACTTTTTACTGCAGAACTTTGTCGCCGTGTTGTCAACAGAATATTGAATACAGTATTAAATGCTTATCAATTTTATATAGTCAATTGAAGAAACGTTGTCAGGTCTAAAAACATAGAAGCTGAGACCGAAATGGTGCATGGGATGTCAATAATTATATTCGGATTTATTCATTTAAGCTGCAACCGATAAAAAATCGAAGCCAAACGGCCCGCTAACCCAGGTCCTGAACACGCTTTTGGCATTTTGCATCGGAGGCAAAGCGTAAATGAGTAAATCAGAATATTATTATTGACATCCCAAGCACCATTTCGGTCTCAGCTTCTATGTTCTATGTTTTTAGACCCGACAACGTTTCTTCAATTGACTATATATATTACTTTATAATGAAATCGCTAAAACGAATGTCTTACTTAGTGGCTTCCCTGCACATAGTGTATTGCTCTCCAGCAATATTATTTCCGTACAAACGACACTCTTCCAAGTATAACCAGCCGGCCTACTCTGACTTGGAAGAATTCTCACGTGTTTTTGTTATGAAAATATACCACTAAAGGCGAGACCTAGAATTAAGTAATCTAGCTAGATATATCCTGGTTTACACTAGCGATCGACATAAGCATAAGCACAAGCAACATATACAGACTCAGTAAACCCTATTTAATAGGAAACTATGCACTATGCATAAACATAAGTAGTACAAGCAACATACACGACATACACAGACGACTCTCCTACAGTATCTCCTAAGTGTGAAAAAAGATATGCAGGCGCTAGTAATGAGCAGTACACTACTAAGTCTGCGTATGTTAGCTTGCGCTAATGCTAATGTCGCTGTGTGAACCAGGTTAAGATAAAAACTAGTTCTAAATTTGAATAAAATAGGATGCTTGTTATCATTACGATTCGCCACGATAATGAAATACAAAAAATACAAATAAATTTTTATAAAGAAGTCAATTCAATTTAGTATATAGATGTTTTTAATCATAACTTGAGAATCTTCTTCTTCTTCTTCTTCCGCAATGCCCAGTCTCTTTCAGTATATGAAAATCCTTACTGGGGTTCTTTTAAAAAATCAAAATGATAAAATGAAATCAAGGGCACTAGGACAAAGTCGTTGTGTTTATGTGTAATAAATCAAGTTAAAAATTGTACTTATCTGCAGTCAATCCTTTGAAGCTCTGAAGTCACATTATTTCCTCTGTTTTTGACCTTTCTGGCCTCTGTTCTAGCTGTTATAATGCTTTATCTTTGGTCAAACGAACGTTCCAACGGTTTGAATATCGATACTCGTTTGCAATTGGGGTCCAGTTCCCGCTCCGCCAAACTTTAGTTAGCGATTAGTAGTAATAAGTTAATCAAATTCGACTTAAGATCACTTTAAGAGAGAGGGGTAGGCAACACAGCCCTTTCTATTGTCCTCTCGTCTGCTCGTATAATTGGATTATCTTGACAGGTAAGGGGGCCAGTGATGACAGATTTAACTTTAACGTTCCTACCAAGCCCACCAGCGAGCGGATTATTTTCGGTAATTCTACGAGTCAGTAACACAGAAAGCGTGAACTTGTCATTTCGACATCGTTCTTCGTAGTCAAATTTGTATAAAACTTTCTGTATCTGAACCGTCACATTTATATTGACAGAACTGTTAGCTATTTTAGATGGACCGGAAAGAGCCAAGGGAAAAATACAGCATAATTCTAGCATAACAATAACACCATAACAATGAGGACAAAGGATTATATTTCTAGTATGAACACCACATCATATTTTACATAGCAGTTTTTAGCAGTCTTTGTTGATTAGTGTTGTATTTTGTCTCCAAGACACCAAGGCGGCCATCGTTCCGAGTGGATCACCGAAAAGCGTTTCAGTTGAGTGTTCGATAGATTACGTGATCAAACGGATTTGGATAATCCTCTACTGCCGGGCCAACGGTCACGCTTTCCGTTTGATATTTACCAAGGTTAGCCAAAATAATCCTCTTGAGGGTGGCCTTGGTAGGACGGTAAAGCCCAATCTGTCATCACTGTCCCCCTTACCTGTCAAGATAATCCAATTATAGGCAGCAGACAAGAGGAGAATAGAAAGAGCTCTATTGCTCACCCCTCTCTTTTAGAGTGATATTAAGTTGAATTTGATTAACTTATTAATTATAGCTAACTAATTTATGGCGGAGGACAGGACTGGACCCCAAATTCAGATATTCAAAACGTTGGAACGTTCGTTTACTCGTGTTCGGTGGATGGCGCTTTATGAAACTATAACAGAGGCCAGAAAGGTCAAAGACTGAGGGAATAATACTTAACGTGAGAACTACGAAGGACTAACATCAGATACCGTAAGTACAATTTGTAGCTGGTTTATTGATATCACTCACACACGAACGACTTTGTCCTAGTGCCCTTGATGAAATAAATAAATAAAGTACGTAGTAAAGTTAAGTTCCATCGTCTAAAGCTTTTTTAAAGTTATCCAGTGTTTTCTTTTGTACGATATCTTCAGCTAGTGAGTTCCAATCTCTAATGGTTCTTGGGAAATATGAATATAGGTGATAATCTGTTCTTGAACGTGGAATTTGGTACGCTCGGGAATTTGTATGTCTGCTGGTGCTCTTCATTGCTTCCAGTTTTGGCATGCCATCATTCATAATTAGGCCATTCTGTAGTTTGAACAACAGAACAAGTCGTAGAATCTTTCTCCTATGCTCTAGTGACTTCCAACCAAGCCGCTGTAGCATGTCAGTAACACTAGATGTCCTGCGATAATCTCTGCACACGTAACGTGCTGCACGCCGTTGGATCATTTCAATTTTGTTAATATTAGTTTTTGTGTACGGATCCCAGATCGCAGCTGCGTACTCTAGTATTGGTCTCTCTTATTTGAGTTAAGTTGTAGATTTCGTCTGAGAAAGGCTAGCGTGTTATTAGCTTTCTTTGTTATGTTATTTATATGGACGTTCCAGCTTAAATCAGAGGAAACATTGATACCTATAGGTACTTGGAGTTATCTACCCTGCGTAGGATTTGGTTATGTAGGATGTAGTCATTAATAATAGGTTGTCGCTTTCGGCCAATATGGATAACCTCACATTTATCGACGTTAAATTCCATATCCCATAATTTCGCCCATTCAGCAAGCTTGTCAAGGTCACTTTGAAGGACATCAGAGTCTACATCAGTTTGAATAGCTAGGTAAGCTATGGTGTCATCAGCAAATAATCTTATCCTTGACAGACGATTTTCAGGAAGATGATCATTAATGTAGAACAAGAAGAGACATGGGCCAACCACAGAACCTTGTGGCACTCCAGATAGCACTGCTACCTCTTTGGAAGAAACACCATTTAGCACAACTTGCTGCTTCCTGTCAGTTAGGAACGACTGTAACCAGTTGATGGTCCGTTTGGTGTTGATTCCATATCCTTTCATTTTGAAGATGAGATGTCGGTGACTGACTTTTATTTAGCCTTACTAAAGTCCATAACAAGGACGTCCGTTTGAAGACCATCATGCATGTTGTTAATAGTGTCATAAGTAAAGCCAAGTAGTTGAGTCTCACATGACCTTTTGTCCCTGAATCCATGCTGTAGTGGGTAGAGTATATGGTGGTTCTTTGCATGCTTCATGATAGAACTAGTTATTATATGTTCCATCAACTTACATACTATGCATGGATTGTGTTTGGAGCCTTTTTTGAAAACTGGTACAACATTGGCTCTTTTCCAATCTCTTGGCACCACACCCGTATCATATGACTTCTTGAATATAACTGTAAGTATACCAGACACGGGATTGCTTAACTCTTTCAGGACTCTTGGCGAGATGCCATCAGGGCCAGGTGACCTATGCACTTTTAGCTTATCCAGTAGATGACGTATACCCTCGCGTGTTATGTTGATTTCATCCATGATGGGATACCTGGCTGGTATCAAAGGCTGTGATTGGTGGCGACAAGTATCTCTAGTAAACACTGAGAAGAAATGATCATTTAGCACGTTTGCTTTCTCCTTTGTATCTGATACCATTCTCCCATCGTCCAGTTTCAGGGAAGAGACTCTTAGGTTGTCAGTTCTACGATGCTTGATGAAGGACCAAAAGCGTTTCATACCTGAATATTTATTGCTGTCATCTTGCATTGGAGAGATGATGGATTCAACGTACTTCCAGTATTCCTTTCTTAATTCCGACTGGATCTTATGTCTGGTGTCCTTCATCTTTTGATCAAGCTCGTTAAAGCGTGCCAAATCATTCATTTCCCTTGCTTGTTTTCGTTTGATGTTAGTCCTATCCCTTTGCTTAATCAAGCGTCTGATGGTATGTGTTAGCCATGCATGGTAGGCTATCCTTCCTTTTACTGGTCTTATGTGGTATATGGGCTAGCATTCCCTCTTGTATTGCAGTTGTGAACTTTATCCACATATCATTCACTGTCATCCTATTCTGGTTATCTTGTATTTCACTACATGTTTTCAGTAGGTCAGATTCAAAGTCTTTCCAGCGTGCCTTTTTGTATAATGGGATTTTCCTTGGAAGCTGCAGGTGACGTATTGGTTGGTTGTCTAGTTCAATTAGGGGGCAGTCATGATCAGAGATGCCAGGTACAACATCAACTTGGGTGATTCTAGTCGGGTTGTTGGTGATTATCAAGTCAAGAATGTTTTTACCTCTAGTCGGTTGCTCCACGACTTGAGAGAGACCATGGTCTCCTAACAGGTCGGCAAAATCGTTATGCAAGTTAACATGAGTGCAAGGCTTTAGGATGTTGTTTTTCCAGTCCCAGCCAGGAAAATTGAAATCTCCTCCAATTAATAACTCTTGATTGCCATTGAATGTGGCTAATGATTTTCCTAACTCTACCATGCTTTGCTCATCGCTAACATGTGGTCTGTAATAGACACCGATGTGAAGCATTTTTCGGCCAGTACTTTCTAACTTACACCATAGTAACTCACAGTTTGTTTCTCTTTCGTGTTCTCTGAATAGAACAAGATCGTTTTTTGTTGCTATAAAGACACCGCCACCTTGTTGTCAAGTACACCTGTCCTTACGTTCAATCTGATACATTTGCGTTGGAAAAAACTCAGCTGAATTTTGATCAGGAGTAAGCCAGGACTCTGTACCCAATACGATATCCGGTTGCAGATTGTGAATTAAGCAGGTAAAGGATTCCCATTTGGCTGGTAGGCTTTGGCAGTTAATGTTTAGAATAGATAATTTATTTCTTGATTTTGCAAAGTTTGGTATTTTTTCAGGTGTCCTAGGTTGAGATGGGCTTGATGAGAGCAAAGGTGATCCAAAACAAGACGCACTGCTTGAGTTGAAGGACTTGAGCAGGGAAGCGGGACGGGTCAAACTTGTGTTTTCATAAGAACAATGACCATTGTAGATGGTTGGAGTCATCGATGCAGAATAGGATGATTTTTGAATATTTAATGAGACATCATTTTGCCTATTAAGGTTAGAATAAATGGCGTTTGCAGATCTTGTTTTACAGACATTTGGCGAAGCACAACCTCCTCTTGTACCCCGAAACTTTTTAAGTATTCCAAGAGACTTCAACCTGTCCCAAACCAGCGGTTCAAGTGGTTTAGCTGGAAGATTTATCGACACGTCTGAGCACAACTCGAAGATTGATAACCAAACTTCCACTACAGCGTGAGATTAAAAAAGCTCTAGAATAAGTCCTCCTCATAATTATGCAGTTTTGTATACGGTCAGACAGTAGGTAACTTATAGCAGTAGAGCTATAAGTTGAGAAAAACTTAAGACGGAAGTAACTAAGCAGCCTTCACGCTAAGGCGCTCATGCACGTCTATGGCGTAGAAAGACGCTGAAACGTCGTTTCCTGATCGCTCTAAAGGTCTTCTTAGAAAATTAGTTGGCGTGATGTTTTGAAGGCTAGCACAAACTTGTCATATTTGTTAGAATAACTTGCACCCAAGAATAAACGAAATGCAAAGGACTTTACAGACGTTTTTCACCGGTGAACTTTAAACGGCAGCACACTTAAAAATGGAGTCCAGCTATTCAGCTAGCTAAACCTGCGAAATCATTGGGTTAAAGAAGGCCTGTTGAAAGCCCAATCCTCGCCTAGTCGCTGCGAGATTGGGCGAGATTAGGCGAGATTGGAGAACTTTTGGGAAAGGGCTTGCGGGAAGTGGCAAGATTGAGCGAGATTAGGTGAGGGTAGGCGAGATTGAGCGAGAATGGGTGAGATTAGGCGAGGATTGGGCTTTCAACAATCCTTAAAGACTGCTTAATAACTAAATTGTTTACCTTTTTATAATTTCGTCACAGTCTTCGACTCAGTTTTGGACAAAGTTATCGCTTTAGGTCAGACAATCAAACAGACAAAGTGAAACGAAACCCGAAACTGGCGTCACTATATCTATAGATCATTTTTACTCGTGCCCAGGCCTATGGCCGGGAACGAGTTATAAACTGCAAATGTTTTTTTTTTTCCTTCTGTGTTCGTCCTGAGGAACTTCTGATTGGTTAAGAACGTAAAAACAATGCCCTTCATTCATTACCTTTGAGCGACTGCGAACGCAAGCCAGGAACTTTAGGAATGCAAGATGGCCGACTACAAAGAAAATAGCTTTCAGAGACAGGCTTTTCCTGCATGAACAATGTAATTTGGAGCTTTTAACTCGAGATATACCTATATACTTATAAGAGCTTCAGAATGGGCTGTTATTTTGAGCTTCATCTCCAATACTTTGACCAAATATCGAACTCTAAATGGAGTACTAGAAAGGAGGCCCTCGCGATAAAGACTATTTCCTATGAGCTGGGAATCTACGAATTTCTCATCCTACATGTTGCTAAACAAACATACATAGAAGCAAGTCAATTATATTCTTCATTCAAGCATTCAAGAGATCTTGAGAGGTTTTTGTACTGAATTTTAAGACCAGACCATTGCATGGAACGGCTAGGTTCAATTGACCTTGTTGGTCACGTAACGTCTTAAAACAGCCGAAACATGAACGAAAAAATACACGATTTGTTATTGTGTCACAAACGCCGTTGTAGAAGTCTTTACAGCAAACATTTGAGATACATAGTGAAATAAAAAGTTGAATAAACTGGTATATTCGCAGGAAATATTTTTGCATGTCGGAGATATATTAATAGCTGCTGACAGACAAATTGACTAATCAGATATCTTTAGTTTAAGTTAGCCGTGTCTATTTGAACGGCAGCCGGTCAATGACCTCGAATTCCTATTTGACCGGCAGTTTCCAAATTTTCCAATATTTCCCCCAAAAAAAACATTCGTACACCATCTAAAGTACACTATATATCTTTATTTAGAAATGGTAAGCGGTCATAGTTAGCGCTGTAGTGTCCACTCTAGCTCTTTTTCTCTAGCCCCGGCACAGAGTACAACGAGCGACCAAAAGACACTTCGAAAAATTCAATCCTGGTCGTTCTACTCTGTGCCGGAGCTAGGCAAATAGAGTTAATTACACATTACAACAGTAAAACTGCCGGTCAAATAGGAATTCGAGGTCATTGACCGGCAGTTTTGAATTTTTGTTGCAAGAATATCTCCAAAAATAAGAGTCGAAGGATATTCAAAACATTCTATTTATATTCAGGAATGCTCAATTACTAAGGAAAGTGCTTCAAAATCGAACTAGCCCTGCATGTCTTGTCTCGGCACAGAGTAGAACGACCAGGATTGAATTTTTCGAAATGTCTTTTGGTCGCTCGTTGTACTCTGTGCCGGGGCTAGAGAAAAAGAGCTAGTTGGAAACTACAGCGCTAACTATGACCGCTTACCATTTCTAAATAAAGATAGTGTACTTTAGATGGTGTACGAATGTTTTTTTTTGGGGGAAATATTGGAAAATTTGGAAACTGCCGGTCAAATAGGAATTCGAGGTCATTGACCTGGCTGCCGGTCAAATAGACACAGCGATTCAAAAAGGGTCTTTATGTTACGGTTAACTATTTCCCGGAATGGTGAAGAATGCTTTATTTTACTATATAGATATTGGGAAGTCTTAATATAGTAGTCTGCAATATTGCCAAATCCCGATATGCTGAGAGCCAAGTAGGAGTCTTATTGCTGCGAGCGAAGCGAGCAGCGACACTAATCTTGCAGTGGGATTCCTGTGTGTCATGCGCGGCGTGTTTATAGACCAGGAGCCGGTTGTACGAAGGGTGAATAGCGCTATCCAGCGGATAAATCCTTATCCAGCGGATAAAATCTATACAAAATCTATACAGTAGATAACTCTTATCCGGTGGATAACTTTATCCAACCTTCGTACAACTGGACCCTGCTCTGAACTCGGCTTCTTGGTAGACGTACGTACGTAGATAGAGTGAACGATGATTCGTGACGTCATCGAAATATCTTTGGAATGATCGTAATTAATGGTCACCGAATATCACTTAAAATATGACAACTGATTAGGCGGATTTAGTTGTGTTTGTACAATGTCAGTGAGAAACAGAATGGCGACATGATATGAATTAGGATTCAGCTGGGTATTTTTTCGAGGTAAACCATTGTTATTCACAACTATTATCAAGTTGTTTATGTTACTAGAAGTATGCATCAAGGTCACAAAATGTTAAGTGATATTTACAAGCTTTTCATCGATCGAAGCTAAGTTAAAGCTTCAAGACGATAAGTTGTATTCGAACGTTCTTCAAAGAGGTAAAACCTCACAGACAGCCACATCATATCGCTAAAATTTCTGGCGAATCGAAACTTTGCTTTATTTACACAGACTACTCTCACTAGTTCAGCTAAATATAATCGACAGATGTTTAATGTGCACATCCGCAACCAAAACAACATTTACATGTATTCTTTGTCAGATTCTCAGTAATACAAAAGTATTCTTTATCCGCCACAGGGTGCGATTCATATTTTTATAAACAAACGTATCAGTTAGTTTTATAATCAATGCTATTAAATAAAGACTGTGATTGCTTGAAAAGGCAAGTAAATTTGAATAAAATATATTTATACATTTCTTAAAACTTGTGTTATTGTATCAAGCACTAGTCAACCTGTTTGAAAACATTTTGAACTAGACGCACTCGTGCGTTCACTCAGACAGAACGAACATGATGTGGGAAATAACTTGGTATTTACTGGCAAAAGGTGAACAATTCAAAGATTCGTCGCCACGATCACTGTCAGAGGAAAGGCCACCACTGGCCGCCATAGCAACAAAGCCGTACACTGAGTTAAGCAATATTCAATGTTTTTAACACGAAGCAATAAGAATGGTATGCCATCAAGTTTATTATTAACGAAAGTGTCAACTATTAACCGAACTCATGATTGATATATTACACCCCACTGGGTTTCGTTTTATACGCAAACAGTTTAAAATTATTTTCATTTTGTAATTTTTTTTAGTTTCACTATTCGTCACTATTCGCTACTATTCGCTACTATTCGCCACTATTCGTTACTATTCGCCACTATTCGCACTATTCGGTCACTATTCGGGTTTTACCAGTAGCCGGTTCGAGGTGCGTCTTGTTAAAAAGGTTTATTAACGTCAATCGCTCTTACTCTAGCGGCAGCTAATCTAAATGTCCTTTTTAAGCCGATTTTGGGCTTCTTTTACATGGGCACGAGTGAACGCACGAGTGCGTCTAGTTTAATATAATTCGAATTCGCTCTTCAAAACTACCCGCCAGAAAGACTCAAGATACTTGTAATCCATATCAAATTAACGATTTCCATGTTGGCAAAATGTCGCACAAAGGCGCCCATCACTGAGCCAATCAGACCTGGCTCTAAAAATAGCTTAGCTAGTTCAAGGATGGAGCGCGCATTTCCCCTGATTTCTTATAATATCTAGCACCCCAAAACACGATATTAATGACAGTAATTTGTAGTGTATTTTAAAATTAATTTTCATGGTACGGACTGTATAGCGGCAGCCCAAAGGCGCCATCCTATGCTCACGGTTTACCATGCATGTTATATTAAGTTTTTGTAAAGCGCCTAGAGCAGATTCTGGATAGGCGCTATATAAATGTTCATTATTATATTATTATTATTATTATCACTATCATTACTTGAATGGCTGTTAAGTAATTCTAGATCGCATTTCTGGTCAAAAAGGTAAAAATCAATTCAGAAAATAATTGTTTTGCATAAAATTTGCAAATGCTCTGATCTTGCCGACACCCAGACTCGTGAATTTTGCGAATGTTTCAGCACAGTCAGCCCAAGCTCATTAATTCTAAGGCTCTAAATCCCTTGTTATTCTATTGTAATCATAAATGTAGCAAATAAAACTTGAATTAAGGCTTTATCTGCTATCACAATAAGTAAGGGTGCGCCCTCGTGGCCTTTTATCTAATGCGAGGGACTCTATATCCCATGGGACACGAGTGTTCATTCTTTAACTGTCTTAGAATATGATCACACTCACGAGCGATTTAGTATTACCCGCTTTTATTGTTAAATTGTTTAAAGGCTTATTTGTTTTGCACTGCTTTCTTTTGTCCGATACATTTTTTGCGTTTTCCAATTGAAGAGGATCATTTATGTCATGCACATCAGACCGGCCGGCTGCCGAGGCCGCTTTGGCTACAGAACTCCACAGGCTTTTCTGGGATAGAAATTGTCACAATATATGAGATGGATACTAAATCTACTAGAGCGAAGAGCTAGATAACGACAGCAAAAAAGTGCTATCAAGCCTGAAAACACAAGTTCGAGGTTTCGAGTATCTAAAATTTCTCACAGTAAGTTTGAGGTTGTTATAATTCATCTTATAGTAAAGGAAAAAGTATGCTTAGTATACTTGCCAGTTAATTTCATAGGCAGATTTTCAGAATTTGCTCCGACAAATTTGATGCATGTACGTATATCGATATTAAAATGTTATTTACAAGTATTTAAGTTGGTCATGGAACACAGAAAAATTGCAAAATGATTAGGTGGTTAAAAGCAGGTGGTTAATGCAGTAGTGAATCTTGGGGAGGGGCGCAGGGTATGCGTACCCCTTCCTGAGACAATTTTGAGCCTTTTCTTCTGGATACTTTTCCAAAACATCCCATGGATTCATCTAGATGGTTTCCAACTATAATGCTGCACCTCCTCCTGCATGAAAGATAATCGAGGAGCCGCCCCTGCCAATGTGCTGTGTCCCGTTGAGAAAAACAAGTTTATTCCAGCCTATACTCAGGGGTATATATGAAGAACAGCATCCTTGGGCCAGATTGGGGATGCTACAGCACCCACACAGCCTATCAACCCCTTTCACTCCTACTACCAGTCCCCTCCCTCCACCTCTTATTCCTCCTCCTCCTCCTCCTCCTCCTCCTCCTCCTCCTCCTCCTCCTCCTCCTCCTCCTCCTCCTCCTCCTCCTCCTCCTCCTCCTCCTCCTCCTCCTCCTCCTTCTCATTCTGATCTCCTTATGCTACCTGGAACCCCTACCCTTGTGCTACAAGCTAATGCAAGAGAAGAATTTGGGTTTTCTCAGCTGGTTTTTGTCGACAATTTCTTTATTAAACAGTTACACAGTATTTTCTTACAGGCCTTGAAATATAAGCAGTTTTATCTATACATTGTGACCCCTTTCTGACATCATAAGAATTTACTACATCATATGCCGTGGAAGACAGATGTCGCACTTAGTGTATGTTGAATGCTGTATGTGTTCCTTGGCTCCTTAACGAGAACGCATACATGCGAGACCAACCACGCATCAAGCAGTTATTTTTAGGCATAGACGTTTAGCGTCACGCAAAACTCCTTCACTACCCTGTTGATAATAACGTTGATGATAACGAATGCACTGTGATATGATATTAAGAACATCTATCTTGATATATTTCAAGCATTAGCTATGCAAAGGACGTCAATCAAACTGGAGATCCAGCAGACTCTCCACCTGAGCTGACATTGTTCACTGATCTGTTTACAGTACTCTGGCGTAATTCTGCTCTCACAAACTCTGCTGTGTTCTTCTCAGGATGGCGAATGATAATGTAAAGTTTTGGTACAAAAATGCAACCTAGAAGCCCATACGAGCTCAGTAGAATAGTTGCACTGGACAAAACTGCTACATACCACCCCTCTAAGGCATAGTCTATTGGATAATAAGTTATCCAAGATAGCAGAAAGATGTATAAAGAAAAACTGATATACTTTGCTTCGTTAAAGTTCGCGGGAAGATTTCTCGCACGGAATGCGTAATACGTGCATAATCCGGCCATTGAAATCAAATAGATGAGTATCAAATGTTCCAGTACTTGTCCTGGTACATCTCTAAATGACTTGCAAGCGATGAACACGTGTTTCTTGGGTGTGATTGTCACATGGACATGAGGAGGATCGACAAGGATCCATATTAAGCTCAGGAACACTTGAATTCCTAGTATGAGAAACAGAACGATAACTTGACGCCTTGTGCTGCAGATAAAAAGCCAAATCCAGTCTTTTAGTCTTGATACGTTAAAGGCATGGACGATCTGCATGGTTTTTAAGAAGAGGGCGGAGCAACAAAGAGTATAAATGATATAGCGTAAAGGCTTTAGAACGTAGCAGAGTGTTGTGAACGGTTTCATGATGTGTAACAAGACCATACCAAAACACAAAGCAATTCCAAACATAAGAACAAAACTGTAGACTTTATTAGAAGCCTTAACCATAGGAGTATGTCGAAATTGTGCAAAAACCAAGATTGCGAAGATGTCAACAGCCATACCAAACAGGCTGATAGCAACCAAGATACTACCACTCACGTCGTCCCATTTCACGTTGATGATTGGAAGATCAACACAGACTGTGCGATGTTCGTTAGACATCTGCGTTTTGGTACATTCTGTGCAGTTCATTGCTCCGTATGTGAACGATCTACTTCCATCAGGACATCGCAGACACTTCCAACAAAAATCCGTCGTAAGAGCCTTCCAATGACCTGGACGGCATTCTTCTGTGCAAGTGGAGATAGGAACCTTTCCATCATCTGTCTTCCATGGGAACAAAATGCCCTCTTTAAGGGACAGTCTATTATTTTTAGACTTTCTATTCCATCGACCAATAGTTTGTTTCGATAGCGTTTTTGATCCATTAGTCGTATTTGATATATTGAAGTATACGATGTCATAAAAAGCCTCCTTGGGGTCCCCTCTCTCATCAAACTCAACAGTTCCTGTTACTCCTTGGAATTTTACCTTTTTCAGGTACTCTATCATCTTCTCTGGGCGCAGTTTCGTTAAGTCTTTGGTACAATTTGAGCCGGCAATCCTGGATCCATCTGGACGCAAACATTTGAGGATCCTATCTAAGCATGCGCAGCAGTGTAAATTGCATCAATTATGTAGGGCACAAAGTCATCGTGGACCATCTCCAAGGCGGCTTCCTTCAACATCGATTCACTACATCTATATGAGCAATCCTTTTCGGCGCGAGCTACCACCCAAAACTCGTTCCACCAGTGACTCATTTCTTTAGAGTCATTTCGTGCAATTTTGGCTTTCAGATGTTTCGTAAATCCTTCAGAATTTATTTTTGGTAGTTGAACTCCAAAATGAATCCCCGTTCGGGCTAGCCCCATATCCACCGATAGATAATCAGGTTTGACCATAGTTAGAGCTTCACTGAAGATCCACACACGGTTTTTGAGACCTTCTCTGGCCGCTATCTTTAGTAATTCTTTCCCTTGGAATGAGTGACTCCACAGGATTATGACACGTACAGTTGTACGCTGTTTTAGAGTGGCTATAATGGACTTTAGTTTCCCGTTATACTCTGACACTGGAAGATAGCCAAGCACATCAAGGTAGAATGTCTTTCGCTGAAGGGATTCTCGCTCCAAGGCCTTAGCTCCGTGGCGACCATATGAGTCATCTACCACTGCGGCAGCAACATACCTTGTAAAAAAGAAAATGTACATAAGTGTTTCAGTTCTTTAATTTTGTTGTATCCATCCAGTAACATCATCAATTAACCAGGCCTTGGACAGTGGTTCTTTCTATAGCTCCTTACCCTCATTTCAGCAGTATTTCAAATGTTCGGACACGCAATTGAGCGTTGAGTGGTGTGTCCAAGGCTGGTAGAACGAGGACTTCCTAACTTTAATCGGTAAAGCTAATTGATTCAATGTTTATGTGATGAGTTGTAATGAGGAATGAGGAATGAGTTGTAACTGGTCAGCCCAAGGAGGATTGTCCTTGGGTCGGCCAAATATATTGTTGCAATGACTGAGTACAATTAAGAACTCGGGCAAACGATACAGAACTTCTGAAAGATCAAGTGATTTTGGTGGTATCACACGATGCAACTGTTCACAATTGGCTCGCTTGAGAACGAAGACAGAGTGTATGCTTATAAAATACGTTGTATTGGGAATTAAGATCAAGTCTAGAACACAAACCCACAGGCGTACGTAAAACAATTTCAAAACATTCAATTTTACTGTCAAAGTTATGCGCAAGCTACAAGGAAAGTCGTGTCGTGTATCTGGAGCTCTATTGCGCATTAAAATTCAATCAAACAATTTCCCCATGCAGTAGAGTTATCACTTGCCCAGTAAACAAAGTGAAAGTAAGGTGCTAAGTTATGTTGTCAACAGGAGAGCGGTTTTAGTAAGTAACGAACAACGAACAAGTTCCTACCTCCATCCAAAGTGGTTTATAACATCAGCTATCACCTTAGCCTGGTTAACATCAGACGGAATTGTCCTGAAGAAGCTCTTATAGAAAGGCGAGCTAAGCTCCTCACTGGTTGCTGCGGAATCAATTAGCGGTATCTTCACGGCTTGAAGAAAATTAGCTAAAGGGATTGCCGCACTTGAGGTTAGAGCTCCTACAATCGCGGCTATTGGATACGTTGTACTGAGGTTCTTCCCAAGATGGTCTACTGCAGCATTAGGACCAGTATTGCAAAAGCACTGACTGTTTAGTGAACAGCTAACACTGGTACAGTTCATCTTTGATGCGATGGCAAACTCGTACCCATGTTTCGCAGCGATGACAGGATTTTGACAAAAGTCCCGTATGTCGTATCCCAGTTCTAGTGAAGGAAGGACTGAGGAGTTCTTATTAACTTGATCAATGGCGTATAACATTGCTTCTACTCTTCCCAATCCTGCAGGAAAGAACGCTCCACATCTGTAACAAAGCAAAAGAGAAAATCAGTAACACATTTACCAGAATATAGTCCCCTTCACAGTTCTCTAGCTGCGCCATCTTGAAAGGTAGCCATGCCTTTGCATCGAAGCGAGACGAACGGTGAGCTTGCATTGATAGAGACCTGTGAATAATTGTTCTAGGTGTTAAAAAAGGTATCTATCATTGTACGCTCACCGTTCATCTCGCTTCGATGCAAAGGCACGGCTACCTTTCAAGATGGCGCAGGGAACTGTGAAGGGGACTATTGATCGACAGACCGGCTTATGGACTGGCTCACTATATTTCTTATCTTTCGCTGCGGAAGTCAAATGCATTTTAAAATTTGCTTATATTATGAATTAGTACACGAGACGCTTTGCAACGTCGACAATTCTTTTTCTTTTCTGCGAAATGCCACGACAACCTGGGACAGATCCGTCATTTGTGCTAAAACCGTTCCCTGTCGTGTGTTACACGGCTACCAACTTTTCGTCGTTGCGAATTGTCTCGTGTAACAGCTTATAGAAAGCAAATACTCAAAATACTAAAAGAATGTATTGCGTTGAGCGCGGAAAAGGGGACACAAGGCGGCCTAGCCTAGCGTGTTGTTCCAGCATTACGTTCGTTCGTTCGTTCCGTGTATGACGATACAATAAGAAATGAATGGAAATCGGTAACACTTTATACAGGACAAGGCAAGACAAGATACTTTATTCTACTCACCATTTTGAAGTATTACAGATAAATAAGAGTAATATTTATAGCAAATAAATTGAGTACTACTGCTTAGAATAACTGAGAAGCTAATCAAGCTAAGCAGTGGGCTTAAGTACTAATTATATATGTAACTAGATGGCGGTTAGAAGACAACATTATGAAAAAAGGATAATTAAGGATAATTAACACACAAATCACACAAACACACACACACTAGGATACCAAAAAAAACCATATTAAATTCCATTTCATATATCATGAAGACCAAGTCAGCACTTTTAATTATAAGAGTATGAAACTAGCGAGTGAACTAGTTTGGACTGTGTTGGTGTATAAAGATACAATAAGGGATGAACGGAAATCTGTAACACTTAAGCCCAGACTTTTTCTTATCAACTGACTATATAAAACTTCGATTCTGGCTTCGAGTGACATTCCCGCGAAGATGATTTTGATTTTAAAAAGAGAGTATTTACATTACGACGTTTCGAGACGAAGGGCCCGTAAAAGCTTGAAACGTCAGTAATGTTAAGTGACTACTATTTCTATATACGAAGTTACAGACTTCCATTCATTATTTTTTTTAAATACCTTTCATAGTACGTAATTGGTACTCCTTTTAAATACCTAAATGACAGTTATACTCAATTTATAACAGATTCGAAATAACGCGCGCTCTAATTGGCCAGAAATCTATGAACTATCTTTGTCATCGTCCTTTTCAAATCGTTCGTTTTCAAGATGGCGACACATAAAAAACGCGCGCTCTGCTTATAAACCTATGAACCATTTCTCCATGGGCAGCACGGCTTCGTTTTTAAGGTTCTAGGCTCTGTTATAAGTCAATTAGACAACAGAAAACCGCTTGCCCATTGCGTTATAGACGCACTTGAGAAATATAAAGAACTCTTAACAAACTAGAGTCGCATGCGCACTCGTCTGCGCCTCGTGACACTCTTACGTTTGTTAATCGTTCTTTGTATTTTCTCTTGTGCGTCTGTAACGCGCAATGGGCGCGCGGCTTTCTATTGTCTTATTGACTAACTATACTTCAAGTTGTGAACTGAATCTCTATCCTTTATACGCCTCCAGATTGAAAAAGGTACGGAGTATTAACCCCTTAACGCATATTATAACGATATGGTGCCCCCTTATGTCACTAGCAAAAGTCACTTCAAATAAGGAAAAGCAATTTCACTTCTAGATTGTTTGATGTTGTTAATAATCAAAACATCCGGCTTTCTATAATATTCATTAGCGTTTTCCTTAATTATTTCTTTTTCTTGGGGTACTAATAACTCATAACTGACGGAACAGTTCGAAATGAATGCCCGTTATTACAAATTTGTAGTGGCAGCTTATTACATGGAGAATACGTGCAGAATTAAAAACTTATGCACTGACTACGCGGCACGTACGATAGATATACTGTAAACGTTTCTACTCTCGAAATTCTAAGGCAACTTTAAACTGTTTGAAAAATAGGAAAATCAAGATAATAAAGTAATTTGTAGTCGAGTAATCGACTGGAAAAATTATCAAAAGGCTAGGAAAATGGTTGGTGTTTAAGACAACTTATACAGCCAATTAGTTATAACTAATTGACTAGTATAATGAATAAGCGAAACAGAGTGAAGTTCAATAGTCAAACTTATTTGCTAAACTGAAGAAGCTTCTAAGACATACTCGAGATACTGTCTGAATGTAATTGACTACATGGCATATATAATAGACAAGCAATAAAACAGTCAAATGATTCAAGATATCGTCGAGAGCTGGCGCGAAAATTGGAAAAACCTATTTTCGAGATAATTGCCCTCTGAAAATTTACTGTTCACAGCACTTGTCATTTGAATGGATATTTTTATGAATGAAAAATTGGGATACCATATGCTTAGTAAATTGATGATATTTTTCAGTACAAAAACTTGTACGTTATGACACTAGAAAACTATATTGAAGTATAAATAACATCTTGAGAGGTCTACCAAACTGTTAATTGCTTCTATCTCAGCGTGCAACCTTCTTACCGCAATGAGAACCAATAAAAATTAAAAACATTAAGAAATGCATCAGACCTGAAATGGCGGCTTCTCTGATGTGGAGAATTGTATATATACTTCAATCAGAAAAAAACATTATTGTGTTCAATTGAGATGCAAAATGTTGAAAGCACAAAAATGCAATCAAGAGTCCCGCCATTCTACGTGAATTTTGATAATTGAATTTTTCTTTTTTGAAGAATTTAATGCAACGATTTCTAATAAAGCCGGTCCTGGCCAAACTAAACAGGTGGTGTTATCTACCTATTACAAAATCGGTCATCTGAAATGCATATAAAAGATCTGAGAAGAGGCGGCTTGTTTGACCTAAATACACAATCTCACAATGCATAAAGCCATGAAACCTGCTAAGGCTTCGTTCACATCAGGATTAATTCGAAAACACATCGGTTTTACTGCAGCTTCTTGTTCACAGTAAACCTGCGTTTTTCTTTCAGTGTCGAAAGGTGTGAAAACGTATCAAGCTTTTAGCTTATTACACGACAAATTTCAGATCTCCGACCAGCAACAGTTTTTGCGCTTGTCAAAATACGCTAATAAATAAATTTTAATTGGTAGAATTCTGAAACAATGCTAGATTTGTACAAAGATATATTGTATTAACTACGTGCATTTTTGACAAATAGAATATGCCAAGACCAAGACCTACTCATGTGTAATGATTTGCTTAAATTGCATTGCATTTATCGTTTCGGCACGTATAGTTCTTACGTGATAAAATGCTAACATAAATAATATATGTTCATGCTGCGAATTCTTTTCTTATTTACTGTTTATTTTTATTTCATTTTTACATGGTTGTGATAGATGAGACTGGATGTCACCAAGCTAACTGTTCTGTTTTAAGTAAAATATATATTTAGCTAGTTTAAATTAAAAGCATTATATATATTTCTTATTGGCAGTATTTTCGCATTGTATGGTATTAACTATATAGTGGAAAATCGTTCGGAGATGTGAACGTAGGCAAATTATTTCCTGGCTAATTTTCTACCTTTTTGATAAATTGAAATTTGAGGAGAATTTGTGAAGACCAAATGTCGGGAATATAGTAGCGTCGCGTATTAAAGAAAGAATGGAAGAAAGAAAGAAAGAAAGAAAGAAAGAAAGAAAGAAAGAAAGAAAGAAAGAAAGAAAGAAAGAAAGAAAGAAAGAAAGAAAGAAAGAAAGAAAGAAAGAAAGAAAGAAAGAAAGAAAGATAGAAAGAAAGAAAGATAGAAAGAAATTCGTTTGAATTTGTTGACCTGGGTTTCAGATGATTTTTCCTGTGAATTAATGTGCTGGACTGATCCTTTAGCAAAAGTGTAACCTTTCAAAATCCTTTTATCTCAAATTTAACCATCCATTCGCCATATAAACATGATAGATTACAGATAGTGCACTTCGAGTGTAATATTACACTAATACTTAAACAGCTTAGTATTAAAGCAATAAAAATCCTTCTTACAGAAAAACAATGCTTATAGATTAACGTCTTAGGATATGCATTTGATATCAGTTGTGGAGATAAGCCATGAAATTCATTGATATACCTGAAGGCTTAAAATAACGGTTTTACAATGGCATTAAGAGGGGATATTTTTGTTTCAAGTTCGAGCAGTGAACGACAAAAACTCCTGTGTTGAAGAATAGCTGTTGTACAAAACTAAAATCATTTCTGTCAGAAAGTTTAAGTTGTTTGTAAGTAGTTTTGGCTGATGAAAGTTGAATCAAAGTGATCCAGAAAGCAAATTTGGATCAAAAACTGCGCTTTTCGACATTATTGCTCGTCATTGAAAAAAATCTCCTCTTAAATTGAATGTGAAAAACGTGTAACAGATTTTACGTTTAAAATTCACGAATGTTTATGAGACAAAGAAACTAGTAAGGAGAAAGGAAGGAAGGGGGAAGGAAGGAAGGAAGGAAGGAAGGAAGGAAGAAAGGAAGGAAGGAAGGAAGGAAGGAAGGAAGGAAGGAAGGAAGGAAGGAAGGAAGGAAGGAAGGAAGGAAGGAAGGAAGGAAGGAAGGAAGGAAGGAAGGAAGGAAAGAAGGAAGGAAGGATGGAAGGATAAAACAAAGAAAGAAGGAAGAAAGAAACAAACAAACAAACAAACAAACAAACAAAGAAAGAAAGAAAGAAAGAAAGAAAGAAAGAAAAGTATCGAAAACTTAGAACAGTGCTCGCTATATAACGCTTGCTTGAGTGAGCTAGTCAACAAACAGATAAACTTCCCTGATGAGCAAATCAGTCTCAACGAAAAGAAATGCTGTATAAGCATTAAAGGTATTCACACACACACACACACACACAAGAAGAGTATCAAGACGATTTCAGTAAGTTAAATCGATGAGATCAAGAGAAATGATTTTGGTAACTGATTTAAACAGACCAGATGGCCGTTTATTTTGTAAAAAATATCGCAATTTTTAAGTAATTAATATGTAGATCATTGGCGCGTTTAAAATTTTTGTGTGATATGATCTTTTGATGAAATGAAAAATTCGCATACGAGGTCAATTTATCTTTGTATCGCGCGCGCGAAAAAAAACCTACTGTACAAAGACGTGTCAAAGGTACTCACGAACTGGGATCTTTCTGACGATGTACTCTCGCCAATCCACCAAGAATAACAACACCTTTCTTAAATAATCTGTTTGAGCTGCCCAGGGTTGAAGTAATTTGAGGCAGAATGACAAGCACAACCAATATGGTTAATCGACGATAGAATGGTAAAATGCTCATCTTCTGGATCTTGAGCTCAACAAGTAATGACAATTTCTCGGACACTTGTGTGGTTATTCTGCAAAAATAAAATATAAACAGACCATATTGTTAGAGCAATTGATATACTACCTATGCTGTTTTACAATTTTAGAGATTTAAAATAAAGAAATTAAAAATTTCTAAAGCACTTAAGGCAATTGTTCAAAACACAAGAATGAGTGTTCATGATACGTTTTTCTTGGACTGCAAAATATCGACCGAGATTTGGCATTAGATCGAGTCATTTTCCAAATTTTCCATTTTCAAACATCCGTCGTCACATCTGCAAACACTCTCTATACGTATTAGAAGACGAATCACTAAACACAAATCATTTGAACCGAGATTATATTGTATATATGACCCTTTTTGTGATATTCATAACTAACTTAACATTGCCAGAAGCTAAGGAACTCACCAATGAAAAAACTGTCTTCTTGCTTTTTAACTATCGGCGCGATCTTACTGAATTATTGACAACAATTTTTGCGTTTTTACGTCAAAATCTCGTACATAAGATTGTTAAAACCACTATTTTTTCCGACATCAGCGATTCGTTATAAGTAAATCGATCCGACTTCAGAACCCAGATGCAGCGACGGGCCGACTGAATAACTGGCATACATAAACGTTAAGTATTTGCCCTGTTGAGTTATTGATTATTCATGAGTATCAAATAGGAAGGACTTATAGTTGGTTTATGATAATATGACCTCAAGATGGATCTTTTTATTTATAAAAATATCTATACTGATAAGTGGGAATTGAGTTTGATGATTATAGAATGTGAAAACAAATTCGTGGGCACGTCCAAGTCAAGGAAAAATGAATTTCATGCATATTTTGCGTGTCTTGATATTCTTTTCTTATAAAGGAATTGAAGTGTTTCGCATGGCATTTCGATGCATCAAGATTTCGAAGCTAGCTGATTTGAAAATGTGCAAGACAATTACAAAAACAGGAAAAAAGAAAATATGAACTTTTAAATCATCAGTTACAACTTTTTTACAAGTATAATTATTGCTAACATTTAATTTCTCGAATTTTTATCATCATCATAATTATCCAATATATCATATATTTTTTTATCATTTTATATACACATATCTTATATTTTTATTCTTTAGTCGTTTCTGTTATAAATATTTATTTCTATTTTGTTATGCGTCTGTGATCATTTCGTCATGGAACAAGCGCTTGATAAGTCCATTAAATTATTATTATTATTTATTTATTATGGAATCTTTATTGAAATCTGGTCTTTTTAATTTCGTTACATACAAAAATTATTATTATTATTATTATTATTATTATTATTTATATTATATATCATGAGAAAGAGCATTATATTAATATGTAAAAATATGTTTTAGATAACAACAATATATTTTAACCATATTATTTTTGCATAATTAGTGTTCTAATGTTTTAATCGTTTTCATATATCCATCAATATTAGTCTATAATTAACTTTTACGAATTATACTATAACGTCAGGCATAGGATTTTTAGGATAGAGGGCCACTAGTTCATCAGTTTAAACAATTAACATGTGCCACCCTCATTAAAGTTGTTATTTATTATTATATATAAAACAGCTGAAAGAAATTACAGATGACTTGGCAAGATCGCGAAAATTTGTTTTTATTGAATTTCGTTCAGTTTTTCTTTCTCTTTGTTACAAAACACTAAAAGTTAAATATCCATCGCTAGACGAATGTATAGAAATCAAATTTATTGATGTAAACATTCACAATACCATATAAAAACATAAAAATCGAAACTCTAATTGATTGTGCGTAAAGTGAATTTCATTTTCTCTCGCCTCATTATTATCCTTATTTCATTACAAAACATGCCTTTCACTTTCAAAGGTATCGTGGACTGGAACACATCGATATCTCTCGTACGTTGTTTTGATCGCTTTGGATGTTAAAGATTACATCTCGACAGATGAGAGAACTAATCGAAAGTTGGATGAAAATGTAAACAATATATATAAACAAAGATGCGCTGACAGATAATTGGATCAATAGCCATCTTTAGGGTAGCAAAAATGATCAAACGGATGGAATCGGCGACTGAAAAAGAAACCTTTTACCGAAAACAATAAAGTGGTGAATTTGTAGGAAATCATTCATTTAACTTTTATGCAAAGGAAATCATTTTACTTATTTGTCTTATTACTTTTCTGCTGTAGTTAAAATATCGAGGCTGATTAACTTCAATGATGTTGGCCGGAAATTAAAAATTATTCCAGCTTAAATTGCATGAAGCATGGATTCGGCCTATACTTCACATTTACTCGTTCTTCCTTACCTTTAATTTTCCTTAATCTTATTTAGTCATTTGTCTTCCTCGCTGTGCTACTTTTCTTTATCTAATATATGGTAAGAGACCTCTTGGCAGCGTTTTTTTATCGCTGATCATTAAAAGTTACCCAGCTTCATAGCCTCTCAACTTTATTCATGCATTCAGCAATTAATTCATTGTTTCATTAACAACAATGTACATTTACAGATATGTAATCATTGATATAAGTGTATTCCTATATCTATTGTTGTTGTAGGGTTAATCATAGACTTACCCTGGGGACCACCAGAGGCTTTAACTAACTCAAGCATTTTCTCGGCTATTTTTGTCTATTTTTCGTCTCTTGGTCCTAAAAAATAACAACATTAAAAAAGGCCAAGAGACCCCGAGAGTCGAAGCCTCTGGTCTCCGGTATAATAGACTGTGGACGATCATCAAAACAGCATGGAATGCCTTTTATCTTCGCCACAGCACAGCAGATCGTGTAAAACTATTAAGACTGAACGGCATGACTATTCTTCTATACTGATTATTTACAGATTTCATGTAGACGGCTAAAGCGAGATATGGTAAGCCTACTAGCCTTTTCGTATTAATATTGATGAAAGTAAAAACTCAACAGCGATGATATTAGGAGACCACTTCATCCTCTGTCAGCCCAATACTACTCAAATTTGCATTTCATTCTATATGTGTGTCCAAGTATGTATTTCTCTATCGCCGAAATGCTCTACTTTGTCTTGTTTTGTTTAGCTTTGTTTTGTTTGTTCGTACGTTTGTTTGTTTCATTTTATCGTTTTTGTTTGTTTGTTTGATTGTTTAGTTAGTTAGTTAGTTTGTTTGTTTGCTTGTTTGTTTTGTTTCACTATTTGTTTGTTTGTTTGTTTGTTTGTTTATTGTTTGTTTGTTTGCTTGCTTGCTTGCTTGTTTGTTTAGTTAGTTAGTTTATTTGTATGTTTCATTTGTTTTTGTTTTGTTTTTGTTTGTTTCATTATTTTTTGTTTGTTTGCTTGTTTGTTTAGTTTTGTCAGTGTTGTTTGTGTTATTCGTATGTTTCATTTGTTTGTTTGTTCGTTTGGTTTTTTGGTTGTTTGTTTGGTTGTTTGTTTGGTTGTTTGGTTGTTTGGTTGTTTGGTTGTTTGGTTGTTTGGTTGTTTGGTTGTTTGGTTGTTTGGTTGTTTGGTTGTTTGGTTGTTTGGTTGTTTGGTTGTTTGGTTGTTTGGTTGTTTGGTTGTTTGGTTGTTTGGTTGTTTGGTTGTTTGGTTGTTTGGTTGTTTGGTTGTTTGGTTGTTTGGTTGTTTGGTTGTTTGGTTGTTTGGTTGTTTGGTTGTTTGGTTGTTTGGTTGTTTGGTTGTTTGGTTGTTGGTTGGTTGGTTGGTTGGTTGGTTGGTTGGTTGGTTGGTTGGTTGGTTGGTTGGTTGGTTGGTTGGTTGGTTGGTTGGTTGGTTGGTTGGTTGGTTGGTTGGTTGGTGGGTTGGTGGGTTGGTGGATTGGTTATCTATATATACAAACTTTTTATAAACCCTTCGGAAGTATTCGTATTTCATTTTCCTAGCACAAAGTCAACTTCTAATCACTCAGCTCCAATGACTAATTTAAAAATTTAGATTGCCATTTAGAACTTATTTATTGCATTATTGTATTGTATTACTATTTACGAGGAACTTACATCATTACATGCACATATAAACACAACGAGGCGCGATTCATAATTGCTGGGTTTCAAACAGCTGATGAATCTCATTATCTGCTTCAAATGGTGGTCAGTAGTTTGACCACCATATGCTCTCAACCAGAGAATATTCTGTTAAAAACTTGTCTTTCAGCTAGATGAAAATTCCAACGAGATTGGAAATGACGTCATAAGAAACCCAGGAATTCAGTTTCCATTATCACTCATCGCCGCCCCTAAGGAACTAACTGCTGTGCTAAAAATGTTAAACGCTTAATTTAGGTCAAGTGATAAATGAACTATAGACGATTGAAAGGTGGCCTGGAGCTTTGTGATATAAACATTGTGAAAAGGGGCTAGCTGTTTGCCACGTTTGGCATGCAAGAAAATCTAGCCTGTAAAGCAGGCATCTATGTCCTTTTTATCTTTTTTTATTGCCTTTTTTTTTCAATCCTCCCTCACTTCTAAAGAGGTTTCAGACCGACATGAGTGTCGTACCCAGGTTACATGATACTGGTACTATATAAATCTGATCTCGTATCAGAATGAGGATTTCGTTCCGGTACACGAACCGAAATGAACTCATTCCGGTATGATTTGTATTGGTGCAAACGTTGGATATGGTATCATGTAAACACATACAGAGAGACCGATATAAGAGAACGGTACCGGTACGAAACTCATTCCGGTATCATGTAAACGGCCCCTAAGTTTATATTCGAATAAAACCAAAATCATCTACCTCTTGGAATATTGTTCATGATCCAGGCCCCCACACCGCTGCGGCGATGAACCGCACATCCGGCCATTTTAACAAAACATTATGAATATCAGCTCCGGCCTGGGCTACGCATGCGCAACTTTATGGGGACTCCTTACGCCCCAGTGTGTAACAAATTGACGTCTATTAAAAGGAAAGTTCTTAATTTGACTCAAGGAAACTAACTACGAGGCACCCTTTCTATCTGTGGTCAAATTCAACAGATTGAGATTCAGTCAATAAGTGCGTGCAAATCGAAACACCAATAACCTGAGTGTGTCATGTTTGCTGGAATTTTTTATTTTTAGTTCTCAAATTCATGAATAGTTAATGAGTATAAAACAAACTGAAAAATCACGACTGAGACCATGTTTGATTTAACAAATAGATTCCATTTTTCCGTGCGTCTGTACTCTAATCGATGCACAGATGATGTCAAAATGTGGTGAGAACAAAAAAGTACGCCACGAGACGAAATCGAGTGGCGTGACTGTTGTTCTCACCACCGTTTTGACGTCTTCTGTGCATCGATTAGAGCACAGACGCACGGAAAAATGGAATCTATCTGTTTTATATAATATTTATCGAAACATTCCAACCAATCAGAGCGCGCGTAAGATTCGATGACGCCATCTATGTGTGTGTACTCTAATCACACATAGTAGTTCGACCAATCAGAGCGCGCGTAATATGCCAATTATTATATAAACGCTGATGAAACAATTGCATAAATTAACCAGCTTTTGCTTTGAATTTATCCAATAACTACCCATGAAATTGAGAAGCTAGATCAAACACTGGTCTTCGTGTTTCATCAGCGTATCCAAACACTACATTGAAGTGGGTTAGAAAAAACTCGGCTACGCCTCGAGCTCATTTTTTGTTCAACCCACTTCTCGGTGTTTTGATACGCTGATCAAATACTCGTACTCGTGTTTGATATATTACATCAATTCCTTGATAAGACGGACATCAGTGAGTTGATGACAGAAGCTATTGAGTTTTTGTTTCGCATGTCAGAGTCACTTTCAAATCGGATTAACTTTCGAAAACTTCAGTCATGATTTCACTTTCATGATTTTCCACACTTAAACCAAAGCCGAACTTGTACTTCCGCTGTTTTCAACTTTCTGGTTAAAAAAAAGTCAGTTGGAATGGCGGTTTGCATTTTGAATATTCACAGTAATGATTAAACTACAAAAATTAATAGGTTCCGGGAAACAGTTTTTCTGGTCACAAACCATTAACAAATAAACGGTTTAAAAATCCCTTTCCATTGGTCGGATCGTAAAGATTTGCTGAAGGGTTGAAGTTTGAGTGTTGGGCTTGGCATGGCAATCGGCGTTAATTTATACATATTATGGGGAAATAGTCCCGTAAAACACACCTTAATTTATTTCTAAGAATTGAAACGTTACTATAGAATCTTTACCAAATTCTCGAAATTCATCTTAGAAGTACAACCTAACTGTTCACAGAGCTTCGAGGAAAGTTTCAGTTATCGATCACAACTCGATAACTCGGAGTTTCAATCCCCTATTCCCCTAGTTTTTGGAAGTCCTAATTCGTCGTTATGTCAACAGAACAAAAAAAGGGATGAAAACACATACTTGTTTATATTGATTTTTGTTTGTTGTTGTTGCTGTTGTTGTTGTTGTTGGGGTTTTTGTTTATTTGTTTGGTTGGTTGGTTTTCTTTTTGTTTTTGTTTTTCTCAATTATCTCTAAATAGAAAATCAAGTTTTTATCAATCGCTTGACGTTCGAAATAGTTATTTTCGCTACCATATAAAATAAACGATTGAAGAAAAAACAGTGTTTTCCTTGGCATGCAGTAAATAATATTGTTCTATTTATTCTATAAATCAAAATCCTTTCAAGACAACATAAATATATTTGTATCCTAATTATTATTATAATAACCAATATTTAGCAATTATATTCTGCAACCTTTTTGTGATCTGATTGGCTCTCCTTAAACTTTATAAACTAGTCAGTCGATCGTTCTAGAAAGCAAGTATTCTTTTTAGAAACCATAAACAAACACAAGACAAAAGCATTTCTTTATAGAACCGCCTAATTACAAACCTTTTAATACGACTTTCAGCATTGGCCTTCAGCAATTTTTCTCGGTGGGGGAGCTGACGATCTTGAATTATACAAATACCTATGTATATGAAAGAATTTTAAAATCTGCCCCAACGCGTGTTTGGCCAACTGATGTGCAGAGCAGCTGGAGTACAAAACTTCTCAGTCGAGTGATAAATCCGGCAATGGACATAAAGATTATAACATATCAATATAAATAATTATCATTAGTAGCTTAGATAATCATAGATGGATAACTGTTGCCAATATCTGAATTTGACATTTTGATGAATGGAGGAATGGCTGGAAAGTGCTAAATCTGTATAGGTGCAAATTTTCGATCTCAAAAATAGCAAGCCCTTGGTGAATTGTAGTCAATATATTAATGAATAACAATTAAAATAAATGTATTACTTGGTAACTCTACATAAAGTACATGAATGCTATCAATATTCAATATATCCGTACATACAACACTGAAACTTCATGCTGATTTTTCTAGTATGACCAGCCTTCCCAGTTGGGAAAAGTCTAACTTAATAAATTAAACATTTTTTCTGATGAATATATAGTTCTGATGACAGAAAGGCGAGAGCTAAAATTCACATGACCAGAGAAAAGAATGTCAAGACAAAACGGAAAACTAGCTTAAGCAGTGCACTGTTTTTAAACGATTGAGAATTGGTTTCATTTTCGCCTACCTTTTGGCACAAGGACCTTCTGTTGTTTTACAAGCTTAAGACTTTCAAATCTGTACAATTACTTTGAAACGCTATTTTTAGGCAAAGCTTTCGAACCAAGCCGACAGTTGAAAAGCTTAACTCAATGTGACAAAAAAATTACAAATGGTCGATTTATATTTAGCGATTAATCCATAGATGACGTCACAATATGGCGGACGCCAATCAAATTTCATGGATTGAACAAAAGACTGCTTTCGGTTCTCTTCAGAGGTTGTTTTCGAATGATTTTCCGGTATCTAATGTTTATCCACACTAACATTATTGTTCAAACATTGACTAATTCATTCTTCCTCATTGCTACGGATCTCTTACATTAATCTATATGGTAAATGCCGAGCATCCCTAAATTTAAAATCAACGATTTTTTTAGTAATCAGAAAATATGGATAAAAGTATTTGAAAACAAACTAAGTGCTTTTAAATGACATGATCAGTTTGAAACATAAAGCAAAAGAATTCCGTTTTGTTTTCCATTAAGCGCTAAAAGGGGACTATAATATGAGGCAAATCTGATATTATACCATGTAAATAGGTTTTCTTTCGTCGCCTTGCCGGCCCACACACAAAATGTTCTGATTTATTTTGGTGAGAATTTTGGTAAATGTTGGTATTTATGAAAGTGTAGGATCTCTACTCAAACATTTTTCCAGTGCATATGAACTGAATTCTTGTACATTTTCCTTTCTTCTTTCTTTCCTTCTTTCTTTTTTTGTAATTTTTTTCCCCTTTCTTTTTTCTGACATGAGTACACTGATCTTCCTCTTCATGATCAGAAGTCTTCCCTCGTGGTCTTGTATTACGTATACATAAAAAAGAAAGAAAGAAAGAAAGAAAGAAAGAAAGAAAGAAAGAAAGAAAGAAAGAAAGAAAGAAAGAAAGAAAGAAAGAAAGAAAGAAAGAAAGAAAGAAAGAAAGAAAGAAAGAAAGAAAGAAAGAAAAGAAAGAAACTGAAAGAAAGAAAGATAAGGAACGATCTGCCGACCAATCTAGTAAGGCTAAATGGTATATCGGCCCCCTAAATCGCAATAGACCACGATGTTCAACGCGTCAGCTGTCCGATTCCCGTCGTCTCGGATTAGCACATTAAATATTCACTACAAATTTTAATTATTTAAAATTGATTGGCCCACTGCTTGAGATGAACATTATGATCGATGTTTCACTTTAGTTACATCATCTAATATCAATACTATCTTTTTACTGATAGTAACCCATACCTATTGCGAGAATGAAAGGACTTAGACTATATATTTAATTGATGAATTATAGGAAAGAATAGAGACATAGCTGAATTAAGGCATTTGTAAGATCGGTAATTATCAAACCTCTAAACACGGCTAACTTGAGGCCAACCGAATTACGTGGCCTTTGTTGAGAGGTGCCCAGTGTACAAAGGTTTGCGGACATACCCTGGGCTCCAGAGGCGCTTTCTTTGGTGAGTCATTATATTTATCAAACAAATGAACGTCGGAACGAGACGATAAACCCCTGGAACCCAGGATAGGACACGTGTGGATCGGATTGATGATGGTAACGTAGAGAGGTGGCCGTTGGAGTTCAGATATATTGAATCTGTGACATTTTTTTTCTCATGTTTTTTTAGCTTATAAAAATAGTTATCTAGCCATTCATCATGCAATATAATTTAGGATAAATCGCATAAAAGGCTATAGAGTTTTTGTTTTTTACCTATACTTTATAATAAAATAACAAGAGGTCTTTGGGACCACTAGTAACATTTAAAGTACGTTTCTTTTATCGATCCGAGTAGTGTGCTCTTGCATGCTTTTTAGTTCCATGCACTGACATCAATTTAATATAGGAATCAAGAGTAAGCTAGTGGGTGTGCGACTCCACCCGCCAACGGCTCATATTTTATTTTAAACTGAACAGGACAAAGCCTTTCTTTCTTTCTTTCTCCTCTCTCTCTCTCTCTCTCTCTCTCTCTCTCTCTCTCTCTCTCTCTCTCTCTCTCTCTCTCTCTCTCTCTCTCTCTCTCTCTCTTTCTTGTTCTTTCTTTTTTACTCTTTTTCTCTCAGGTACTTCTTTCTTTTTTCTAATTTCTCACTATCGACAAATCTTACAGTCGAAATTTCTCACTATCGACAAATCTTACAGTCGTTCATTATTTATGTATAGTTCCTGAGTCTAGCGTTGTTCCTGGTATCTCATCTACCAAAAATATCGCAATGTAAAATAATCTCGTTAAGTCATCACTTTCAGGTTCAATTGGTCACCATGCGAAACGCGCGAAAGCCACTCTTGATTCCGCTTTGGTAAGCCAACAAAAGGACCACTAGGATCATACAGTTTCAGGATCGAAAGTAAGGACTTACTTATTCTGAGTCTATTCTAACCACGGAAGACAGTAATTTATTTTCAAACAAGAAGTCATTTGTTCATCTCTTGTTTCCTTTCATATCTTTTCATGATATACAATATCTTTGTTTCGACTTCCTTGTGTCCCTCGCGACGAAGAGAAGGAAGTTGCACAGGAATAGATTCAAAGATGTGGGATGCACTAAGCAACTAGGCGCTCATCCCTTCCGCCGGACAGGATATAAAAACGTTTTATGGCCTAATAATATATAAGGGCAACTATAAATAAATAAGCAGATAGATAAATAAAAATAAATAAATAATCTTCTACAGCAGATCCATGTAGTGGCTATATTCTTCTACTGGCACTCACACTCACTACCTCTACATCAAATATACTGCATACATCGCTCAATCGGCACGTTGATTCTTGCAGCTGAGGAAGGAAAAACCGGACAACCGGGAGAAAAAACCCTCGTGGCATGGTAAAAAACAACATCAAACGAACTCAATTCACATATGATCCGATGCCCGAGCCAGGACACGAACCCGGACCACAGCGGCGAATTTCGAAAGGCCGGTGCTCTCACCACTCGGCCAACCATGGCACCCTAACTATACGTTGTCAGAGCTAAATATTTTGTATACAAGCCCTTTAATTGTAGGCTAGCTCAAAGAACAATATGTGAAATGCCATCAAAATCTGGTGAATGTGTCTCATAGAGAAATCTACTACCCTATACGTTGGAAAAGGTGACATTTTGAACCAGAAGAAACACCTGGCTTTCGTAAATATCTCCGAAAAGTTTTATAATTATAACTTGACAAGGTTTCGGCACAGGTTTTCAGCAGCGGTTGCAAAGATGTGGCGCTTTGAGTTTTTGATGCGTCATTGCCGTTTAATTAAATAGTGAGAAAACAGCGGCTTTGCAGCTTTTTCCTAGGCCTGCGCTACATCATTTCGCCCACAGTTTCAAGTTCAGGTTCAAGATATCATTTGCTGTATTGTCTAAAGCGAGAAAATGCCGCTGTTCAATTATTCTAATGGTTAGTTTCGAGCGGTTAGATATACTCAGAAATTTTCATTTTCGAAATCTAAACTGATCCTAGTGGCCTTTTGTTGGTGAAAACAGAGCTTGATCAAGACTAACTGTCGCGTTTCGCATCATCGAATCAATGAAACTGAAAGTACAATCTTATCTTAAACCACGATAGTTTGGGCAGGACAAATGTGATGTACTAGAAAAGAATAGTAATAATAACTAGTAATGAATTACGACAGTTGGAGTTGAGACAATGAGAAAGGCGAGAAACGATAGAGAGAAAGAAAGAAAGAATGAATGAATAGATAAATGAATGAATGAAAGAAAGAATATACGAAAGTGTTGCGAGAAATTCCTTCCAAATGCCATGAATAAACCACCTTTCAGTGGTTACTCGGTTATTCTTTGTATCTAGTTTATCTTGATCCGATTGATACACAGATGGCCTTGTCCTTAACATGCATTTACCTTATACAAGTGCTTAACAGTTTTGCTAGAAGATTCCTATAGAAACTATAATGTAAATATTCCATAAAACGTGAATAAATATATTTATGTACTATGAATTGTTCATTTTGAAAACTACTAATGTGACATGGTTTCTGATAAGAATTTGTCACAAAATACTCAATATGAAAATTGTTATTGTATACAATCGGCAATTACATGGAAAATCAGTTTCACTGAAAAAAATCTTGAAAGGAAATAGTGATGAATACTAAACCTGTAATATGCAACCTCTGTTTCAGTTTAATTTTAATTGGTTTCACATCAACAACCGTTTTGATTTATTAGTCATAATTTTAATATAACACTTCACTAATTTACAACAATTCACAGATGACAGCTCCATTGACCCAAAAGCTAAGCTTCAGTCTCTGTGGCGTTTTGATAATATCTTCTTTTGTTTTTCATTTTCTTTCGGAATCCCTTTGTCGTTACTGTGGTCGATCAAAAGGTATTTCCGGGTCCCAGCTTGATCATATGTGTTGTGTTATTTGAATTGCATTTTATATCTCTATTTTTTCTCTGTCGCAGCACGTTGGCTTTCCCTTTCAAAGAATAAATATTCGACATGCTTCGTGTATCTTCAAAACATAATATGAGTATTGATGAACGTACTGAGACAGAGTGTGTTAGAGTCCTCGTGTGAACATTACATATCATTCATCGTTCGCTACATTTTGAATTCATTGTGTTGATGCAAAATACAGTATCTGCTTCAAGGCTTATCTTCTGCGCCAAAAAAAAACACTTTCTCTTTTTTACTTATTTGCCAGAATTATGAAAACAACAACCATGTATATGTATAGATCAAAGAAACTAGAGCAATTGCTGCATCTACTTTGGTATAAGAACACCACTTCCAGTTCAATTTTTAGTCCCTCGAGTTTCTCTTCAGTAGATCTTCTACGCGTACAAAACGAGCTCATGTATTTTGTCTCCTTCCATTAAAGACTAAAAAATGAACACTACATTCAAAAACTGAAAGCAGGACGTAGTCAAGAGCTTTCAGTGTACAAAATCTTCCGGATTCGAAAATGTATAGTGTTTTTTTTTTTTTCTTTTAAAAAAAATCATTATTATGGAATGTACTCGTTTCGATTTCATAGTCAAAAATATCAACATATTATAGAATCAGTTCTGTACGTACAGTTTTACGACTAATAACTGATATATATATAGAATATCAAACGTGAAATGAATGTAATCGTGTATGACCTAAATATATCATAAAACGCCAAATAAATAATAACGATAAAAAATCTTTACTTTAATTTATTTCCGTGGTGCTTCAACTCTCTACAGTACTATTTTATTAGAAAATATATAAAGTTAGTAAAATAAGTGCAATAAAAATATATCACAATCACCTACCTCTTATCTTGCTACTAAAATCCGTGATTATTATGATTTACGATCGATTTGATGTAGAACACTTTATAGCAGCAATCATTGTTTGCAGGCAATGAATCAGATTCGAAAGGAGCGTCAAGTGGCGAAACGAGATGGGGGAGGGAAGGGAAGGTCCTCTGGCACCTTAAATGGGGGTGTGCAGTTCAATCAAGGTGAAGGAGGAGGGGTGGGGGTGGGGGTGCTCAAAAGCAAAATAAAAGAAGAAGAAGAAGAAGAAGAAGAAGAAGAAATATTTCCAATGCTTGCGCATGCCCGGCCTCATTTCCACCGGAAATTGTGTGGTAGGCCTACTTTAACCTTTTGACACTTTATGGAAGTTTTTTCAATAAGAACTTGGCCAATCTTTTCAAAAATGTTCCAAAACGTCAAAGTATGTAAAAAAAATGTTAGTGTAAAAATGGACCGGAATTGATATGACGAAGGAGGAAGGCGCCACTTAACTTTCGTCTACCATGCCAAATAGGTTAGATAACTCGGGTATATTGAAATCACGTAAAAGTGATACAGCGGTAGACAACAATAGGCGTAAGCTTGATAAAGGTAATTCTAACGACTCGTGTTGTATTTTTCCATTTGTGATTGAATATTTCATAAAATGCGGTAAGGTACTTTTCTGCATGCCTTGTCTAATGCCAATGGTTATCGGGGAGAAATAAGACACTTCACGCTTTCGTCCGCCATTTTGAATTGGAGCAAACGCGCCAACATTCATAGAAATCTGGATCACTTTGGCTTATCATAACTCGGCTTATTTTTATCATACTTTTTTAAAACATAACTTTTTTGAAACGATATTGGCTTTGTTATTTATGCCTGTTTACATGATAAGTTTTGAAAGACTACAAGATGAGAAAAAGAGGATTAATTTTCAAATATAGCGTTCGGCACGTACTGATATTAAGAGTCATTCGCGAAAAAATATTGATTTGAAAATGTCGTTAGAATACTTGCACGGGTCTTATTTTCAGTCCGACAAATGACATGCATGTCTGCAAATCATTGAAGTTTAAATTTTGAAAGTCCGACAAATTCGAGCCGAGTTATGGTAAGTCAAAGTGATCCAGATTTCTATAAATTGTGGCGCGGTAGCCCCAATTCAAAATGGCGGAAAGTGACAATGCTGGAAAGTAATTTGACTCCAATGCGAGGCAGAAAAGTAATTCAATACTAATAGAAATGCTTGCCTGGCTCAATGCCACCGGAAATTGCGTGGTAGAACCATTTTCACTTTTCAACACTTTATGGAGGTTTTTCGATAAAAACGTGGCCAATTTTTTCATGAATGTCAAACGTACCATTGTGAAAACAATGTTTGTGCCGGTTCGTGTAAAAATGGGCCGAAATTTATATGATGAAAGAAGAAAGAGTGCCTTAACGTTCGTCTCAGTTCCAAAGGTTAACTCGAGTCAAATACTTACAATCGCGCATAAGCGATAAGGCCGTAGACAGCTGATCGATATAAATGTAAGCTTGATAAATATAGGTTATAGCGCCGGCTTTGCATCGGAAAGCCATTCAAATGTTACTAACCTAATACGGTCTAATAAAAACCTAATATTTTTTGCGTTGTTGTGCATATAATACGTGCGTTCAATTTTGAGAATTGTATAATAAAGAAAATTCTAACACTTGTGTTGTATCTGTCCTTTGTGATCAAATATTTCATGAAAATGTGGTTAAAAAATCCTACTGACTTTGCTACCTTCTGCTGACGGGTTTTTTGGGAGGAATTGAAAATTGACCTGGTTGACCTCCCCCGGAAATGATTTTCTCCACCGAATCTGAATGAGAGGCTGCCAATCCGAGGCTAGCCAACTTCACTTTGGTTTACAACGGACAACTTTGAATTTCTGAATGTCCAAAGTCTTCGAATGTTCACTCTTATCTACACTTTGACTCATGTATTGTATGATTATGTGTCAAATTAAATGTGTACTACACAACTAAAGCAACTGGAAATAATGATATCACGAGAGCAGAATCAGGACACTGAGACGTGCGTCACGTGATCGACGTTCCCCCGCATTCTTGCTATTTTCAGACAACCATCCGATTTGTGTGAAAATAGTCGATTTATTGTAAATCAGATATTGAATATACTTATTCAAATATATATTGAATATATTTATTGTAAATCAGATTCAATATACCTGAACTGTTCCAAAGACTTGCGTTTAATAATATAAGGTTTGATTCATCAATACTTGGTTGATTGAATTGACCTATTGCGCTTGTATGTCTTGCAAGTGACAAAACCATCCATCTTCACTTATCCTTTGACCACTGCGAGTATGCATATCTTGCCAAAGAAAACCAAATATAAGAAATCACGTACATTTTTCTTGCAATACTTAACGTTTGATTAAAATCCCTAGTTCATATATATATATATATATATATATATATATATATATATTCTGCTAAATGATAGCTTGCAGGGTCCCCTATACCTTTTGCGTGAAACGTGAATGGCCAATATATTTTGACGTGAAACGTGATTTAAGGTCTAAAATCTTTTTGCGTCCACGTGAAAGCAACTTTTGATTTTTTGTGAACATGAAAGAGATTTTTGAATTATCCGTGACGCTTGAAAAAAACAAATATTTTTGCGTGATTTTAATTTGCAAAGGGGTATAGTTGGCGCCCAATAATCCGCTGAAACCTCCGCACTGAGATAAACAATTCCTATTACAGGACATCCGCTTTCTGCCCTGCAGGTATTGGCCCAAGTTTAAGAGCCTCATTATTTAAAGGGGAGAGACAAAATACATAATTTAATTTTACCTTGCAACGAAACTAAATGTTGCAAAGGACCCGCTGAATTCGTTATGAAAATCATGGCTTCTCTAACTTTTACCTTGTTGGTATTCAGTGCTTTTTGGGGATTTGTGCCGTGTATCAACTTATCAAGCGGTATGTATGGAAAGTATAGTGAAACACTTAAAAAGTTACGTTGCTGCTGTTGCTCTTGCAATAGGCCTTTTGCAGGAAATGGTCACCATGGTGATGGTGGTGGGCAAAATACGCACTGGCACGTTCAAAACAAAGACAAGGAATGTAAACAGCCTCAAACACAAAAGGACCCCAGCCAGTCAACCTCAATTGACTTGTCTTTGTTTTGGACGTCCCAGTGCGTATTTTGCCCACCACCATCACCATGGTGACCATTTCCTGCAAAAGGCCTATTTGCTCATCATCTTGTGTTCGGCTCTTACTTGCTCTTGCTCTTGCTCTTGCTCTTGCTCTTGCTCTTGCTCTTGCTCTTGCTCTTGCTCTTGCTCTTGCTCTTGCTCTTGCTCTTGCTCTTGCTCTTGCTCTTGCTCTTGCTCTTGCTCTTGCTCTTGCTCTTGCTCTTGCTCTTGCTCTTGCTCTTGCTCTTGCTCTTGCTCTTGCTCTTGGTCAAACAAAACGTTAATTAAAGGCCATCTGCAAAATGTGAAGAACAAAGGCACTCGGACAAATTAGGTTAATTACAGCCTCTATGCTACCATATTCGTAAAGGTCCTTGGTCGGTCGATGATATATCGGCGTTTTCTACTGGGTGTGGTGGTTAAATCCATCTACTGGGTTGGAGGTTGGCCGAGATTATATCCAAAGTATTTAAATAACACTAACTCATCAACCTACCATTCAAAAGTGTTTTAGTTGGTAAATCTTGATCATCCGACAAGGGTGAAAACCGTCTGCGCATGAGCGACATTTTTCACCTGTGTCCAATCAATCTCGTTCCAAGTGCAGTTCGTCGAGCATGCGCCGTAAGAGATAATGGCTCTTGGAACGAGATTGATGTCTAATCATTCAGATAAAATACAAACTAAGTTCTTCATCAACTTTAGCCTTTATTAGTGGCGATTTTCTAAAAAAAATAATACATCAGGGATAGATAATACAGATCAGTCGATTTGGGGTTCCTGTGTTAACGAAAATGCCTTATTTTCAGTCTCTCGTCAACCTCGCCAATAGCCGGAAAACGTCCCCTCCTGTCCCCTCTCAGAGGGTCAGCCACGTAGGCTAGGACATAACCGGGGTTTTGTTCGTTTGGGACGCCGAGCTCGCGCCAAGCCCGTACCGTTTATTGACTGATACCATGTTATCTATGAAATGCGGGTGCGAAGGAGGCTGCCTACCACAGGAATCCTATCCTAATGAACTAAAGCATGTTTTATCAAATGTAAATGTTTTATGCTAAACTTAGAATAAATGAATATGCAAAAGTATACACAGAGGAAAAGTGTAATCTGTTGTCACTTAATACATAATCATGCACGCCTTCAATACTGCAATGAAAATCAAAACATGGCAGGCAGTCATCACGTGCGATCCGCTCCCTGGGTCCCCTGGGGTGGTTTGAGGGGCTTCGGTGCCTTCCGTCTCACAAGTCGTATTTTTCTTTTCCAACGGCGTTGTAATCACGGTCTTGAGTACATGCTCTCCATGTATCTAGTAATCATAAGACGAAGAAATTAAACAAGCAAATGAATTTAACATTATCCGGTTGCAGAAGAGTGGATATATATTTTGCGCTATCGATCCTTACCCATTGGATGAAATGGTGGGGTTTTCCAATAAATTCATCCACAGAATTACTGAGGATTTATCCCACGGAACAGATGAAAAAAGTATATGACTGAATAGTTAACGTTTAATGAAGAAAGGAAAGGAGGATGGAATGAACATATGCGTGCACGAATTGATGGATAAATGGATGGATGACTAAAGGGATAAGAAATAAATATAATAAATACAATGAATACCCAGTAGGTATGATAAGTAGAGTATTACAGAAATAGTCATGTGTATGCAGCTGCAAGAATGTACACGAATGTTTGAAAGTAGGCAAAAAAGTAGAAAAACATCAACTTCATTTTTACCGGTCGTAGCTTTTCGGATTTCTGTTTTCTGCAACTCATCCTAACGTACTTGTAGTCTTCGTAAGCTTTCCTCAAATCACCAGCTAGCTCATTCGTCCATACCTTAGGAGGGTACCCTACTAAGGTATTGTTCCTGAATAAATGAATAAATAAATGAATAAATGAGTGAGTGAATAAATGAATAAATGAGTAAATAAACGAATAAATAAACAAATGCGTAGTTAATGAATAAATGAATAAATAAATAAATAAATACACAATATATAGGCCATTTGCACGATGGCGTCATTTTACTACAACTACCAGAATGCTCTACGAATTTTCTTTCTTATTCAAATTTTTATTCCCTTTTGAGAATAGCAAAACAATTGGCACTAATTATTTTACAAAAGAAAGTGGGCAAAGCATTCTGGTAGTTGTAATATATATGACGCCATCATGCAAATGGCCTATTGAATAATAAAAGTAAATAAATAAATAAACAAATAAATAAATAGATAAATAGATAAATAAATAAATAAATAAATAAATAAATAAATAAATAAACTAACTTCCAAAAATGTTTTCCAATGAACAAGTAATTAAATCCATAGTTAATTGAAACACATTTTGTCAAATCAGCCTTTGGGTAGTAATAGAGGAAGTTCAAGCACATCTCCTGTTCTGTCTTTAGTCCACCCTAAAAAAAAAACACAAAATATAAGTAATTCACTTAGTATATTAGCCTTATCCGAAGGCCGACTCCTTCATGGACTATCTGTGGTAATAGAGGATACTTATTTTTATAGAGGACGCTTATTTTTATACACCGTATTTAGAAATATACTCAGAGGTAAAGAATGATATTTATGTGAGTCTTTTGTGTGATTTATTTCACGTTTTGAAGTCTGTCAAGTGAATTTGAATCGATAGTCCAACAGCCCTCTTCGAAGCACGACCTTCAACGACCAACAGGCCACAAATCTCCTATTAAAACTGCACTAAATCTTGCTCATATCCTCTCGACATGAAGTAGTCTGACAATCTTTTTATATTCTGACAATGGTTCAGGCTACTCTGAAATAATAATTTAGGATTTAGGCCCGGGGGGGGGGGGGGGAAGTACTCCCATATGTTTGCTATCTATACGGGTATGTACCGCTGGATAGGGTATGGTTTTTGACCCTGCTGTCTTGAACAGGGTATACGTTTTACCAAAAATTGTCTTAAACAGGATCTATAATTCTGAAAAGAGATCGCAAGCCATATCATGTTTTTGTTTAAAATACTCCAAAAAGCGCTTCACCGTGCGAGATATCGTAATGGACGGCTTTGTTATCTCTTTCGCAGTAAAAATGTCAACAAGAAATCCAGTTTGGATGACTCCTTTTCTCAAGTACTTATTAAGGTGACTGGCTACTATTGGAAAAAATAATGAAAAATTGTTGGAGCAAAATTTAATGCTGATCCCAAAAACGAAAAGAAAAAAGTGGGGTTCCGCACTCGTTTTCGAGATAATCAGAACCGGGAGTGAATAGAAAAGAAATATACAATTCACCAAATAACAGTTCTACAACTACTACAACTACTACAATTGCACAAATATTAGATTATGTCGTATTATTCGTTCCCAGTCTCTCTTGTTGACACAGGAAGCCCAAGTTGCCTGCGGAGGAGGCTATTGCTGTATATGTTGGGACCGTCACCGTGACGTTTTCCCTGTGTTTTGATTGGTTAACGGTGATATGTCTTATCCAATCAAAACGTTCAGTCACACACAACACGAAAAAGCGAACTTTTCATATAGTAGAGCAGTTTTCGTTTGACTAAAACGTCACGGTCACAGCGCGGTTACGACAGGGAATTTTAAATGTTTTTATAGTTATCACGCCACAACGCCATCTGTTTCACACTCATACGTACGAAAACAGCGGTTTCTTTTACCCTCCTCCCCTCCCCTTCTCCTCTCTCCAGTCCCCCCTCCCCAATCCCCTAAACCGCCAGCTACGCAGGCTAACGAAACTGTTGTAATACAAGATCTGGCTGTACTTACAAATGTGAGGACAGTATAACGGTACTTACATATGTTTCATTTTTCCTTTTGCTAGAATCGTACTGGCAGTATTGGATGAGGTCATCACCCTAATTAAATCATCAATAAAACTGTTAGAAGACGATTTGTATTGCGCCGGGACTGGGGTCTAACTTCTTGCTTACCGGAAGTATGTGCGTTTCTTTCTCCTTAATGTGATATTCCTGAGGGGAAAAAACATTTGAAATTTTAAATCAATTAAGAGTTTTTGTTTTTGTTTTTTACTGTTACTAAGAGACAAATCTGTCGCGCCCAATACTCTCCTACACAACCAGTGTTATTCGCTAATCGATCTACACTTCCATAGAAAAGAGATATAAGGTGTGAGCCTTTTAGGCCCACAAAATTAACTTTGTGAAAAACAAACAATTAATTTCGCTATTACACGAGACCATGAAGTCAGTAGAGAACACGATCTGGGCATGCGCTATACTGGCTAAATCTGCTGACCTCACCGACGGACACGAGAATGACAAATCACTACCACTTGTAAATAACCACATATACTCGAGGTATTAGGTGCATGGCCACTTAATGGATGCATGTAAGGGACCCTATAGATTAACGTAAAGGACCCTATTGAATTGATACCTGATAGTTGAAATCATAATGATCATCCCTGGCTAATTCTGGTAATTCTACTCCGTTCCGCACATGCTTTGTCCACAGTGCAGAGCCTATAATAGCAAAATTATAAAGTTCCATAAACTCTGAACAATTCTTGGAAACCCGGACATGGGGAACTGAAAGGGTAGGGAAAGAGGAGAGAATTTGCTGTGATCTATTTTGCTTGATCCCTGGACATACAAAAACGGTTTCTCACATCCTGTGGTACAAAAGGGAAGACAGTGTGAAAAACGGAAAAGGAGAGGAAGACTTTTTTGTCTCCTTGTCTTCACCTCCCCAATATTTTTAGAATTGCTTTCTTTAGATCTTCGAATTCCCATATCATATGTTTGAGCTTAATTTTGAGCACGGGGGAAAACACGAAAGTACTGGAAGAAAAAAGCAAAAAGTCCTTAACCTTCGTTTTTTGTGATTGCCGGAGGACTGTTAGGGATCGAATATTTGTGGATTGAACTTCTCTGGCAAGGTTTTGTTTGTTTGAATGTTTTCATGGAGGCCAACAATAAAGAGGGCTTGGGAGGCACGCACGCATGGTACATCTTGCCGTGGTGTTCCCCCCCCCCCCCCCCCCCCACACACACACACACACTCACACACACATCCCCTCCTTCAGTACCACAGGAAGCCCATTTAAGTTGCCTTTGCAGGATGGGAGTGCCTTAGCAGAGTGGGGAATCTTTTATTAGGACCAATATCATTCTTGGTAAAATTGACCAATAATTCTTATGCCGATATAGTTCATATAACACATTTTGAAAAATCCCAGGTCTGAAAACTGTCAGCGAAATATAACTGCATATAAGATTATTACCGTACCTAACAAATGTGCGTGCGGAAGATATGCAAACACTTTGATTCCTTTCTCATTATTAGGCAGGGTGGTGTTATCTAGCCCCTGTCAATGAAAATTAAACCATACGTATATAAGGACCAGTCATTATTTACAGGGTAGGACGGGGTGGGGGCTGGTGCAAATAGAGGAGTGGCCACATATTTTGCACACTCTTTACGAACGCTCAGTGTGAATGCATGCGCGCATGAGAAAAGGAGGGACCAGCAAAAATTGAGCCGTTTACATTTTCTCCCCTAAAATAAAGAAGAAGGAGGAGGAGGAGAATTACATAAAAGACAACACAGACCTTTAGATCTGAGTACGACTAAGACAACGATATTTCATTTTTACCGTTAGTGCGCATGCGTCAGACTATGACACACTCACGCTGACTTGAAAAACTCGTACCAAAACTTTACTCTAGACTACGAGTTTTTAGTGGGATTATTCATCAAAATATCTCGGTCTTTTGTGTCAAGAATATTCAATACAATCTTCTTTAATGATCCTTCTGTCTTGTCAGTGTGATACGGTAAAATTTCGTACCGATGTTTTGAATCTAAAGTTTGAATTTGCGGGAGCACGATTATATACGACAACGTACAAGGTAGCACGCGCTCAAAAGACTCTCACTCGTAGTCGCAATCGTACTCAACTCTAATCAAAGTTCTCTAATTATCCCAGGGGGGGGGGGGGGGGGCAAACTCCTATATATAAGAGGACGGGGATGCTCGTCGGAAATTTTGTAAATGACCCCTAAAAGGTACCTGAGTGGGAGTGGCAACAATTGATTTCTACCCCTAAAAGGTACCAATTCAAAACAATAATAAAGAATTAAAGTAATGAAACACTTTGTTATCGATGTGCTTTGAAGATTCAATTCAGATCATCGAAATCGTCCCTTTCATGCTTATTTTAGGTAGTTTATTTACCCCAAAACAGTCCCTAAAAGTCCATTTAAGTCTGAGACACCCTAAAAGGTACCAGATGGCAGATTTTGACCCCTAAAAGTTACGACGAGCATCCCCGTCCATTTACGATCGGAGTCCCCCCCCCCCCCCCCGGGCTAATTATATCCTATCACAAGGGTCAGGTTTCACAAGCACTTTTAATGTCACAATGATTTCAGAAATGTGCAATAACGTTTCTTACCAAGCGTGTACAATTCCCAGAACAATAGCCAATAGATTGCCATTTTGTCTGATGAGGTGGTACCACCATAGTTGGAACAACGTCCCATCCAACCCACATTATACCTGCATCATATCGACGTAAGTTTGACGTGTAGTGAAAACGAAGACCAGAAAAGTCTTTAAGACCTGAAAAGCATGAAAAGAAATAAGATAAAATGAAAATATGTGCATAAACAATGACCAGATATTGATTATAAATCATCATCATCAGACAATATATTGACTCCCTATACTGCCTGCCTGCCTGCCTGTCTGCCTGCCCCTATCTGCCTAGCCTGCCCCTTTCTGCCTTTCTATAGCCGGCTGGCTTGCTGGCTGGCGGGCTGGCTGACTCTATATAAATTAATCAATGATCAACAAAAAAAATTAATTTGTGACCTGATTTCTTGTCCGGGTTATCATAGTGCATTTCCATAAGAACAAATTTTGGTCCAATGCCACCCCCCAAGGGATAACCAACATGGTCAGGAAAATAAAATGACTGTTGGTAAAAAAAGAAACAGCTATTGTTACTCTCCAAACCACACGTAAACCATACGTAAGTTACGCATGTCCACGAGTAAAATTATGATGGCCGGTGCTATACTTACGTAGAGTAGCCCAAGCTGCTGCGAAGGACTGTCCTACACACCGTTAATTACTCGCTCGCTATGCCTCGCGCACGCAAATGAGACGCAAATCAGTTACGCATATCCACGCGGTTAAACATTGCAATTGCACACTGAATGATACGCTACCGGCCACCAATAGCACTAGCTGCTACTACAGACTTTCCTACGCACTGTTAGAGTGCACGCACTTTATCCGTGAAATAGTAACTAACTTTTTAGTGCGTAATAGTATTTAGTCATCATCTGTTTTAGTCATCGACCAACTAAGAATTCGCTCAGGCATAAAACTACACAAAGACCTCTTGATGCGTTACTATTGCATTTTTTGCACTGTTCTGCTTCAGTAGTATCCACTACTTTGTACAAAATAGTTGCAATTAGACAGTACCAAATAAGTGTTATTTCACGGATTAAGTGCGTGTACTCTACTCCCTCAATACAGGTGACGTTACAGCGTGAAATCTTCTAAGCAACTTGTCTCGCAACACTAGAAACTGTGTCATTGCGGAGCGCCGTAACGAGATGTTACACTAGCTGTGCAAAATATTGACGCAACTTGCAATATGTCTTTTTCACGAGGAAGGCTGGTGAATGCAGACGTGCGCATGCGCTCTTCATACAAAACGCGTTGAATCGCGAGACAAGTTGTGGAGGGGTTTTGCATGGCGCAATGACGTTGTGTAATCAGTGCGAAAAGTTGATGAACCGAGTCACACTATACAATTGTACTGTAACTGTTGTGAGACAAGTTGCTGAGAAAATTGCACAGTGTAACAGGGCTTTAACTCATCAATACGCAATCCACGAGTTAAAAATGGCGCAGAGCTATACTTACAGTGCCGCCGATGGCCCAAGCGGCTACGACTGACCTTCCTACACATGATGCAAATGATCCTGGCATGTTGGGATCGTAACAAATGCTGTCAGCGCTGAGATTCGACAAGGGGAAATCATCCTTGCATTCATATATCAAAATGTGATGCACCAGACCTTCGTGTCCAGGAGTGACAATTGGTTCGATCTGAAATGTAGAAAATGTGGGGTACTTTAGAATTCTTTTCAGTCTCCTTTGGTTGTTTTGAACGACGTCATCACGCGTTTGGTTAATCAGTACCGAATGCGCGCATGGTACATCCTTGTTCCCAGGACCTTGTCAACTGTCTAAAGCTAAGAAAGCTCCAGGAACGAGGATGGTGCATGGTAGATATCCAAATTCTTTCAGTAAGCGCAAGTATATTGCGGTCCTAGTTAAAAGGGGTAACCCGTCATATTAAGTGACATGATGAGTCTAAGGGGTCTAGGGGCATCTTTCTTTTAGTGGAGTCAGCCGGCCAGCCAACAACAACAACAACAACAATATGTTTATTTAGTACCACAATTACATGAATAAATATTTTACATGAATATAACATAAAACGGAAATTTAGGTACAAGCCACCTATAATAAGCATATCTGGCTAACCGAGATAGGTGGCTTACATTTTGGTTATTACAGTTATTATGGTCAGATGGATTATTATGACAAAAAGATGAAAATGTAGAAAAAAGAAAACATACAAAATACAAGATAGAACTTCTATAGAAAAATACATAGATGGATCAAGTTGATATTAATTAGAATGATTGTATATATTATATTTATAATAAGGTTGATAGTCACCGCTTAAATACTATCAACCTCTGATGAAACTATATAATTAATCAAAGTTGATAGTACTTAACTAGTGCGAATTAGTTTGTATTTAAGATAGCGAGAGTATAAGGAATATCATTAGACCAACATCGATTGAAATACTAATCGACGTAGGTCTTGAACAGTTAAGTCTTAAATGAATTCCATATACACCACGTTTTTAGGACTAACTAGGACTGGTTCTGGGTAATGCTAGGAACTTACAAGCCGTTCTGACCGATGGCTCCACTTAAAAAGAGAAAAAAGCCCCCAATTACTTGGATATGCAGCTCTATAGTTAAAAAAAGGTAAAGGACCTTGTTTAACGTCGGTAGTTCCTTTAGCCGAGCTAATCTTCCAAGAAGCCGACGGTGCGCTCATTTTACCCCCCTCCCTCCATCAGTGCTCCGTTTTAAGTAATGTATAAAGAACGAGAGAGCGTGTTATATCGGTGGATAAAGATCCGAGCCGAAGGCGAGGATCTTTAGACCCGATATAACACGCTCTCGAGTTCTTTATATTACTTATCAAACGTCTAGTTGTCAATTATCATATTGGACCAGAATTTTCCAAGTTTGACTACTTTTGGCTTAGAAAATCCAACTTCAAGTTTATGCAAATGAACAAAAATCTTTATCCGATATAAAGATCTACGTTCCGGTAGTGATTTCCATTGTGTTTTCTAATGAATTATTAATGAGTTTGATAAGGGTATTTAAAGCTACTTAAAGCTACACGGAAAGGAAAGAAGTCGAAACAAGGATGTGAAGTCACAAGGAATCGAACTCGGGACCTCTCGCACTGAAGGTCGCGCACTAACCAACTGTGCCATCCTTGCTCCTATGTTTTGCATTTATAGCGTAAATTATGAGAAACGAAAGGAAATGTTTAAGCTGTTCCTCAAAAATTACATACATACAAAATATAGCTAATTCAATTAACGTTGTCGCTGAAAAAAACCTAAAGCCTAAAGCTCATGAGAGCGGAATCATGAAAAACTTTTATCACCGTGACATCATTACAATAAAAAACTCACTGTATGCTTGCAAATTCTACAACTTGGACACATATTCCTTAATTTCTCAGATACCCTACATAGTAGTTTGTTCGTACACAAAAGATATTTGAAAGGCTTTAGCCTTTAGGCTTTTTTCAGCGACAACGTTAATTGAAATAGCTATATACAAACATACAAAGTACCTTGACAACATGCTTCTTTGAGCCAAGATCTGGAATTTGAAAGGGCTTGCAGTAATACGTAGTGTCATCGTTGGAAACGCTTGTCTGGAGATAAAGTAAATACAAAATGAATAAACAATAATTGCTGGAATGAAAATCGATCTGGCACATTTAATGTTAGCGCCGGAGGCGGATTCCAAAGAGGGAGGTTAGCCGAATCCTGAATTAAACTTACTTACATTTACTCTTAGATCAAAATGCTGAAGATCTTTAGGCAGGCTGGGTTTTTTGGTCATTATGTTCCGAAGGATAAGAGATCTTGAGCCTCGTTTCTGATGTATTAGGATTGCGTCCTCAGAAGTGGGATCGTCTTTATGGTACGCGTACACTAAACGAACTGTTCCTTCCTGTAAATTGAATCAAAATAAATCGATGATTGTGTTGTTCTCACTAATTTACTTGTTTACTAACCCTACTTTATTGTATTTACTGTTCCCGAAACTGGAGGATCGACAAGAGAATACAATCAAAACTGGCGATGCCATGGCGTTTATTAAGAGCGGAGTACAGGACAAAATGAAATTGACCAGCTTGCTCTGCTGTCTTGGACAACTTTGGCAAACTTTGGTAATAAGTATCTCTATTTCTTGCATTGGTGACGTCACTGAGTGTGCCCCAATTCAATATTCTAATAAACCCTGCGTAATTTGATTATACGAAAGGACTATTAAATTATTACTTCATCATAACGGCCACAGTCACACTAGGGACTGCAGATTGATGCATGGAAAAAATAAATAGATAAATAAATATTCTTTATTTATCGTCGGATTTCAGAGTAGCATTTCTGCTAATATCTCCGAGACTCGATCATTCGCACACACGCCACCCCTACATTCGATATACTCTGCATACAATTTAAAAACTCACATGCATGTTGATTTTTGCTGAGGGAGGAAAAACCAGAGAACCCAGAGGAAAAACTCTCATGACATAGTAGAGAACAACACATCAAACAAACTCATGACTCACATATGATTCGAGCACCCGAGCTAGCTGAGACTCGAACCCGGACCACAGCGGTGAGAGGCGGGTGGCTCAACCACTACGCCATCCATGCCACCCAATGGAACGCATCGATGGAGGAGGCGGGGGAAAGAGGCATAGCTGGTTTTATTCACACGGCCCTAGCCATGTATTTCAGGCGACCAAGAGTGGTCAAAATCTCTACCCACCCTAGTCCCCCTTATAGTCAGACCTAATATACCTACATATACGGTACCTAATAAGTTATATAGGGAGTACGTTATGCATACCTCGATCTTATTATCCCTTTCGTCATCACAAGTGTCGTACGCACGATTAAACTTGAGCACTGTCTCCCCGTTCTTTTCATATGCACCTTCGAGGGTATAGTCTTGTTTGGGGTCGATTGGTGGAAGGGCTGTCTCCTCAGCATAGCGATCCTAGAAGTTGTAAAAGAAAAAAGTTATGAAGAAACAAAGAAAAGATATTCGTTATTTAACAAAAGTATTCCGTTTTTCCGTGCGTCTATACCCTAATAGATGCACAGATGACGTCAGAATGTTGTGATGAGAACAAAAAAGGACGCCACGAAACGAAGTCAATGGGTGTGATTTTGGGTGTGATTGTTGGATTGTGGTACTACGCAGTTACTCAGTTATTTTACTCAAATAACTGAGTAAATTTACTCGGATAATTAAGTGAGTTACTGTGGATGCACCAATTTACTCAAGTTTTTGAGTAAATTTACTCGCGCGTTTTTGCAGTGTACTAGTCATTCACTACTATTCAGTTCTATAGTTCTGATCTGCTATGCTTTGTTTTAGTCTACTGTATTTTGATCTGCACTGTTCTAGAGTACTGCTCTGTTGGTCTGCTCTAATTACTCTGCTCCGTTCTACTATATGTACGTCCGCATGTCGATGTCGAATGTCGATGATCAGATGATCAGATGATACACTCCAGTGAGTTCCGGTATTCCGTTTTCACATTCCTTGTTTTAGTTTTTCCCATGAGTTGTTTATCAAACTTATTATCAAACTCATTAATAATTCATTAGAAAACACAATGGAAATCACTACCGGAACGTAGATCTTTATATCGGATAAAGATTTTTGTTCATTTGCATAAACTTGAAGTTGGATTTTCTAAGCCAAAAGTAGTCAAACTTGGAAAATTCTGGTCCAATATGATAATTGACAACTAGACGTTTGATAAGTAATATAAAGAACTCGAGAGCGTGTTATATCGGGTCTAAAGATCCTCGCCTTCGGCTCGGATCTTTATCCACCGATATAACACGCTCTCTCGTTCTTTATACATTACTTAATAATACATCAAATCATGACTGTATATTACATAAATGATTCATGGACGATGGACGGCTTCATTATGATTAGATATATGCAGGAATGCTTCCCTTCTGTGCTTCGTAATTCACATTATGTTGAGAAAGTTAACGACAACAAAAGATAGAACAATGAAGTTATTAACCCACACTAATCCAACTATTTTAATTAACCTTCACATATCTTCCCGAATTACGTTTCGCACCTTAGGGGAATTGAAATATGACGTTTCAGCGTGGATCACTGAGGGCTAAATTAAAACTCTTCGAAAAATGAGTGTGTGAACGGAAAAGCGTGTATTATATTACAATCATGGAGACGATACAAAACAGTAACAACCATTGCCATTCATATTCCGGTTTTTGTTTCGTTATTTGTTTGTTCTGCTGAGTAAATACTGACCTATCAGGGAGCCTTCGTTACGTTACAGCGGTCATCAATCAAAACAAATACTTTTTCATAATACGATGATGATTTTCATCATGCTGAAGTTTAGCAGCCAGTTCAAAAATTCAAACAACCGATTGAATTGCAACTTGAAAGCCTTATATACTCCTAGTATGCTAAAAAGCGTGATTCCACCATATTCTATAAAAAATCACTGATTTTTTTATCAATACCGGATAAAAGATTCGTCAGTACATTTTTGCAATTGGCACGCAAATTAGCTTAATTTAATTTGACTTCAACTAACGTGGAACACTTTAGCGCAGTCCCTATAAAAATAAAATAATATGTACCAATGCCATGCTGTCAACATTACGATGATATTAGGGAGCTTAAGCAGGAGACGTTTTTGTCAACACGGACGTTACACGGACGTTTTTGTTCATCCGTTCGCCGTCATAGATAAGGTTGCTGTTCTTGGTAGAAGATGAAAAAGCCTTAACTGACCTGCTGCTTAACGAAAACGGACACATCATCTATGATGGCGAACGGATGAAGAAGAACGTACACTGCGGTGACGTCCGCGTTGACAAAAACGTCTCCTGCTTAAGCTCCCTATTAGTTAATCATTAACTTTTTGATCGGGATATCATAAAACTCCAAAATATATGTATCAAAATATATGTATCAGTGTGTTCAAATAAAAGTGAATATTTTTTTAGTTATTTTTAATTAATCTTATTCACTTTGGCTCGCGTGATACGCTTTGTTAAACAGTTACATCTGTTTTAGATAAATATTATCGAAACATAACGTTTTAAACACAGATTTCCAAAAATAAGCACTTGCAAATGATTATTTTTGCATTAAATGGTCCAGATTGTTTCCTACATTTTATACTGGATCCTAAAACTGAAGTTTTACGATTGCTCCACAAATAAAAATATCCATAGCATTTAAGGAATTTTTGAGTTTTTGTGTTTCAAAGCTATATGATCGATGTGTTTTCTCTTGTTGTAACGCAACTAGATCGAAACTAGAGTTTATCAGTCATCAAAAGTCATGGCTAGATTAGAAACTATGCGGTTATAAAAGCGCTAAATTAAGTAAATGCGCATCAAAGTATGTTCAAACACGCAATAACCTGAAGCGAGTGGAAACAGCCACCGTATTTACACAGCATAAAGATAGAAACCTCGACGAAAAAACAGTTTTAAATGGTACTGACCTTCAAAAATCCTTCACCATTCTTGACATATCCAATTACAACATCTGATCCGACCATATTTCCTGTACCCGCTGAAATCCCAAAACCAACCCACCCCAACGTCTTGACTTGAACTGCAAATGATATTTTCTTCTTCGCATTGTCAATTCTCCAGTGAAGTCGGTAATTCTCGGCCTCGTCGAGATATGCCGAGTTGGTGTACTCGCTTTCAAGGGTTGCAGAAGCAAAGGTAATCCATATCAACATCAATACGAAAGATTCCATGTTAGTCAGGCGATCTCTAAGTATTCTAGCGTGATTACTGCCTGAGACTAAAGAGTATTACATATATAATGTAACTTGTTTTTAACCAGATTACGTCATGGCTTACGTAACCTTGGATACAGGATGACGTCAATGTAATCGGTCTACTCCCCCTGTGTCCCGGGAATTCGAGGATGCAGGCGACCTCACACTTACAAACGACCACCTACACTTGAACTTTTGGGTGCATGGTCACTAAAAAGGGCATGTAGTTGAAATCATAATGGTCATCCTTGACTTATATTTTGATAATTCTACTCTCTGACGTAAGTCCTTTGTCCAATGACATCGAAAAGGTGGCGACCAGCACTTCTCGGATCGAAGGTTTCACACATTTGGTAGGCCACCCAAGAATCGTATCTAACTAAACAAAAGAAACTTTTGAAAACGGCAATGACAACAATAGATTCTTTTGTTTTATACTGATATCTTACGACGGAGGTACAGATTACCTGCAGCGAAGAGCCTATGATAGCAAAATTACAAATTTCCATAAACTCAGAATAATTAATATACATTTCTTTGGTAGTTTTTTATTACCATATTTGGTGATGAGTATTAATAATAATAATCATCATCATCATCATCATCATCATCATCATCATCATCATCATCATCATCATCATCATCATCATCATCATCATCATCATGCATCATGGCGGCCGAGTAGAGTGGACGTGGGACTTGGGTCTCTCCGTGTTTTTCACTCCAAAAGGCAAGCCCAGCTTAAAGCGCCGAGGCAAGTCTATGTAGTATCTAGATAAGGTACTTTGCTACTGTTTGGCAACAAACAAGGTGTCTTAAAGCGAATCCCGACAAGAATTTTATTTTGTATTGAATCACAATGTCGTCGACAAGGTCAAGAAAGACAAAGCGAACATGGACCCCGCAGATGAGCTGCGATGTTTTGGAGTGTAAGAGAAAGGCTATAGAAATGGTATCATCTGAAAACCCGCCTCTTAATGAAAATGGTCGAAGAAAAGGATATATCCAAGTAATGAAGGATTTGTGGGACGACAAAGGTTATGTGCATCTTGGACTCACAGGACAAAATCTACGAGATCAGGCTTCAAGGTTGGAAAAGATGCAAGAATATTCCTGTGATAGTATTATAAATGAAACACAAGGAGTAAGTCATGAAATGGAAAACGACGAGGTCGAGGAAAACGAAAATCAAAATGAAAATATTATTTCTTTGCAAGAATCATCTCAAAATGCTAATTTAGGAACGAACACGAATTTGCATACAAGTACAATACAAGTCCCAGAGGGACCTAACGCTACAGTTGAACACACTGAAATAATAGATCAAAGTGAATGTCCTATCATTCTTTCAGATAACCTTCCAGTTTTCAAAGCTGCCATCAAGCCATCCGAGATAAAATGGGGACCCAGCAGTAAAGGAGATCTAATATCAATAAACACCTCAACCATCGCAGATGCTTATGATGAAATCACGACATGGCGGAAAAACACATTTCTCGTCCCGTATGGAAAAATTGGCAAAGAGTTTATCGATCAATTAACAACACACATAAATGACTGGAACAATGAATCTGGTTCACATTATATTGCTCTAAAAGCAGCTATTGTTCTCTTAGCAGTGGGACTACAAAAACCCAGCCAAAAATCTAAAGCGAAAGACCACCAACTCTGTCTAGAGAAGCGTCTGGCCTTGTGGAGAGATGGAAAAATCGATAAGCTCATACGTGAAGGGCGAATGATTCAAAAACGTCTTCCCGAAGTATCAAAACGAGCTGATCCACCAAATAAAGCCAAGATTTTTGCTAAACTTGTTATGGAGGGCCAAATCAACTCTGCACTACGTTACTTGAGTGAGAATGATTCTGGTGGTGTATTACCATTGACAGATGATGTTATGACGCAGCTGAAAGAAAAACATCCAGATGCACAAGCTCCTAAGTTGGGATCACTTCTGTACGGTCCAATTGAAGATATCCCAGATGTCTTATTTCAACAAATCAATGGTGCAATGATAAGAGATGCTGCATTAAGGACCAAAGGATCAGGGGGGCCTTCTGGTATTGATGCTCACGGCTTTAAAAGAATTCTATCATGTAAGTCATTCAAGAAGTCAAGTACTAATCTATGCGAAGCTCTAGCTACCATGTTAAGGAGATTGTGCACAGAGTATATTGACCCTACCACCATCGAACCACTGTTAGCGAGTAGACTGATTCCATTAGACAAGGGTGAGGGCGCAGTTCGACCAATTGGCGTCGGAGAAGTTATCAGAAGGATATTTGGAAAATGCGTAACGAAAGTCTTGAAACAAGATGTTATTGATGCCAGCGGATGTCTTCAAGTCTGTGCAGGCCAAAGAGGTGGAAGTGAAGCTGCTATTCATGCAATGAGAAGAATTTTTGATGATGATGATACTGATGCTGTTCTGTTAATCGACGCTTCAAATGCTTTCAATGCCCTAAATAGGGCTGCTGCTCTGCACAATATCAGAGTATTATGTCCTGCCATAGCAACGTACGCAATAAACACTTACAGATATCCAGCGAGGTTGTTCATAACAGGAGGCAAAGAAATAATATCAGCAGAAGGCACTACGCAGGGTGATCCTCTAGCCATGGGCTTGTATGCAATTAGCCTTCAGCCATTGATCAACCATCTAAACAGCTCAAGCTCTGCAAAACAATGTTGGTTTGCTGATGATGCTAGCGGGGCTGGATCTTTCACGGAGATTAAGAAATGGTGGGATGCTCTAACTACGATGGGACCAGATTTGGGTTATTTCCCCAATGCCAAGAAATGCTGGTTGATTACCAAACCGGGACGAGAGGAATGCGCTGAAGATGTTTTCAAAGACACTGCTATAAATATTACCATCCAGGGCCATAAACATCTTGGCGCAGTGCTTGGCTCAAGATCGTATCTCGAGGAATATGTGAATGATAAAGTTACAAATTGGATAAGTGAGATAAAGCAGTTAGCTGAATTTGCAGTGACGCAACCTCAGGCCTGCTACGCAGCTTTTGCATTTGGATTAAGACACCGATGGACGTACTTTCTAAGAACATTGCCAAATATTGAAGATTTACTACAACCACTAGAAGATGCAATAGCTGATGTACTGATACCATCTATAACAGAACATAGCTGTACACAGAGCGAGCGAGAACTTCTGTCTTTGCCAGTACGGATGGGAGGAATGGGATTCACCAACCCTTGTCAGGATGCTGCCTTAGAGTTTGCAGCATCTGTCAAGACAACCGCACCATTAACTGAGCGAATATTCACTCAAATGCACGAGCTACCCGAGGAGGCTTTAAATAGGTCATTACATCATAAGGTTCGTAAGGAAAAAGATGATGCCCTGCGTGCACGTGAAGAGAGCTTGAAGGATCAACTACCAAAGAAATCTAAGAGAGCTTTGCTTATGGCCACTGAAAAGGGTGCATCCAATTGGCTAACAGTAATACCCATCAAGGATATGGATTTCAACTTGAATAAAAGGGAATTCAGAGATGCAGTCAAGTTAAGATACGATTGGCCCATCGACGATATCCCCTCGACTTGTGTATGTGGTGCTCCGTTCAACGTGGATCACGCTATGATATGCAAACGTGGTGGTTTTATCATCCAACGCCATAACGAGCTAAGAGATCTGGAGGCAGAGCTGTTGAACATCGTTTGTAATGATGTTGAAGTAGAGCCTGTTTTACAAACGATCAATGGGGAAGAGCTAAATAGAGGTTCCAACATAGCCCCTGATGCTCGTCTTGACGTCCACGCAAGAGGGTTTTGGGAAAGGCAAAGGTCTGCATTTTTTGATATACGGGTGTGTCACCCACATGCAGAATCTTATAAAGACCTGAACCCACAACAAATATATCGCCAACATGAAAACGAAAAAAAGCGCATGTATGCAAGACGTGTCATGGAAGTAGAACAAGGAACATTTACCCCACTGGTATTTACGAGCCTTGGAGGCATGGCAGATGAATGTAAGAGATACCACAGCAGGTTAGCCGAGTTGATAGCCAACAAGAAGGGGGAAGATTATGCAGTAACAATTTCCTGGATTAGAGCGAAAGTATCCTTCTCTATTCTACGATCAGCTCTTCTATGCTTGAGAGGTTCAAGGACAGTAAAACGTTCCAATTTGAACATTAGAGACATTGACTTTGATATAGAATCGTAAATAATAATAATAATAATAATAATAATAATAATAATAATAATAATAATAATAATAATAATAATAATAATAATAATAATCGAAGCACCCGCCAAATAATGAACGATAATAAAGCCAAGCATAAGCACGAGTCTAATCCCTTGCTGTATCTACCTGTAGATAAAGGAGGGAAAGGTATGCAAAATTTAGAGACCCTACACAAGACAACGAAGATAAAGACTGCTCACTACCTTACTGTCAGCGCTGACCCACACGTCCAACTAGTGTCGACTTTCCAGAACTCCAAAGAAATGAAGTCATTACGATCGATAGTCAAAGATGCAAAAACATATGCAGGTCAGCTGGACTTGAATATAGAATACAATAGAGCAGAAAGCAAGACTACCATCAAAGCAAGTAACTCAACCATTGAAGTAAATCAACCTCAACCTAAACATCTCAAGAGAATACTAAGAAAAGAAATCGAAAGAAAATTAGAAGAGGAAGTAAAACAACAACGATGGATAGGACAATATATAGTGCAACAATGGCAAGATAAACATTTACATCATGAATCCTATAACATTGCAAAGGTTTGGCCAAACATCCCAAACATAGTCTACAGCATACACACCAGTATCGTACAACAGTTAATCACAACTAAAGTCTACAATGCAAAGAAAGTTCAAAGTGGAGGAGAAGATTTGTTATGCAGTTTCTGTCATGTCAAGAAGGAAACAGTACCACACATAATGTGCAGCTGCTCTGCCATCGCGCAAACGCTGTACACAGTGCGTCACGATCGAATGCTCCGTCCAGTGTACTATGCGATTTTAAAGGCACTTGGAATCACCAATAATGAAGAACACCAAACGATACCTTGGTACAGAGAACAACGTATAACAACCCAAATGTTGTGTCGAGACTAAAGAAGTGAAGGTACTATGGAACATTCCCCTACACTTAGACGTCGTTCCTAAGGATGGTGCAAACAGACCTGACATCACTATATGCAACAAGAAAGAACGTCAATGGCTTATATTTGAAGGAACTGTATGTAATGTTGGACAGATTCAAGAACGAGACAAATTGAAAACAGAGAAATATGCTGATTTAAGGTCAAGCTTAAAGAGATTGTATCCCGGTTATAATGTTATTCAAGTTAATGTAGTGTTTGATTTTCTATCGGGGTATCATAAAGAACTGAAAGACAAGTTAAAGAATGTAGGACTCTCTGATAGTATGAACGTGATTAGAAAATGTCAAAAATGGGTAATCGCACAAAACTGCGAAATAGTGAAAGCCCTTCATAGTCATAAATGAACACTGAATGAAGCATCAGTCTATTTGAAATATATAATAGGAAATTGCCCAGATTATCGTAATCCGCAGTTTCACTACGAACAACACTTGTAAACAAAGTGAAAGTTTGAAATAAACACAATAATAATAATAATAATAATAATAATAATAACTTAATAACAAACTTAATAATAATAATAACTTTTGGTCTTAAGCATAAGTGGACGTACTATTTAAGAACACTGCCAGACATTGAAGAACTTCTGATTCCACTGGAATACGCGATTGCAAATGTATTGTTACCAGTGATAACAGATCATACCTGCTCTGAGGATGAGAGAGATGTATTAGCTCTACCAGTACGTATGGGAGGCTTAGGGATTACAAATCCATGCAAAGCTGCAAAGATAGAGTATAATGCTTCAATCAACATCACAGCTCCACTAGTCGAACAGATAACATCACAAACACATAACCCTCCAGATGAAGAAGAAGTGCGAAAGAAACAACAAGCATCAAGCAAAGAAAAGAATGAATACTTGTCCATCCAATCCAAGACCCTACAAACTTCCCTTCCACAGAAGTCACAGAGGGCAGTTACTCTGGCTAAGGAGAAAGGTGCCTCAAACTGGCTAACAATGGTCCCGAACATGGACATGGGTTTTGACCTAAACAAAAGGGAATTCAGGGATGCAATAAAGCTGCGCTACGACTGGAATATTGAAGACTGTCCATCAACATGTGTGTGTGGCGCAGCATTTACCATAGACCACGCTATGATCTGCAAATGCGGAGGCTTTATTATACAACGACATAATGAGCTGCGTGATTTAGAAGCTGAGCTGTTGAGTATGGTGTGTACTGATGTTCAAACAGAGCCTATTTTACAAGACATCACAGGAGAGACACTACATGGAGGGGCAAATCAAGCGCCCGATGCTCGTCTTGACATACATGCTCGTGGCTTTTGGGAAAAACAGCGATCCACGTTCTTCGATGTTCGAATCTGCCACCCAAATGCAGAAACATATCAAACTCTGACCCAGGAACAGATCTATACTCGACACGAAGAAGAAAAGAAACGAAAATATGCACAAAGAATCATGGAAGTCGAGCAAGGTACCTTCACTCCGCTTGTATTCACAACAACAGGAGGAATGGGAAAAGAGTGTCAACGCTACCATGCAAGGCTTGCTGAACTGATCGCAAAGAAGAAAGGAGAGGAGTATGCAACGACAATAACTTGGATAAGAACTAAAGTCTCCTTTGCAATTATACGAGCAGCATTGCTATGTCTTAGAGGTACTAGAAGAAGAAGGAAAATCAACGTAATAGAGAACATTAGTGACATTGATCTTGAGGTTGAACTATCAAATGTGCTTTGAAGATAGATGAATATATTTAATATGACTGTTTTTTTCTTATATTATATTATTACTGTCGATATTTAGAGTTTTTTATAAAAAAAATTATAATAGTTTTTTAGGACTTTTTAAAAAATTTGAGAATTTTCAATATTTGTTAAGGAGTATAAATTAATCTTGATAAACGTATTCATTTGAAGTTTCAACTATTTGGATAAATAGAATTTTAATATTTGTGAATTATTTAGAATTATTTATGCATAATAAAGAAGTTATAAAATTAAATAATAATAATAATAATAATAATAATAATAATAATAATAATAATAATAATAATAATGAAAACTTTATTTTTTATGTTTTGTTACATGTACGTGCAATTGTAAATCTCTCTACTTATAGGTGAAATACAATTGGCTACTTGATTAACAATATTATCATAAACTAGATACATTCAACATTTACATAAACTTGAAAGAAAGAAAAAAAAAAAATTCCTTAACAATATTTCATTAGTTCTGGATTCGTCCATGTCTTGTTCTTACAGCAAAATATGTAATACGTAGTTCTGATAGCAATCTTTACAATCGATCTTACGATATACTTTTTAAATTTATCATCGACACCTAGATCATCCAACATTGTTATAAAGCTTGATGAATCATAATAATAATAATAATAATAATAATAATAATAATAATAATAATAATAATAATAATAATAATAATAATAATAATAATAATAATAATAATAATAATAATAATAATAATAATAATAATAAAGTGGTTTATTGACATATTATCACGTTGGGAACGAATTACAATATGTTTAACAAAATCGATCTATAAAAACTTACATTAAAACTATGGAAAAATAGGAAAATGATGGATATAAATAAATATATATATATCTATCAATATGTTAAGTATAACTTTCAGAGTTACTATATCGCTATAGTAACGTTATAACAAAACATACACTTCATTTACTTAGCTCTATTGAATAAATCTATTGAACTTGGGAAAAAACTACTGCGAAAACGTTCAGTTCGACAATGTGAGTTCGAGTTCCTCGTATTATAACCATGGGCCTCCGCCCTACGCATTGGAAGATGCTTTGATAGTGGGCCACCTTGAGATATTTTCTTTAGGGTTCCCAAACAAAGTTGTTCCCGTCTTTCTGCCAGGGTTGGACAATCCAAAGTCCTTAAAGCATCCTTGTAATGGGGTCCTGGTAAGATGATTCTGAAAGCTCTCTTCTGGATACGTTCAATATCCTCAGATAAATACGAAGGGATGCATGATGCCATACTACACAGCAATACTCCAGCACAGACCGTACAATGGCAACGTAGATAGCAAGTAGGTCTTCGGCTGGGAGACCCCCGCGACGTAAAACACGGAGGATATGGAGGCGTTTCGATGCCTTAGAGACGATAGCATTTATATGTTCATTCCATTTCAAGTTATTCTGAATGACCAAACCAAGCACCTTATGAGACGAGACACATTCCAACTCTTGTCCATCAATCATTAGTGGCTGTAGCTGGGGCTTCGCTTCAGTGAGGAAACACACCTGTAATTCTTTGCATTTCTTTGCGTTGAGCTTCATCCAGTTAAGGGAGGACCAGGAGCTGATGGTGTCGAGGCTAGCGCTAGTCTGGATATCCATAGTGGAGTTGTTGTTCCTTGAAAGTCCCTCAGATATTGAAACGTCATCCACGTATTTCCAGGCCTTGGTCTCGGGTGTAACAATACTTAAATTGTTGATCATGATCAAGAAAAGGATCGGTCCCAATTTAGTCCCCTGAGGGACTCCAGCATTAACGGGTAGCTAGTGTGATATTGATTCTCCAAGCTTGTTGTTGTTGTTGTTGTTGTTTTTCTTTTTTTCAATTTTGTGTCGTTGTAAAAAAAGTTAATAGAACAAATCGACATACTATCGAGACTTGTTCGGCAGCTATTTTCGTTCAGTTTGCAAACTTGACCGTGGGGTCACGTGTGTACATGTGCGTAGGGCAGCTCAGATCGGAGTTCCTGTGTGTAAACTTTTGAGCCCGCGATCAATTCCTGCGGACTCATTCTAATTCAATATGGCGGCAAACTTGTCATTTTTCAGTAAGACAAATTATGAGGAAAATTCAGATGTTTCAGCTTAAAATAGATGAGTAGAGGATGTTTAAGAGAGCAGGCCAACCAGAGCTGATTCGATCAAATCAAAAAGATGTATTTTACGTTACTGCTCTGCGAGAGTCTGTTGGACAGATTTTCCGAGATTTTGCAGGTAAAACACTGGTCTCGACTGGCCTTGTGAAAAACATTGTAATCTAGGACTTTGAAATTTAAGAAGTGTGTGTGTGTGTGGGGGGGGGGAGGGGGGGAGGTTGTGTTGGAGGAAGGTTGAGTTAATTAGTGTACGGCAGAAGTAAATAATCGAGCTTCTCTAACCTGGGAATAAAGTCTCAGCGGGGGGTGTCATCAGGCTTTTATAATACAGCACCCATAAAGACTTTCAACAAGCTACACACCAAACAAACACAGTGTTGAAGGCAAGTTTTGCAATTACCCAGGAAATTTTCAGTCAATAGAGAGACTGGGAGATAAGGTCCAAAATCTTGAGACTCCTGCCTAAATCAGGTTATAATAATAATAATGTTTAATGAGGATACCAACTTCACCGGTAAAGGTGATTTACAGAAGGGTCCTAACATAAAGATAAATAAATAAATGTCTGATCCCTCGCAGCCGCTACCAGTGTTGTCATGCAATGCTTTCTCCCTTAAGGAGAAAGTGTTGCGTGACGACCGACTGGTAGCAGCTCCAAGGGAGAAAGTATTGAGTGACGACACTGGTAGCGGCTGTGAGGGAGACTAATATCAGGAGAGTTGGCATGTTTTGTATGATGGCAGCCATGTCAAATCCCCACCCCCACCCCCTATCTCTACACCATGGGGCTTGACATTGATACTTGTGTAATGAGCAGTGGTGATGATGATTTATAATTAACGGGCTTTGTTAATGTATCAGGTGTTTATTCATGGATTAAGTGGAAAGATGAATTAGAACTAGTGGCTGAACTATGTTACTTTGGTCTTACTACAGTATCTGGTAAGAAAGTGGATAGAGCAGGGGTTATTTTACGCATGAAGGGGAAAACCTGTGGTTTCCCCTTTTTTGTCAGCCAATTGATCAGGACCTAGGATTAAATCTAAAGAAAACCATGGACTTTAACCCAGGATTAACTTTAATCACCCTTTGGATATATCTAGTCTCCTTGGTAGCTCTTTTAAGGCCCATCATGCAACACTGAGTATTGACGGGAAATCTTAAAAGGACTGTGAAGGAGATCAACTACTCTTTGGACAACCAGGCCACGCGATGCAACGATTTTGGCTGTAATTATTATGAAACAGTTATGCCACAGAGAAATTAATCCATACAGTACCTTGCCTGCATTGGCCTTGAGGCGAATGAGGAGAGAAGGGATATAGGAAAAGAGGGGAGGGGGAGGAGAAGGTTCCCCTCTCTTCTTCGACTCCCCATTCTTTATAGTCTTTTACTACTTCAAAACTGTTTAAGCATGGGTACTGATGTATTTTAATAATGATCCTCTACTTCCCAAAACACTATTTCCTTAATGTAGGATGAATCATTGTTGAGTTTGTTTGATGTACGTGTTTTGATGTGTCTCTCTCTTGCCATGAAGTCATATGGTGGAATGGAGTACCACCTTTTCCATGGCAGAGAAATTGCATATTAAATGGCTTGGAACTTTCAAGAGACAACACTGAGAAAAAAATTGCACTGCTGAGCCTTCATGTATATAGAATGTTGTCCCTAAGATATGTAGTACTTAATATATAGGAAGATCTCAATGAATAACACAAATGATTACAATGCAACAGTCACAACTTGACATTAACAACATGATCGATCCAATTAATACATGTACAAGTTGGGTTTTAAATTCTATGATCACTGTTTCAGGTTTCCAAACTCTTGGTGAAGAATATTGTAACATCATTCAAGTAGACAACACTAAGACAGCTATCCCCTCTACCTTAGTGAGTAATTCACTTTATCAACTCATTAATAATTCATGAGAAAAAACAATAGAAAATCATAACTTTGAAAATCATAAATCAGCAGCAGCTTCATCCCAATTTGTATGCAACTTTAACTTGGATTTTCTTGACCAAAATCACCTTTAGTTTGAAAATTTGACCTGAGCTATGATGTATTCACATTCTTTGAAAGAGCAATCATCCAATCAGAATCTGAGAATTCTCTTGTCTTATCTCTTATCTAAGTGCTGCTTGGAGGATGACCAGACAATTATATCTGAATTCATACACTAATGCTGGTTACAATTTTCAGCTTAATGCTGTAAGACCCTGACTGTTCAAAATTGTGTACTTTTAATGCCAGCCATGGGGTCATTATTATAAGTAAAATTTTACTTATTTGCAGCTGTTCACAAATGTTGTTATTTTGTCAGTGAATGTGACATTTTAACGGCAGCTGTTAATCTTTCTCAGGTTATGGTGGAGGTTGAAAGCAATTTTTTTTCTTGTAGAGTCGATGTGCTCTTGTTCTTCTACAAGCTGTTGCACCCTACGTGCTAAGAAAACTTCTCACAAAACTTACAGTGCTTGTGCAGACACCAGACAGATGGCCACAAGGTAATTATAATAAAAATAACTTTCTTCATAATGGATCTCCATGCACATGCAAAGTGAAAAATGAAGAAAGTTGTTTGTAGGCTTTAATTTTTTTAAAAACTATTTTTGACTTGATAAAAATCATGGAAGATGAACACTTGTCTTGAAGGTACATGTAGTTGGAATATTACAAATAGTATGCCAAGTTATCTTGAAGTTCTTATCAGAGGCTGTGCTTACAATGCATATCCGTGAAAAACTTTGTAAGAAAAATTGCACTAATTAAACAATAGAAAACAAAGGATTTCGCGCTATTTAGTACAATTTAGTTCGCTAACTTTTTCACGGATATATTGTAAGCACTCTAGTGTATTTCATTTATTATAGGATAAAAATGGCTTTTAGTAACACATTAGTTAATAATCCAACATCTTGAATTGTAGACAGTATAAATTATGTGCATATCTTTGCACAAAAACAGTTTGTTTGACTAAGATTCACTGGAAAAGTAACTTAATGCCATAGGTTTTAGGTTGTTATCATTTCTTGCACAAATTATGAACAAAGACATGTTAAAAGGCCCATTTGAGAGTTTTAAATTTCCACATAATTAGATAATTATATTTTCTGCATAATCAACATGAATTTTTTTTGCATAATACATGTATGTCCTGAAATTTCTGCATGTATTTAACAAATAGATTCCATTTTTCCGTGCGTCTGTACTCTAATTGATGCACAGATGACGTCAAAATGTGGTGAGAACAAAAAAGTATGCCACGAGACGAAGTCGACTGTTGTTCTCACCCATATCAAGAAATTGGTGTCGTTTTCAGGCTTCCTGTGGTAAAATAAATTTGGGAGCCCTGTTTTTTACTTTCCAGTCCTTTTTCGGCCAGAAATCAAGATGGCTGACTTGGTTAGCATGTTTTCACTCGAATGGCTGTAAATTTGGATAGAATAGACCTCTTTACCTTCGTTCCCTTGAGAATTGCTCTTTTATTATGAACATGTGAAAATATTTACATATGAAAGAATCAACTCCCAAGAGTGACATCGCACGCTATGAAATGGGACAACAAACAACGAAGGTAAAGAGGTCTATTTTCTTCCTCGCTTTTTTCGTGATGAAAATTTATTCCAACTTCCAAATAAGGTAAGTACAAATTTCCTTATATGGAAGAAGGAGCTCGAGTGAAAACAGCACATTTTTAAAAGACACTTCTTCATATGACATTTTGACGTCTTCTGTGCATCGATTAGAGTACAGACGCACGGAAAAATGGAATCTATCTGTTTTATATAATATTTATCGAAACATTCCAACCAATCAGAGCGCGCGTAAGATTCTATGACACCATCTATGTGTGTGTACTCTAATCACACATGGTTGTTTGACCAATCAGAGCGTGCGTAATATGCCAATTATTATATAAAATTTGTTCATCCTATAAGGAGCCCTATTAATAAATATTCGCTTTATTCTTAATCATTGTTAAAGGGGTGACGGAGAAATCACGATTATTACTTCTGGAATATTTACCGATAATACAGCAGTCTATACTGTGTAAGTACCTTAAATACAATTCATTTTGTCACAGACAAAGAAATCTTGTATTGTTGTAATTAATCAACACGTCCATGAAATTTACATCTACATGTTAATAATGTACTTATTGACTGAGTCAGATGGTGGAACAGGAAAATATTTGACTCAAGGTCATACTGTATGGACTGAATGCAGCAAGGTCCATACAATGAACAAAAGAGCCAAAATGAATATTTTGAATTCCCATTAGGCCCAACCTAACTCGGTCAATAAACATTTTATCAGATATAAAGTGATAAAAAGTGCTTCAAAAACTCTGTAATTCAAATAAGAATATAATGCATGGAAACAAGCAGAGCTGGACAGGTTTTTCTGGCCCACTGACTTTTTTTGAATGTTTTTTTTAAGAGTACACAGCAGAGCCAATTATGGGTTATATGATAAAAGCACTTTTTCTCTGATTATGAACTAAAACAAAGATTTTATCATGTATAGTTGTCCACAGAGCCCATCTTACATTGTTCTATCTAACTGGAGTTTTCTATCACATCTCAAAGAGGGTTACATCCATCAACTATGTAAGTATCACCTGTTATACAGGGACCAATTCAGGATTATCTTCAGGGAGGGGTGCACCCAGGATTATTTTTCAAGGGGGGTACAGCATTATAGAAATTGGAAACTTATATCCAGAGGATATTCTTGAAAAATATGGAGAAGAAAATGGCCCAAAGTTGTCTCCTGATGATGTGTGCACCCCCTGCACCCCTCCCCCTTAATTGCTGAATTAAAAGAGTGGCATCCATCATCAGTTCAGCACAGTCTGGGTCTGTGGCATTGTGTGGCAAAAGTGGTGTTGAAAGAGGTTTTTGCTGAATACATGTAGGCTGTCCATATAATTTTTACATCCAGAAATTTGGATGTGGAAATTGCAAGGTCTGGCAGCTGGGATTACTTTTTCTCTTGCTAATAATGCAGAAGGATTAGAAAAGTGACCTCTGCTCTAGGATAGCATTCTAATGATCAATAATAGTCAGTTGTGATGGAGACACAGAGACACAATAATTATTATTATTAGAGTGCATGCACTTAATCCGTGAAACAAACACTACTAATTAGTAGTAAATAGTGTTGATTAGACAATAGGAAACAAAGGAATTACCATAATTTAGCACTATTTCGTACTATTTATGTTTCACGGATTAAGTGCGTGCACTCTATCACAATTATTATTATTATCACATTGAACCAAGTTTGATTTGTTTGGTTGTAACCAGACCTAAGTCTTCTACTTATTGTGATCATGTCAATCAATTAGCATTGCATGTTTATTTGATTGATTAAAAAAAATGTTTTTTTTCCAGATCCTAGTGAGGAGTGGCCTTAAAGACATCACTTCCAGACCTACATACAGATTACTTGGGTATATCTCAGCAATACAACTTGCACTAACTATAATCTTCTCAGTGTATAAGGTAATGCTTGAAAGTACACTAATCAATGCCCATGGATAGTAATACATGTATATTCTCACTGGGGGCAGCTGTTCACAATCACCCAGGTTGGATATACTATGATATGGGAAGAGGGAGTGAAGGCTTCTGGGTTTGTGGAAATCATCACTGTGGGGAGGGGGAGGGGTGGTTGATATTCGTCATCGATGTGTTTCCCAAAATGACCAGAATATTTGACTTCTTGAAGCCCTATTTATACTAAGCACAACCCTATGATTGTGTAACTAGCAATCTCTGGGTTGTCCTTGCACACTAGGGGGTAGTAATTTTGGTGTTTGTTTGCAATTACCCTGAATAGATGGTCACTATTTCAGACACCAGATTATGTCCCCTTAAGTCATCAACCACAATATTTGAAGCAGTTTTTGTGTGTTTGACTGTGCCATGTTGTGCACAAACCATTGTAAATTCTTGTGACTGTGTCATTTCATTGTCATATGAAAAATGTCCTAATGGGAGTTCATTACTGTACTCTGTGCTGTCTCAAACAACGACTGGCAGCTAGAGTAGAATTCAGATAAGTTGTGACAATGGCACCGCATGGGCACAGCACGGCTATGACAGGAATTTTGAATGTCACTATGGACATAACGGCACACAGACATTGTCAATGTATGTTGTGGTCCGTTTGACACTGGTCATACAGAATCTGCTCTACATTAATTTCTACTAACTGTACTCTTGTTGGACAAATTACACTATATCAGGAACATAAATATCACAGCTCATTTTCCTCAGACACTTGACTGGCAATCACTGAACATATGTTATGAATTTCTTCTAGAAGTCCAAATCCTCAGAGCTTTCCAAACTGATCAGCCCCTCATCTACCCATGAAAGTATTAGCACAGAAAAACCTGCAGATACTTCAGTTCTAAAAAGCCAAAGGTCAAGTACTTGCAAACAGTTGAAGTGTTCCCTGTGTCTTGAGCCCTTGCATGATGTGACAGCCACACCCTGTGGTCATCTATTTGATTGGTATTGTATAACTGAATGGTGCAGTAATAAGGTGAGTAGTAGAGCTAATTTCATGTGACTGAGAAAATTGCACCGTCACTGCACAGTACGATCACGGCAGGCATTTTGAAATGCTTTATAGACATAATTTACAGTACCGGCGTGGTGGTACGGTCTAGTAAGTTTCCCACTAAGAAAGAACTGCTCTAATGAACTGCATTCAGGGTAATTCTCACTGATATTGAAAAGCTAGGAAATTCTTACAACTTTTGAAGGTCATGGAATTGGCTGGGATTTTTGTATTTGGTGAGGAAATTTGAAATGTCACAAAAGTCAAATTAAATTAAAGTAAATTTTGGCTTAGGAACGTTAATCAGACTTGCAGACCTTGAAAAGTAACAAGAATTTTGAAATATTCAAGGTCACGTAATTGGCAGGGATTTATTTTTATTTGGTCAGGAAAATTGTTATAATGTCACACATGCCAGTGAAAAAGCCTGGGGGTACTCCTTTGTCAAGGTGATAGGGGTGAGACCTGTACAGAGTCATGCTACATAATTAACATTTGAGTCAGAACCCCTGAAAGGTACAAATATTAAATATTTAAAAGGACTGTCAATCATGATCATCCTTCCCACTTGGACAAAGGGAGTACCCCTGGGGTTGAAAAGTCAGAGAATTTGGTCTCGGGAAAGGCCAATCAACCCTTTTAGCACCCTCAGAATCTTGAAATAAGGCATTTAATGATCATATCTTTTTTTCTTTTCACAGCAAGAATGTCCTCTTTGCCGAGACCCAGTGCAACTATCAAGACTTGTCTGCCTGCACCATTTTGATTATACATAGCAGATTTCAAGAGAGGATCAATAGCGATGCTCTCTTTCAAATATGTAGTGATGATGAGATGATGATGACGATGATGATGATAATGATAGTGATGATGATGATAAGCTGAAAGAATATGTTATAGTATTGTAATATAGTAATAACAATTTTATTTATTGATTATCAATGATAATAATAATAATAATAATGATGATGATAATATTTAACGAGGTGGCCTCATCACCAAAGGTGATTTTCATGAGGGACCTCAATATTATAACCATCTAAAAATAAAATAATTAAAGTTAAAGAATTAAGCCCTAAATATCCTAAAAATCCCTAAAATATAAAATCAGCTAAAAATTAATTACATATCCTTAAAATAACGCTTTTTAAATATATTATACTTATCAGAACATTTGATTATGTCCGGTAGAGAATTCCATTCCTTCATAAATAGATAGTTAACACATCAAGTTATCTATTTATGAAGGAATGGAATTCTCTACCGGACATAATCAAATGTTCTGATAAGTATAATATATTTAAAAGCGTTAGTCAATGTTGAATTGTTTTGAATTTTATCAGCTTTTATTTTATCCATCATTATTGTCATCATTATTGCAGATAATCACTTCAATTCATAGATATGATATATATAGATTTTGCAAACAAATACAATTTGAGACAATAAAAAAATATATAATACTTTGGATGTGACATGATTAGTATGACAAAAGAGCAAAAAGTGTGGTCAAAAAGACAATTCCAGAAACTGAACTATTGTACATGTATTGTCTTTTTATAAAAGTTCATCATTTGAACCACAACCACAGTTTAATAATGCAAGCAGTGACTCTTAAAATCAGTAACATTAGTACCGAGAAATTTCCCATAACATTATTATTCATTCTGTTTCCAATCTTGTGTTCGCTATCTGTTCATTCTCAGAAATCTTGAAATTCCAACCCCGCATTTTTATGTCCCAAAGGATAGCGACGCGAACACAAAATTCACGGTCCTTTGGTTTTAAATGCCTAATGAATAAAGATTTATGTAAATTTGTGTGTATATTTTGAGGCTCTGAATTTAATTAGCGTTTCTGGTCTCTGACTTGGGCAAGTCGATTCGAGCTTACGATCTTGTGTTCTTTTTGTTCATCTGAAAAAATCTCCTGGCAACATGGTAAGTGGTTCAGGAAATTCAAATGGAAGTGATCATTTTACAGTCATGTTTGGTATTTTTGTGGGCGAGAATTTGGCTGCATTTTCAGATTGGCGTCTTTCTACGACTCGATTCTCTGGTTGATTGCTCTAGTTTTGTTTAGAATCTGGAAGAGCAGAAAATTTCTCGGATTAAACAACAAAGCTATCCAATCTATTTTTTACAGTTTAACATTAACAGTAGTAATGTTTATTTTTAATCTTTTTCGGGAATATATTTTTGGCCCGTCGGGCAGTTAAAGTTATCAAGATGGCTTGCATTGCGTCGCGTCGCTAATTTTCGAAGATTTAGCTCAATGACTTAGGGTGTTGTTTCAAGAAAAACTTAGATTCTGCAGCTCATTGCTTGTTAAAAAGTAGATTGATAAATTCCAAGTAACTGACAAAAATAGTAAGTTTGCATTGGCTGAAAGTATTACGAAGAAGCAAATGACCAATGTTGCAAAGTCAAACTGATTATGGCTCAGATGGGTTTCTTAATACGTAAAATATGTAATCAAGAATTTCTTAACCATATTCTTCTTTAGACTCAGACATTTTTTAGGAGGATTAATCGCAATTTTACCATAAAAAGACAAAATTATTTCTAATTGAAACAGGTTTTTTTGGCTTTTTTTGTCGAAATTGTGACTGAAAATATATTTAATAGCCTCGTTTGGGTGTATTTATATCCACTACCCATCCCCTCCCTAGTAGATTATAAAGCTTCGAAATGTAAACATGGCCGAGGGAACTGACGCAGAGGTTCTTATCGTAAATGTGGATAAAAAAGAATCTGGAATACAACAAACTAAAGAAGATATCAGCCTTAAGGTATTAGATGATTCACTTTGAAATCGAAGACACGATCGATTCAGTATTCATATCTCTGGGATCGCGATAATTCGAACTAGAACTGTCATGTTTTCAAAATACTTCTAGTACTTCTGGTGTGATTTGAATTTCAGATAGCTTCATATCAACATATCTTCAGGGCCGGCGCTTACACAGGGATATTTCGGCAACATGTGGTTAAAAGCCAAGATCAAAGAATATTATTGTTCGGTCAATGCTACTCAGTAGTTGTATTTCCAATAGTTGTTTCCAATGATCGGAAATGTTCGACCGCGCTACAGAATCGAAAATGAATGGAATGTTTGAAATTATTAATAGGCTTACTTAATTGATACATTATCTAGTCTTGTGCTACGATTCAAAAATACTTTTGCATGATTTTCTTAGGCTGAAAAGAAACTCTCAAAGCTCCAACTAGCTGGTAAGTAAGTGATCATGCACCCATTGGATAAGGGGTGGGTATTATGATCACTCGCGATTTTTTAACTCATATTGTCCAAGAATTGTCCAAAAATTGCAGGATCTTTCGTTTCCTTGTCCTTTTATTTCTTTCTCCAATCCCCCACTTCCTGGCCTGCACTGCATGCTGGCAGTGGACAACCAGCAACACAGGCTACCCACTCTCTCATTAAAAGTCAAATAGTCAGCCCCTTATCAGCGTATCAAGAAGTAACTAGTCACAAAGGGGATAGACATTCAACTGGATATGATAGTGATTCATATTGCTACCAGTAATCAGTCTATTTGACGTAAGCCACAATTTATGTTCTCATAGAATACAAAGAAGCCTTCAACTTGTTTGACAAGGATCGCAATGGAACCATCTGCACACATGAACTGCGCAATGTCATGCATGCTCTTGGGCAATCTCCATCAGACCAGGAAATACAAGACATGATAGCATGCTCAGACAAAGATGGTAAGAATCGCATAGCAGTAGTTTTTCTTCCTTTTTTTCCACCACTTTCCCATTTTTCCACTTCACCTTGAACTTTCTCATTTCAAGTCCATCATCCATTTAAAGATGTTGCAGTTTTGGGTATGGAGTGCCTGGCTTTCATATTTTAAAAGAAAAAAAAATACTATAAAATTAAAAGTATATTAAACATTTGAATGAAAGAAATAATTGAAAAATAAAGAGCTTGACAAAATGTGACATATGTCTGACCTTTTTTGCAACTTTGTGCTTAAATCACACTTATTAAATAATTGTGATTACACTAACTGAACACACCTTGCAGGGGCGTATCCAAGGGAGGGTCCCAGGGTGCCCGTGACCCCCCTTTGAAAACAAAAAGATGATAGAAATAAAAGAATCTGACTGGAGAAAGATTGAGAAATTGGAAGTGTGACCCCCCTTTTGGTGGAAAATGGAAAGTGTGACCCCCCTTTGAAATATTCTGGATACGCCCCTGCCTTGCAATCGCTGTGCTATGTGCTGTCCAAAACTTTGGTACTTGTAGGGTATGCTCTCTATCAGATGCTGCTTAACTTATCATGAAGATCATATGCAGTGCCAGATTGTCTGAGATTTTGTATGTTTTATAGGCATCCCTGATCTGACAAAAATACATGGGAGTACCCATCCCCAGGTGCTCTTTAGTGGTTTCACAGACATAATAAAATTTCTGTTCTAACTCTTCTGCAATGAATTTTCCATTTTGTATTTATTTTATATTATTATTTTTTGTCAAAAAAGGGAGTGGAAACATTGATCTCAATGAATTTCTTCATCTCATGACTTCTACTCAAAAACACAACATGGAAGAAATCCGCACAGCCTTCCGAGTGATGGACAAAAATGGTGATGGTTTCATCTGTTTCAATGATCTCAAGAAGGTCATGTATGAATGCAGTGAAACTCTATCAGATGAGCAGCTGAAAACCATGATTGTTGATGCTGACATGGATGAGGATGGCCGTGTTTGTTACACTGGTAAGAATGAGTTTTCAAGGGCATAACAATAACCGAGTTACCAAATGTTTTTGGTTTAACTCTTTTCTGACAGCCAGAATTAAGAAGCTATCTTGACTATAGAAGCTACTGTTTACAGGTTCTGGCAATGCACTTATGTTGTAATAGACCATTTCACGGTTGTCGTGGCTCAACCTCAGCCTCGACAGCGTGTAATACATTCTTTAGAAATCGACTGTAGCCCATGGTAAGGTAAGGAATGCACACATCAACAAACAATCGAAACACTTTAAAATTCCACGGGCTGTAGTCCAATTCTAAAGAACATATTACACGGTGTCGAGGCTGAGGTTGAGCCACGACAACCGTGAAATGGTCTATTGGTACATATTTGTACCAATTTCAATAGTGGTCAGAAAAGAGTTAATAAACCATCTTCAGTACCCTGAAGATGGTTCATAAAACCAAAAAAGTTTTGTAACTCAGCTGTATCGTGTTATCATTTTGCCTTTAAAAACTAGTAATGAGTTTGATATTCATTCAATCATTTATTCAAAGAACCAGCTGCTAACATAGCAGCTAATCAGCTTGTGTTGAAAGTTTTTTTATTTTTGAGTTACACAGCTGTTGCGAGGTACTGTAGCTTGCAAAGCAGATGTACTTTTTGGGGTTTTGAGATTTGGGATTCCTGTGGCAAAATTAAAGATGAGAATTATTCCACAGGAATCCCAAATTACCCATCAAATAGTACATCCACTTTGCAGTCCTGAGGTGCCCAGGGGTGGGGTAAACAGTAGCTGAAATGTATGTACTGTATCAATTCCATTTATTTTACATTTTCAGAGTTTGTCCAGTTCTTCCAGAGGGAATACTAGCCAATGATCAAGTGGAGTTCAATAGCACTTTTGGTGTTCGTACTCTAATAATAATCATTGTAATTTTTGCACAAAATATTAATGTACTTTGTTAATAATGGACTGATTCCACAAGTCGCAGTTTTGTTCGAAATGCATGTTTACCACAGATAGCCCAAAGAGCAATGAGATACTTATGGAATCAGTCCAATTCAATAAATGTAAAGAATCTCTCATGCACGAGAATAACAAATAAATCCAGTCCATTTTACAATATAATTGCTGATTAATCACAGTGACATCCCATTTATGACAGTCTGAGAAAAAAGCCATCTTTTCATTTGCTCCAAAGAGTTTGCTGTGCATCTCTCTTTTGTGCAGCTAACTCTGGGACCAACTCAAAAAATGACCATTTTCTCACAAGGCTTTATTTATGCAGTCACACAAACTTGCTGGAATGACAACTTGAAACCTCATTAGTCACTGGATAGAATTACACTCTAGTGACCAACAACAGTATTATGTAATGGTAATGTATTTCAACTTCCAGTCATAAATATTTCAATTAAAAATCAATTCTGTGCATTTTAAGAGTATTAAAAGCAATAAAACGCTACAAAAATTTGCTGTGATACCTCAAAATAAATGCTACAAAAATTTGCTGTGATACCTCAAAATAAATAAACTTTCAGAAATGGCAGCCTAGTACACGAGAATGAGGCCTTGTTACCAAAAAATAGGCATGGTGACACTTCTATTGCTATCAAAGATGAAGAGCTCCTCTTCTTTTTGAAATGCTTGTTTTCTGTGCATTTTACAGGATATATTTAGACTCATTTGATGCCATGATTTTAAGGAGGCTGGAAAGGGTTCCCATAAATGAGTGCACACTCATAAAAAAAGTCTAAGATTTCTATATCGCCAAAAAGGTAATATTGATGTGATATACCATATTAAAGCTTATAAAACAGGGAGTTCAATTTTTAAAAAATCATCACGTATGCGGTTGTCATGACAACAACAGATTTTCGGCAAACTGACGTAAAATTTCAATATAAATATTCATATCTTAATTTCTGTTCGGTGAAAGTTTTTTTAAAACTGCATATGATGAGTTTGCTAGTTGACCTTTCATATGAGAAAAAATTAAAAAATTCTGTAATGCAGAATTCATGAAATATTGCAAAAACTGTATTTTAGATATAAAAATACTTCCCCATTACAGAATTTTTTTATATTTCATCAACACACTCTTAAACTTAGTTAGAATAGAAAAGCAAAAGATTAAAAAAATTCACCGAGTAGTTTTTGAGATATTTGCTCAAATTTATCGTGTACGCGTCAGAGGGGTCTCGTAAAATTGCTCAAACTGCGCATGCGTCATTTTGCCTCAATTGAAGCTCGAGACAAGCAAACAGAACCATTTTGTGCAAAATAATGTGGATGAGATTGTTGCTTTTTGCTCTCTAAAAAAAGCTTTAGGTCGAATATTGAATAGATTCGACCTCTATCCATTATAAATACGAAAATTTGTCAAAAAAGTGCTTTGTCTTGTTCAGTCACTTCGTATTTCATCAAATTAGCGAGCGCGCGCTCAAGAACCATTTCTAGCCTCCTTAAGGCCGATTTACACGGTACGATTTTGCCTACAACTTGTCGCATGCAACCTGCCTACGACATGTCTTAAGCACCATTCACATGCTCACAACTATCACGCCATTTTCCTACGACTGTCGTAGGATTTTGAATCATGATTCAAAATCCTGCGACAAATTTTAGGTCGCATGCAACTGTCTTATAGGAGTCGTAGGGGCATTCACAAGTCACGACTTTGTTCTAAGATGTGTTGTATACGTCAAGTCGCGTGTGACAATCGGACTGTGTAAATCAGCCTTTGGAGGCCTTTCTGGCCTCATTCTCGTGAACAATGAGACCACCATTTTTGAAAGTCGTCTATATTGAAAATGAAAACGAGACATGCAAGGAATAGGTAAGGTATGAATAAATAGAGGATATTACATGGCGTGCGCGGAGATATGGAATTTATCTTCGAGTGTTCAATTTGATATCTCACGAGTGAGCACAGGATATCAAATTTGAACACGAGAAGATAAATTCCATATCTCCAAGCGTCCATGTATTTTTCTGTTTATTATATAAACTATAGTGTTTTCAAGGATTTCTACCACTGAATACTAAAATTTCGATTGGTTGATATTTTCACATGTGAAAAATATCGTATTTTTACGTGTGCTGAGATACGACATTTCTCAGTGGTAGAAATCCTTGTAAAACACTGTAGTTTATATAATAATGGATTATTATTCCCTAACAAAAGAAATTTTCTCAAACTATAAAAAGTAAATTTCACAAAACAACAATGGCTTCCCATGTTTTTTTCTATTTTATTTAACACAACAAGAATTGAATGAAGTTGCTAATGACAGGCTTCTGCATTAATTTGAAATCACGATTCTAGGCCTTCAACCAAGATGACACTGCTCTTAACAGCTAGAGCTGATATTATATACAAATTGATTGTTTTAAATTAGTTTTGGTGAATGTAGGGAAATGAGATCTTACAACTACTATACAGCAAAAAGTGAAAGGCAACGGTAAACGGCATAGATTTGAAGGACGAGGTGAAACTTAACAAGTTTGTGCATCTCAAAGTAAACCTCTAGACAACACAAAAAGTGCTGAAGTTGAAATGAGGAAGAGTGGTGGAGTTTACTTGGAAGTCATCATTTTTACAAACTCTGAAATGAAATAAATGTGAATATCAATTATTTTTATGAGAGTAGTTTCAAGGGTACTCACTGTTAGGAAAGTTCACTGTAGGAAAAATGGCTGGGTAAAAGATGGATTGTATCAAGACTCACCTTCATAATTGACTTGTCCATCACCATCAATGTCAGCTTCTCGGATCATCTCGTCAACTTCCTTCATCTGTGAGTTTCTCTCCAAGGTTGGTCATGACGTGTCGGAGTTCAGCAGCACTGATGAAACCATTACCATCTTTATCAAATACACGGAATGCTTCACGGATTTCCTCCTCACTGTCAGTGTCCTTCATTTTCCTTGCCATCATGGTAAGAAACTCTGGGAAATCGATTGTGCCATTTCCTAGAGAGAAAGAGAGAGACAGCAGGTCATTTTAAAAGGTTCAATATATTTTCAATGTTGTAAAAATTAAGTTACCATCAGCATCGACTTCATTAATCATATCCTGAAGCTCGGCCTCTGTTGGGTTCTGACCAAGAGATCTCATGACTGTTCCCAACTCCTTAGTTGTAATGGTACCATCACCGTCTTTGTCAAATAGGGAGAAAGCCTCCTTGAATTCTAAATGAAAAGAATTTTTTAGTAAAACAGCTATCAGCGGGTTTTTATCCCATTTCAGGAAAACATGCTTACCAGCAATTTGTTCTTCTGTCAATTGGTCAGCCTATAAAAGTAAAAATACTCAGAAAAGTTTAGAAAGTAGGAAGGGTTTCACTTGTGAAGAACAATGCCAAGGGGAGGAAGGAAAGAATGGAAAGAAGAAATAAATAAAGGCAAATTAATTGAAAAAGAAAGCCTTTTCAATGCCCAACTTTGGCAATACATACATGCAAATTTGCAAACATGAATTTTTAAATGAGTTTACCATATGATCATCTTTGGCGATTTGGTTGACAAAATAGTGCTAAAAAATATACTATTTTATTGCAGTTATCGACAAATCTCTAGTTTTATTGTTAATTTTCAGTCATCATTTTGTTTTCAATTTCCACAGTAAGCAACCACTATAGGGATTGGCTTTATAAATAATAGATAAGAAAAAGCATTAAAGAATAAGCCTTAAGAATCATTTAACCACAAAATGAATCCTCTGGACTTAAATATTCCAAAGCTCTCACTTATTTTGACTGCAACAATTTAGGATAGAAATCAATACATATCAATTTTTAAAAAATACTGTCTGAGCCCACAAGAAAACTGAAGTCTGAGAAGATAACTTTCAGTCTGCCAAGTAGAAAATTAGTAAAATTCTCAATCAATCATTATTATCACAGATGAAGATTCTACTAGGGTTTGCTACAATAGCTGTAGGCAATTTTAAAGGAATTCTTTCATTGACACTGTAACATTCCAACAGACTGGCCAAAGACAAATAATTTCCATTTACAGTAGGGCTCAATTTAGTCTTTGAAACAAACATTAAACCTGAAAACTGTAACTATCTCTTTCTCGTTCTCTCCCTGACAGTGGATAAAAAATTTGAAAACTAAGATACAAAATCTATTCAATGTGGAAGAAACCTGTTCACTGTTTTGAAAAACCTTTGAAACAATAGTCATGTGGTTTTATCAAGTTTCTTTTCAAGGACTGTGTTTACACAAAGGTGGGATATTCTTGGCACTACTAGCGAGCCTTTTGTCTTAATATACACGCTGATAAACAAAAGTAACTCTAGAAATGCAAAGTCCAAGGGTAGTAGACAATTCCATTGTTCAATTCAGCACTAAAAATTATCTTTGTGTTCGCCACATTGTTTATAATAAAATTATTGAAAAGTTCACGTCACATGCACCTATATTAAGATGAAATTTGTTCTATATTTTATGAAATCTGTCTTTAAATCATCAATAGGTAGTACAGAAATGGGGTTACAAAATTGATAGCAGTTACATAAGAAGTCCTACACTACACTTCTATTTGATTAGCACTAATATCCCAATATTTCAATATGGATTGCTATGGGTTTTCTTTATATTTTCAATATCTTTTATAAACAAGAGTCCTTTGATACATTTATTACAGCCAGCTTTGAATCCATTAATGTAATCCCTACATGTACTTGACTTTAGATATGTAAGGCTTAGTTTACATAAAGTACATTTGAGATTACTCTACCTCCTTTTCCCTCTATTTTATTTCATTCATTTTTTTTTCTTCTTCTCTATAGAAACTAAAAATAAGGGTTAATCCTTGCTAGCCAGAATAACCTTATCTACATGGAAACAATTATAATTTTTCATGTTTTGAATTATACAAGAACAAAAAACACACTAAATCGATTTCAAAAAAAAGTAGTTCAACTTGAATACAAAAATAATTTTTCACACTTTACATTGTATAAAGTTAAATGCTCCAGAATTTTTATCATAAATATTACTAATTAAATTTCTGTCAAAAAGCCAGAACCGAGAGTGAGATAAACACAACTTTTTTCTCATTATTAATAATAAAAAGATCTACTGCAGATAATCTACATATAACATGAAATATCGTTGGTTTTTTATATTTAAACATTGCATCCATCAATCATTCTCAGTGGATAACAATTGACATACATACATAGCTGTCAGAGTTATTTTGAAGATTGTAAACCTTTTTATAGATTTACAAATGAAACTAAAATTACGATCAAGTGAAAGAAAAAGAAAATATAAAGGAGATTTTGAATGTATTTAGTTATTTTGAAATCTGCAGAGCAATCTACATTTTGTGAAATCAACATTTTCTCCTCCCATACTTTTAGAAGATTCCAAACCACGATAAAACATAAAATTTTGTCTCCTATCATTTAAAACTTATAAACTCTTTTAAACAAGAAGAAAATCTTAACTAAAACACCGAAAACGTTCATATATTTGAAATGGAGAAAACTCAACGTCAATGATTGAATTTCTAACTTTCACTCCAAATTAAAGCAAAACGCGGGAAGCTGAGGTTTGAAATTACTGTTTGAAATCCTGCATAGCGTGATTTGAGGGAGAATTAAGACAGTATGTTGCAAAGAGATACTCTTGTAGAGATTAACGGATGAAAAAGACGAGAAACGCGACGTACATCAAATCGGACAAGAACTCACGATTCGACAGCAGCAACAACGACCGATCGAGTCTCGCACTCTGACATGATACTCAAGAAATAATGCTTCTAAAATTTCACCACGCTTAAAAAACGGAATCTACAAACTCAATTAAATAATTTTACTCACCATTTTTTGGTAAAAATCTCGTTCCTTGGAGAAGTTTTAGGTAATGTTCTTAGCGAGTTGAAACGAAGATTCGAATGTGAGTAATGTCCAAAGCCTCGTTAAATTCGGCATTTCCATTGGATGGATCATAACAATAGAGATCCTTATATGGAAAGCAAAAAGTGTAAACTGCGTCAATCTGCGGCAAAAAATCGGTGTTTTCTTAATTCAAAATTTACGCGTTATCTTTAATTCAAATACATCCAAATAACATGTATGTAGACATTATATTTTTATTTTCTGACTTTCAAAGGTCAAAAGATTTATTGATTTTCGAGATATATTGATGTACCAAGACGTACTCCAGTCGAGAATTACGAACATGCAGGTATTCAAGCCAGCGTTGCTAGGGAAACACCGCCAGCTCTCCAAGCATCCTGATTGGTTTATAGATATGCTGCAGCTTATGAATATTAATGAACTTCTCTACGTCACAAATAAAATTTGCCGCAGTTTGCCGCAGATTTTTCAAAAAACGGGATTTGATTGGTCAATCGTGTTATGCAAATGAGTATGCGTCAAAAATTTGATTGGTCAATCCATTTATGCAAAGTAACCTGCGTCAAATTTGAATCCTGCGTCAAGCTGCGTCAAAATGACATCGAGGCTGTGGGTGACGTCATAAAACTGCGGCAAAATGCAGCAAAAGACGCCCCAGAACAGGCAAAAATCGAATTAAATGATTCAGAATTGCACAAAGAAAAGTCAAAATGATGAAAAGAATGAGTTTGTAAATGGTTTATTTGAAAAACAAATTCCGAAAAGGATTTGTTTATGTAGTGAGTCGTCTGGGCCTGGTCTGGGCTGCCTGTGGTGAAGCTGCGACGAAATGTGACGTCAAATCTGCAGCAATCTGCGGCAACTTCATCTGTGCACACAGGAAACCCATAAGAATAAATAAAATTATGTCCCAAGAACAAGGATTTACTCCAGTCGAGAATATATGAACATCTTGAGGTATTCAAGAAAGCTTTGTTAGGTGAAACACAGCCAGCTTTCTATATTTATGATATCCAACAGCTTATGAATATTAATGTAATATTAATGCCTGCTTCTTACGTCACAGAATTTGCTGCAGTTCGGCTGCAGTTTAGGTAGTTTATGCAAATTATTATGCGTCAAATGAATCCTGCGTCAAGCTGCGGCAAAATGACATCGAGGCTAACCTGGAATGTCCGACCAGAGGAGCTTGTCGTCTTTTACCGGTGGGAGCCAAACGAGTCGCGAAGCGACGAGAAATTGAGTACCAAGTACCAAAGAAACTAAATACACACAAAATCAGTCCTACGAAATTAATATTACTCTCAATCGTGAAAGTTCCGTCAAACGGCTCCCCCACGGCACCCAGGGGGCTCGAAAGTTCAACGCTCTTTGTGAAGGCGTTTTCCTTTGTACTATAAATAAAAAGATCGTCCAATATAATCATAAACGATTACTGAGACGCACTATTACTGAGCGGCGTCTGTGATATCACACAGTTCTTTATATTCTGTTGCTTGGCACGATGGTCGGTTGCTAGGGCTTTTCCTCCCGCAAGGTTCTTAAATTTTTTCGCTCACAGAGGAGTAAGATATTTTCCAAATGATGCAAGTTTTGCTCTCAGTTTTGAAGCTTCCGGGAGGAAAAGCCCTAGCTGAACCGACCATCGTGTGGTCGGGACTTTACTTTGTTTTGATAAAAATATAATTAACTGGGGCGCTGGGACCTATTTCTGGAGCCCGTTGCAAGAAAAACTTCATACCATAATGGTTTTGTAATATATACTTACGAAGTAAATGACGTCATCGGAACAGATAATAATTTCTATATTTTTTGCCGTTTCAAAACATTTTTATTCAATTCTTACATAGTATGGCCAAGAGAGCATAAATAAATATATAATTTGCTAGTGATTTCAAAATGGATATAATAAATAAATAAATAAATATTTATGCTCTCTTGGTATGGCTTTATTCTTCAAGGTGCACAAAGTAATGAAAAAAATAATAATGAATTAAAATAAATAAATAAATAAATAAATAAATAAATAAATAAATAAATAAATAAATAAATAAATAAATAAATAAATAAATAAATAAATAAATAAATAAATAAATAAATAAATAAATAAATAAATAAATAAATAAATAAATAAATAAATAAATAAATAAATAAATAAATAAATAAATATTTATGCTCTCTTGGTATGGCTTTATTCTTCAAGGTGCACAAAGTGACGTATGCGTTTTTCATTGACACAAAAGCGGATAAAATTTTTACTGAGAGCGCTTCAGTTTTTCGTCTTTGCTGATCTCAACTTCGCTATTTTACGCTTTTTTAGAAAACCCCGTCCGTTACTTTGTAGAGCATAATACATAAAACATTTCAAGACAAAAATAATTATTTTAGCTGCAAACCCCTCAAAGATTATAGAATTTAGAATGAAAACCAGCTGTTTGCGCATGCGCACTGGAGATTTAAGATGTTCGACAGCTTTATAGTTCGGCTATATCATAATGAACAACTTCAATATGCTTATATTTGGTTTTAATAAAGACTTTCACGTACAATGTTTTGCATGACCCATTATTTTGCTAGCTTAGCTTCGGCCGACTGATATTTGAGAAATTTGTCAGTTGAATTTAATAACTTCAGTGAAAAATTATATTCCCCGGCGCTCTCTCGATAGAAATGCGAACCTTTAAGACCCAAAGAAACGGGGGCATTCCATTATATTTTCTCAAAAAATTGTAAAATCGAAGACGTCAATGAGCCCGGCTGGCACTCGCTTTCACAGGTAGCCCATACAAGCTGTATATTTTTGAATCAGTTTAAAATAAATTACCCTGACATATAAAGGATTTCACGAATGACCTAATTTAATTTGTAGAATTAGTGAGTAGAGCAACAATTTTAATTAACTAATAATGCTGTTTTGTTTGATTTTCTGTGTAATTTTGCTTTGTACTGAATTTGCCTACTTGCGCGAGTCGTTTGCATTGTGTTGCATGTCGGCATGGCTGTAGCTTCGGCTTTTGCGAAAAGTACGATCGACGTACCGAGTTAAATTTGATTCTAAGGTTTATTAATGTATTTCATATGTACAGACTTAATTATTTGTATACAAATATAGTTTTATAAACTTGTGACGCCTACAATATATACATGTGCTGAATATAGACTGTATTTCAGATCAGCCAGCTAGCGGTATTGCTCACGGGATTTTCCGCGCTCGTGCATATGGCATTCGATGATGACCAAGTCCCATGCTCTACTCATCTTACTTTGATGTCATCATAACAACGAATTCTGCAAACAAATCATAGAATAATTCTGGTAATTAATTTTAACAACACTCGCATTAGCGGACTGGCGTGTATAAGCGCTTGAAGTCGTTGTCATTTTGACGTTTGCTTGCATGTACTGTACTTGCATGGGCCAAAACGAAATCGTTGTCGGATTATTATATTGGAGCTGCGCAGCCCATTGGCTCCTCGGCATATAAGTGCATTAAGCCAGTTTAATAGTCTCCTACAAGCAGTTTGAATAATGAAAAATATGTATATTATTTACCGTCAAAATCAACCTGACCATCCCCATTTGTGTCGGCTTCTTTGATCATTTCTTGAACTTCTTCATCTGTTAGTTTCTCTCCAAGATTCGTCATGACATGTCGCAATTCAGCAGCACTAATAAATCCATTACCATCTTTATCAAACACGCGGAACGCTTCTCGAATCTCTTCCTCTGTGTCAGATTCCTTGATTTTTCTGGCCATCATGTGAAGGAATTCAGGGAAGTCAATCAAGCCATTTCCTTTGGTGATGAAAAGTAAAATCATCAAAGCGGGAACGCGGGCTCATTATTCTTTGTTACAAAATGTAGAACCGGGAACAGCGGACTGCGGATTGACGCTAAGCCGGTGATACAAGCCTGAGATATAATTTTAGAGATTTTGTTGCAAGAGCAAAATTGCCAAGTGTACCATGTCTGTGTAACAACACCTGCAACAATTTCTCACAACAAAAAATAATTTGTTGCAGAATTCAAAAGTGTCTCAATCCAAATTGTATTGCCAGCGCGAGAAAAACTTGCAGCGTGTTTCATCATGCTTTACGCGTTGACAGATAACAATCCCCTTGTGTATATATCATGCAGTGTTCCGCCGGGGGATCAGTGACGCGAAATTATTCCTGCTTGTAATCTACTAAGGTCATTTGAACCTCTCTTTCAATGTAACGTGCGCGCGGTTGATGCTTGGTCTACCACAGGAAACCCATCAGAATAGAATATATTACAGATGGCGGGTGCGCCTATATGAAAGTTGGTAACAATACATAATATACTCAGATATATGCGAGCAGTGTGCGTCATTACCATCTATATCCACTTCGTGTATCATGTCCTGAAGCTCAGCCTCTGTTGGGTTCTGACCAAGAGATCTCATGACTGTTCCCAACTCTGTGGTTGTAATGGTACCATCACCGTCTTTGTCGAACAAGGAGAATGCCTCTTTGAATTCTATAAGTAAATTTATATTAATAGCTATAACTGATGGTACCGTGTGAGTAATGATATAACTAATCAGATTATTTTTTGCCGGAGAATCAATTGCGAGCTTAATTTCTAAAGGGTTGTTTGATAAGGTTTGAAAAGAGGCCAAGTTAATTAAAGGGAGTGCATGGTCGGAACCTTCCGAAATTTGCATATATAGCCTGCCATCGTTGTATCATACTTTATAGTGAAATGCTACGTGATAAGGTATTAAGTTTCATTTACCTGCAATTTGTTCCTCTGTGAGTTCATTAGCCTGAAAATATATAAATATGCACCTCTTGAACTTCTTACTCCTTTTGATCTATTAATATACATGCATATATGTAAAACATACCTATTTATAAATTATGAAATATATATACTGAAGGGTTCCGTTTTCTGCACAGTTTTTCTCGCTTCCTTCTCTTATATTGATGGCCGGGCTCATGGCAATTTTTAACGGAAGGTCAAGCCAGCTAGAGCCACGTAAACACTATCGTTCTTCTTGCTTGTAGTTTTCGTTCATAAACTGATGTGAATGCCAGGGATCTCACTAGCACTCACTCAATTTCCTATATATACTTTAATTAAGTGTCAAAAAGTGGACCGGTCCAAAAGATCAATTCTAGTTTTCTCTGTAAGTACTAATTTTAGAGTCCGAGACAGACTCTATTGGACAGTTCGGCATAGTGCCTGGGGGGCAGCGCCAGTTGACCAGTGGCTGACCCTTCTTTCAGCTAGAGGTATTCACTTTCAACTTAATGCATGCTGACTATGTCTAGGGTTCGGACAAATTAGGGTACAAGCACTAGGGTCAAATACGACCTTAATGTTTCAGTTTTAGCGTAGGTTCTAGAGAAACGAAAATAACATTTCAAATCAAAGTGCGATACTTATAGTAGATTGAGATTTTAGTTTGTAGATCGAACAAATAAGTTTGTTTATATATACCAAATTTAATCATCGGTGACTATTTAAGTTTGCCTTTGTAGCGGGCCTAAATCATACTTATTATGAATAAAATTCTAAGCATTTTTAAAACTTAAGATCAAAATGCCGTAATTCAGAAGCATGGCAATTAAAAAATGGAATTGATCGGATTTAAGTTCAATATACTTACACCAAACGTCATCTTGGCAGTTCAGGTACTTCCCAATTTCTTTGAGCTCCAATAAATTGTAGTGTATTCAGTCGAAGTGGAACCAAATATAAACTTGTCTGATACTCGTCTGAGTGTTTACTATTAAGCGGAACTCGAAGAGAGACATTTTCAAGTCAAAAGGCAACACCATGCTTCCGCTGTGGTTAACCTGTGTCGCTGTACGTACCACAACTTAGACGAATTGTTTTTAAAAATGTTAGGGTCGACACGACAGATTCTCTTTGCTAATTCAATATATACCGGGAAAAGAGGGCAATTGTTTAAAGATATTGGGATTATAGTTCCGGTACCATGCAGTAGCGTACCCCACGTCACATACATCTCGCCCACCACGCTGTCCCGGCCACTATTTGGATAAAGCCAACTAATGAACAACAAATTGACGGAAAAAACTCTGAGAAAAATGTTTCTCCAGAGAAAGGCCATATATAATTGAATATCTGTATATTAATCGATTATTAAAGAATACCTTATGGTATAAACTAGGGCGTGCATGATTGATTCAAGCCTGGATTCCAGAATGTCCTGACAAAGAAACGAAGTCTCAACAGGACAGGAACCACACCCAACGTATGAAGATTTAATATTTGTTGGTCTGGCAAAAATATTCATTCTCTACCATTTTTAATTGAACCGAGTAAGTCCGTCTTTTTTACCTCTAACGCGTCAAGTAAACTCCATTTGTTCGCCAATCTTTTGCGTGCAAAGCATTCTCTGTGGGGATTTTGAAAGATTTGGGATTTCTATGTGGAAATTACAGACGCACATGGCAGTCCTCGACTTCTGTTTGGCATACGTGAGCGTTGTCTACTCACGCTAGAGATAAGGTCGTTTGTATTTTGAGATACCGTAAACCACAGAATAATAATAACTGTCTGACTGATATATTATCATTTTCCGTCACGGAACCGACGATTCTGTCAGTATCGTTGAAGTCGGAAAAAAACACTTGGTCAGTTGGTAGTGGTACAAACGCCTCTTCTCACGGTTTTCATTTTAAAGAGATTTATATAACCCATGACTATTTAGTGACTACTATTTGGCTAAGAACAAAATGAAAAAAGGGTAGAGTGATGGCACTTAATCCGTGAAACAAAATCTAATAGTCAGTGTCTAATAGCCTAATCAAGACAAAAGAAAACAATGGAAATAGTGTCTACTGTTTGTTAGACTAATATCTATTTCACGGATTAGAGTGATTTTCACCGTACTGTGAAATAGTTACTAAGCTAATAGACACTAATAGACTCTGCACCCATTGTTTTCTTTTGTTGCAATACAACTATTAGACACTATTAAACACTGACTATCAGTAATTGTTTCACAGTCCGATGAAAATCACTCTAGAATGATTTTCACCGGACTGCCGTGAAATAGTTACCATAGTAGATCCCAATTCCATTGTTTCCTTTTGTTAAATTTTGCTATACACTAATATATAGCTAGTTAGTATTTCGCAGTCCGATGAAAATCACTCTAAGTGCCAGCACTCTAATGGTTTACAGTCTACTACTATTTAGTTGGCCAATTTTTTCACAGGTTAAATAATACCACTCTAGTATTGAAGGAACCCAAGTCAGAGTTAAGAGGGGACTTTAACTATGCCCAAGCAAATGTTGATCACTTCATACTATAGGCAAAATGTAAAAGGCTACAATAAACTCAGTTATCTCGTTAGTAATCTGTAAAAGTAGAAAAGTATAGGCTATTGATTTCAATAAAAAAACAAGTTTTGTTACAAACGGAGGAAAAGGAGGAGATTCTGACCTTGCCCTGTGACCGGATGGTTGGAGGCGAGTGGTTTTTTTAAAAAAAAACTGTTAGAATTCGTATTTTTCCCTCTTTTTCTCATAAACCAGGAGACAAAAGCGTTTTCAGCAATGCATGGTAGAAATTTGTTTGAAAACCGAGCTAGTAGGGGTAATAATGGTCCAATTTTACAGATGCAGCTTTTTTGCCTACGAAACAATGAATAGATCAAAAGTTCTAAATACCCTGATACAGTGGTTTTCATAAACCCGTGAAATACACGTTAGCTTATTTAGCACTACTTCACTCTAATTCTTTTGTTCCTAGTGTATTTAGAGTGGTTTTCATTAGAGTGATGGCACTTAATCCGTGAAATAGATATTAGTAGAGACTATTTCCATTGTTTTCTTTTGTTTTGATTAGACTATTAGACATTGACTATTAGATTTTGTTTCACGGATTAAGTGCCATCACTGTAACCCGTGAAACAAAGTGTATTAGTTAAAGTGTGATAGTCAACAACAAAAGAACACAATGGAATTAGGGTGTATTAAAGGGTGTAATAGCATGGTTGCCTCGGATTCTATTGTTCCGAGAGGAGCATTTAATGGCTAAATGCCCCCTCACTGCTACTAATCGAACCTCATGCATAAGCATTAGGTACGATTAGTAACTAATCGTACCTAATGCATAAAACATGAGGTACGATTAGTAACCAATCATACCTCATGTTTATGCAAGAGTCCAACTATGGATACGTCCCTGAGAAATTTCCTGAGGACACATCCGCAGCTAGCAGTACTTGAATTATGCAAATTAGCTTCAAGTAACCTTTCAGTGTAGTCTAAACCATGTGGGATGGATTACAATACTATTCAGCATGCTTGTCACATTTGGGATGGACTGGAATAATCTTGCGCATGCGTGGCACGACAATGTTATCACACAACGCTTTTTTATTTTCAATATTATTTGGTGAATATAAATAACTGTTTTAGACAAGTGAGTTGTAACGAGGCATTGTTTCCTTTGTGTTAGGTCTTTCTTGCACTTAGTTTTGTACTGTTCTGGTTGAGTGATAGTGTCTAAATAGAGTTCCCTAGAGTAATAACAGCACTTTTAATTTATTCATTTGTAACTTGTTATTTGGTCCAAATCGTTCTAGTTTTCCCATATACTTCCTCGGCAACCATACTATTACAAAGTAATAGCATGGCTATTTCGGTTGATTAGTGATTAAATGTACCCTCAGCCTCGGGAGGTTTAGTAAAAGTCCCTCGGCCTACGGCCTCGGGACTTCCACTAAACCTCCCTCGGCTTCGGGTACATTTAATCACTAATCAACCTCATAGCCATGCTATTACTTATAAATACACTAAATTGTGTTTCATAGGTTAGAGTGGTTTTCATTAACCCGTGAAACACACTTTAATGAAAACCACTCGATATTAAACAAAAACATACTATTTATAATAAATAAATTTGTTTACAAATTCACAAAGAACCTTTCAATAATTTTAATTTTCTAAGACATTTTAAGTAAACTTCTATCACAGAAAAGCTTATGTTGATAACAGAAATAATTTATTGTCGAGAAGCTTGGGAAAAATGGGGAAATTTAAATAACAAACCTAATAGGTTCCCAGTCCCTAACAATGAATTAGTTATCTAAAGAAAGTTTAGTTTTACTGGGTTCAAAAGTTAATTGGTTCAAAAGTTAAATGAACAATTTTATTTTCATTTTAATATCTTTATAATCTTAATCTACTAGAGTGCAAACAGTATATTTGTGAAATATTAGTAATACTAAATTGTACAATTTATTTTATGCAAATTCTATTTTGTTTGTTTGTTTGATTGTTTAATTAGCACTATTTTGTACTATTTAGTAATTTGTATTTCACGGGTATATTGTTTGCACTCAACTACTTCTTTGCGTTGATATTTGGCATATGATAAATACAGTTAACATGTGTATCTTTTGGGAATCCATAATGCCATTAATTCCCCAACATAGGTCACCAGGCATGTCTGAGGCATTTGACTTTTTAGAAATCAAAATTGTACCCCAAATGCTTTAAAACTATCAACTATCTTGGGCTTAACAATAATTGGTACATCTATTTAAAGCAGCTGTTCAAGCCAACACATGGAAGGAAGGAAGAGAGAGAATAAAAGGTGGGAATTGAGACCGACTTGGATACAACTAAGCTAAGAAGCTTGTGTAATTTCATCTTTTTTTCATTTCGGCTATGGTTTTTCACACAGCACTGCTACTCACTGCCAAATTAAATTCCAGACAGTTTTTTGCAGACTAAACTTCCTAATACAATTGACACTTCTCTTTGAAGGTCAGTTACTACTGAACTTAGTGTGTCCTTGGGACAGATTAGAATTCCTGAATTTTGTGGAATGTATGTGTGTTTTCTGTTATTCAGCACATATAAAACTAGTTGACTTCTATCGTCGTACTTGAGTACCAAACATCTTGCCAGCACCTCTATGTCTAAACAAACACAACAAAATAAACAAAAGGATAGAGAAACCTAACTCCACTCTTTATCTTGTCAATGGATTTGCTTTTGAAAAGAAAATAATCCTTAAATTTCTATGAGGTTGTACTGTGAGTCTCTGAGAATCTGAACTCAAGGCTGCTGCCCAATGGGCACAGATAGCCACTGTCACCTTAAATACAGATAAGCTTAGGTGACCAAATTTTTGTTCTGGTAACCCAAACAAAATAGCTACATGTAAGCTCCTAACTTTTAATTCGTTAGCCCAAAGGGCTCTCAAGAATTTTTCTTAGACAGAAGTCTTGTAGACCTACATGTACATGTATCCTCATAGTCTGTTAAAATCAACAAAAAACATGAGGGGTGGTAAGGAAAGGATGGACTATGCTGCCTTGTTTCCTCACCCCTCACTCCCTCCTGGAGGCTGCTGATTAACTGTAAATTGATCCTGCATAACATATAGAATTTACTGATTGCATACCCTTTTTGTTTGGTAGATGTAGTAGATTTTTGCTGATATTGTTGACTTTGATAAGCTACTACTGCACCCTCATCTTCCATTTCTGCCTGAGAGGTAGCTTTTATGGCTTTTCTGAGATTTTCTACCTATTATATACAATATGATAAAATATATAAATTATATCTAATTATTATAATTCTAATAAAAATGGAAATTATGGGAAAACAGCAACAAGGACTGCAAAGGAAGAGATGGGAAAAGTATAGACTTGCTTTGTTCTGAAGGAAACAGGGTAGCCTAAGGAGAGGGAAGAGTCAACTAAGTTTTTAGTAGTAGTTTGTTCTTTATTACCAATTCATTTGACTATTATATAAATTTACATTATTTACAATTGACATGATTGGTAAATGCCCTCCCAGAATAACTATGTGAGTTAAACTAGCTGGGAGGCACATTATTCACAATTGCAACAAGCCTATATTGCTTCAAAGCAATGATGTTTCGGCCCGCTCAAAACCCTTTAGATTCCTTTACGAGACTTGGAGTTCTAACTTGCAAAGAAAAATGTAAACTGAAAATCAAATTTGTTCATTAATATCAGCGGGATTCATTGTGACTCAACTAAGCGGAAAGTTTTTAAGCAATGTTGCAATGCAGCAATGCAACAAACCTCGATAAACGGCCTTTAGTTTAGGGCTGTAAATCCTGCAAATCCGTGTGTTTTAATGACAATTTTGCCATAAAATTTCCAATGACTTTTATAAATAGAGCGTAAACGCATTCATCGAGATTTCTATGATTTCCTCTCGTGCCAGATTGGCTAATTTCACACAAGTGATTAAAAGGGCGTGTATGATTGTTACAAGTTCTATTCCCGACCAATCAGAAAGGGGTGTTCCCACGGTCAAATAAACAATAGATAACACAATCTTTGCAAAACGTTTTAGCGCTTCCTTTCATGTGATTGGATGTCGGTGACAGGCACGTCAAATAACATTTGTTGGTAGGTTTTCACCAACAATTTTTTAATAGACGTGAAAAGAATGCGACATATAATTGGATGTGTTATAAAAGTATGACAGCTAATTGACAGACGAGCCAAAAATTATGGGTTAGCAAACCAAACACAGTAACGTTTCGGCCTGAGGGCCGAAACAAAAAAAAGGCAAAAAAAACAAAAATGACATGAAAAATATAATATATATAGAAATAAAAACACATGAACGAGAAACAGAAACGACAAAACACCAAAGATATAAGTTGAATATTACAGGAGCAAAAAAACCCCTCCATCTTGTCATAACAACCGCTGATCAATTGCAACTGCAACTTTACAGTTTTTGTGTGTCATCATTGCCCCATACATAACAGTTGCAGAAGCAGAGCATGATCCTAAACCTGTAACTGCCGCAGGAGCCTGTTGACACAGGGTGCAAATTGTGTTGTCTGTAATGTTACAGACTGAGAAAGTTGCAAGAAAGTTGTATTGTGTGTTTGGGCTTTTACTTACCTCAGTTTCAACAGATTTCTTGATTTGTTGCTTTTTCTCTTTATAAAGATTAGCTCTTTGAATTTGTTTGTCAATACTACTCAGAACAGACTCACAGCTATCACACCTATAAAACAATAGGACTTATTATTTAAATGATTACAACAAAGCTTAACTCTTAAATGTACATGTAGTCTATCTTTTTCCATCCCAACAGATACAATAATGAGTAATGTATGTTTCTGTTGGTACATTCTATGTTTTAAGGGTTACTGGTAAGAATTGAGCCTCCAATAAGCCAACACCTTTAGGACCATGAACTGGTGTCATCTTACAAAAGGTGATCATCACTTAAGGTGATGTTACATTTACATGGGATAAAATTGATAATTTTGCATTAAAAGTTTTTAAAATTCATATCAAACATTTGCAACTTGTTCACTAAGCAAAAATATTGCTCAAAATAGTTGTTTTATATTTTCTAAGTTATAAACTTTACAGGCAATATTTGTTGCCCATATAATCACTGTTGCGAATTGACCCATGTAACATCACCTTTATGGAAGGTTAATTACTGTGCAAATAAAAAAAACGCAGCTACCTAGAAGTATTTCAGGAATGTCTCTCAACCAATCAAAAAATTGATTATTATCTTTGTAGTTAGACAACCATTTCTGATTTGCCAAAAAACAATAAACACATTACTGAAATATTTCTAGGTGATATTATGGACACCATGGACACAAGAGGGAGTTTCCACATTAACTGGGTACTTTCTATAGTCATTTTTTGGCCTAGACTGCGAGCAGTCCTCCTTTTCCCTCCAGAATCCCAAAATACGAGTCCGATCGGAAACACGGACGAGCGAGGAATGGGGGAGAGAGGGGGAGGGAGGTGGGGAGAGGAAAAGGAGGGACTGCAGACAATCTACTAAGGTTTGAATTACCCGTTGCCGACACAACGGAAAATTCCCATTGGTCAGAATTTGTGATCACTCATCTGCGCCTTGTCAGTTGACTGTCATCAACTTCGACGATTAACTCCAGAGATCAACGTGAGTTAGTTGTTATGGCGGACGAGTTGATAGAAGCGTGTTTGAAGGATTTTAAAAACATTACATCTTTAAAGCCGGAGCAGAAAGTTGCGGTAAAAAGTCTACTAAATGGAAAAGATGTATTCGCTGTCTTGCCGACTGGCTTCGAAAAGAGTTTGATTTACCAGTTATTTGTTATGGCCAAACTTAAAGCAAGTGAACCGCGTTCCTCGGTTATTGTTGTTTCGCCATTGAGAAGTATTATTCAAGACCAAATAAGTGATTTGAGCCAAGCTGGTATAACTGCTGCCGAGTTATCCCCGACTTCATTTGGTTCGTCAAAGTGTCGTTAATAGTTGTGGATGAGTCTTAAGTCTTAATAAACTTTCGTGCTTGACCCTAAGCTTAAAATGTTATGTTCATGTAGCTGTTAATGACGACTCGATGATAACTCTTGACAGGTGTGAAAAAAGGGCGGTAATTCAAACCTTAGTAGATTGTCTGCAGTCCCTCCTTTTCCTCTCCCCGCCTCCCCTCCCCCTCTCTCCCCCATTCCTCGCTCGTCCGTGTTTCCGATCGGACTCGTATTTTGGGATTCTGGAGGGAAAAGGAGGACTGCTCGCAGTCTATTTTTGGCCAGGACAGAATTACAGTTCACTTGTAATAACCGTGTGTCTGTATTAACTGGGTGTCTGCAAGACTGGATTCCACTGTACTTTTTATTTTTGTCAGACTTTGATAAAGTAAACTTCCCGGGGGGGGGGGGGGGGGGGGCTTTGTTATCGATGTGCTTTGAAGATTCAATTATTTTAGGTAGTTTATTTACCCCAAAAAAGTCCCTAAAAGGTACCAGCTATGTTTCTGGTAGTCCACTTAAGTCTGAGACACCCTAAAAGGTACCAGATGGCAGATTTTGACCCCTAAAAGGTATGACGAGCATCCCCGTCCTTTTATGATCGGAGTCCCCCCCCCCTTGGGGTAAACTTACCACTCTTGAAGGACATCTGCTATAACATCAACAGTTTCTGGTTTGATATCTCTACCTAGGGCATATTCTACTTCAATTTGTTTATTTTTCTGGTCTAATTTTCCATGGATGATATCAGCATATATGGCTTCTATAATTAAATCCTGAGTAAAGAGTAAATATGATATATTATATAAATAATTAGATAAAAAGTATATCTATAAAGTATTTGCATAGAGCCCAAACATTGAAAGCATGAAACATTAAACTAAATAGTGCAAAATAGCACTTAATTAAATGATCTAAAACTAAGGATCTTGTACTATTTAGTAGTATTTAGTTACTAAGTTGTTTCATGGTTTTAGTGTTTGTACTGTAACACACATTTGTCATACATGTATACCTCTAGTTCTCTTAAGTTAGAAATATCAAGTTCTTGTAGAAGTACTTGGTAAGGGATAAACTGAAGAAAAAATAAAAACACCTTCAGTTTCAAGACATGAAGCACAAAAAGGTCAAGTACACACTTAATACAGAGTGCAACTCAAAATAATAATTAGACACGTTACAGAGACAGATGCCTCTTAAAACTAGTAACTCAAAGACATTGTAGCTGGACAATCTACATGTGCTACAAGCAGACATCTCTCATTCTCAAAAGACGACACCTCCCAAAAGGAAACATCTCTTATTAGCTAGTATGCAGATACAGCATCTCCCATGCAGGCAAACCCTTGTGTTTGGGATTCCTGTGTAAAATTGGAGAAAATTGAGCCAAGTCCTCCTCACCTCAAAATTGCTACAGGAATCCCAAAGCAAGATTTACCTGAAGATGACTATATATGTACACCCAATAAGTCGACTGCTCTGACCAACTGATTAGAGGTTCATCTTCACTCTACAAGTATTCTAAAGATGGATGAAGTTCACTGACCTTAGATTTTGCTGATAAAGAGACTATTGTAAGATGTCTTAACTTTTTCTGCTGGAGAGGAGTGAGTTCTGGTAATGTTGAAGAATTAGCTGGAATATAAAATCATATTACCTGTTAAATCTAATGTTGGTTTTTTATTCAATCATGTACATGTAATGTACTTTAATTGAAGGGATGCCCATAAAAATGGCCTAAGTAACTTTTGGTCGATGTCCAGAGATATTTCACAGTCCAGCAGTACTACTTTGAACCATTGTATTTAATTGAAGGGATACCCATTTAAAAATGGCCTAAGTAACTTTTGGTTGATGTCCAGAGATATTATACCATAGGGAAGTCCAGCAGTACTACTTTGAACCATTGTATTTAATTGAAGGGATACCCATAAAAATGGCCTAAGTGACTTTTGGTGGATGTCCAGAGATATTTTGCCATAGGGAAATCCAGCAGTACCATTTGACTGAGCCAATTTCATGTGCAACTTTTCAGTTGTGATTTTAATAATAAATTGCACCACAACTGCATGTAGCATGCATGCCTAAGTATGCAGTACTGCAGGTCTTGGAGTACATTTAAGGTGTAGACAATACAACTCTTTCTGCAACTTTGCATGTAACACTGTATGTCCACCCCTGCAATGTTGCATGCAACATTGCAGAAGTCAAACTCAATCTTTTCTAATCTTTTAAACTCATTATCTCAAAGAGAGATTTGTTCTTGTTTGACCGATAAACTGCAATATTTTAGCACAAACAAGAGCAAATCTCACTTCAAAGCATATCATACTCTATAGGGCTGGCCACAATTATTTTGAAATTGTTGTCCATCAAAGTCTGATAACTTTGCTTTAAAGTGAGGCTAACATCAAAATTCAAATACGCATATGCATGCAAACTTGAGATAAAGAGCTACTCACAATTGCAGGAAGTTTTAAATGATTCTTATTTCCTACAACTGTGAAAATAAGGTATTCTTATCTCACCTTTATAATCACTGTAAGTCCCAAATGCAAAGATATTTAATAAATGCCAGTATGGTGCATGTTCTGTTTTAGATAGCTGACAAAAAAGAACAAAATCAACAAACAATATTAAGTATCATGGGGATTTAAATTTACTTTTTGAAGTACAGTAAATAATAAATTGCACCACAACTACATGTAGCATGCCTAAGTGTGCAGTACTGCAGGTCTTAGTGTACATTTAAGGCGTAGACAATGCAACTCTTTCTGCAACTTTGCATGCAACACTGTATGTCCACCCCTGCAATGTTGCATCAGTATATGATGGTTCTTTATGTTACATAGGTTGCAAACCAATGGCTAGAGACTTCAGTACAGTACAGCATCTCCTAGCGCTTCTGATACAGTTGTGAACTGAAATTTCCACACAATTTTTGATTTTTTTTTTTTTTTCGCATCCTATCAGAAGCCCCGTCTAAAACACTAGTAGGAGAAGTTTTGTATGAGAGTGAAACAGGGGTTTCAATAGAAGCTAACTAATAGTGGTGTTTACTGCTGTCTACTTCACTTCTCACCAGCAGTAACTAAAATGGCAACTAAAGCTCACAAACCGAAATGAACTTGCAGTTGGCTAGAGCAGATTTCAAATGAGTGTAAAATATACCATGCTGTGCTGTGACTGTATCAGTGCCATGTTGTCTATAAAACATTCAAAATTCCTGCCATGACCGTGCAATGACTGTGCAATACCATTTTCACAGTCATACAAAATCTACTCTATTGTGTACACCTTGGGCAGCTTCCTACTTCAAATCTTAGAGAGACTCCTATGCAACAAACCATGGCTATTTTAGAACCCCACACATAATGACGTCAAGCAAGAGGTAATGTTCAACACTTACAAATAATTTGAAAACCTCTGGCAAGCTATCATTTTACTGATGAAACCCATTGGTAGATGGTTGAAACCTCTAGTTTTTTGTACATTTAAGACAAACCAAATTTTATTATCATTATGAATCCTGATTGCAAATTTAAGATACATGTATTTAAAGCATGCCCTCCTGTGACAGTAACTGTGGCAGTGCCATTTTGTCTACAACATTTGAAATTCCTGCTGTGATTGTTCCTTGTTGTAATGGTGCTCTCTTCACAGCCATATACATGTAAATTAAAGTAACTGACAGAAGTACTTCCTTGCACAATTTGAGAAGATATAACCACATTGTTAAGAACACAACTACAACCGCTTCAGAAAAATTGGTAGAGCATGCATCTAGATAATTGGAGTGGTTGTACTAGTTGTAGTTGTGCTTTTAACAGGTGATTTCTTCTTTCTTCAATTATGCTTTCTCAAATTATGCTAAATAATTATGGTTATCATCATGGTTTTATGATGCACATCGAAATTAAACGATTGTCAACACTTCAACACTTTTCCTAGCTTTATCCAAATTCCCGTCATTTAAAAATGTCTTGAAATTGATGCTACAGTAGGAAGGCATCGAAACATTGACTGTCACTAATTTTGATTTTCATGGTAATCATCACAAATAAATCCCAATTATAATGATGAAATTAATATTAGAGCTGATCTTGTGTGCCTATGAAAAAGCCTGTGCAATGCCATGTCTCAGTGTTCTCATTGGTTAATACTGTTGTCTTATCCAATAAGAATGCTTATATGGTATGGAATATTGAATCAGAATGCTTATAAAAATATGACATTTTGTACAACTTTTTCAAAGTCATACACATTCTACACTACAGTAGAGCAGTGGTGAGCTGTGCCATATCCATGTCAGTGCCGTATTGTCTAGTGCAGATTTCGTATGAGTGAAAAACTACAGCACGGTTACGGTGCGGCACGGACATGGCATGGAACATCGCCTGCTGATTTCTTTACAAATTTACAAAGACATCAGCAGGCGAGGTTCCGTGCTGTGTCCATGCCGCGCCGTAACCGTGCCATAGTTTTTCACACTCATACGAAATCTGCACTATAAAAATATCCGAAGTGCCTGCCATAACCATGCCATGACTACGCGGTGACGCTTCCATAGTACGAAATCTACTCTGCACAACTACATACATGTATAGAATACCCCACAAATTTTATTCATGATATTCATTCCATTGTGTTTCTATTGTGTTTCTGCATCATTTTCAAAAAGTTCGACTACATGAATATCGTTTGCGGGGTATTCTATAAGCTTAGTTATTCCATGTCCTCTATTATTACCTCATTAACGTTAGGCATTTCCAGTAATTCACCAAATACATGTACTCCTGGTGCTTCTAGCACTTGTTTAATGAGAGCTGTCAAAGCTGCACCTCTTGCAGACTTGGCCAGTAGGACATACTGCTCTAGCTGATGACTATGTCCTTTGGTTTCTTTCTCTGTCATCTTGGACACGCTGAAGACTGGAATATTGTCAAAATCATAAAAAAATCTAACTTTGTTATTGATATTTTACCTCGAAAATATGCAAGAAATTAGCATTTGCTTTAAAAGATGCAACAAGCATAGACTACACCAAAGTTAGATAAGGATAGAAACGAATTTTCGAGGAAAATAAAGAAAAAAAAAAACAATTTTTACCTTAAACTCTTGAGAGACTCTTATATAATTTTGTTCTCCAAGATGTCAGACTTGTAACCAGGCCTTGTGTCCTGATATTGAGAGTCCTTTACAAGAAGTATTGATATAGTACTTTTTTTATTGATTACTACTCTAAAAATCAAATTTTAAAATATACTTTTTGCTTTATTAAAAGGAACTTACTGCATTCTTTGTTAATATCATTTACCCTAAAAATAGTACAAAAATAAACTTATATCTGAAACGGAGACGTTTCCTTTATTATCTAAGAGACCCTAATAAATATGTTCCATTTTCAGTCCAGCGGACTTCCGGCTCAGAAAGGGTGACTGAATTGAGAGGAAGATCGAAGCCTTGATCGGCGATTCTTCAGAAGTTTTATTTTATTTATGGCGAATCCCAAAAGGATTCATACTTCTGCTTCCGCAAGACTACGGCAGGATTATCTTAGAATTGTTCGAGATCCTGTTCCTTACATTACGGCTTGTCCTTTGCCTTCAAATATCCTCGAATGGTAAGGATTTATTAGGTTTTATATCAACAAAATGTCTTTTTTTTGTTGATATTTCGACATTTTATTCAGTTGTAGTTCATAGTAACCTTTAGTTGATATTTCTAGGCATTATGTCGTAAGAGGGCCAGAGAATACGCCGTATGAAGGTATATATCAAGCACTTATAAACAGCAGAATTATGTAAAGTGATATTTCTTTAAACTTGATTAGAATATTTTCGTAGATAGTTAAGCTTAAGCTTTTTGATAAATTTTTGACTGTCAAATGTGATATTTTGAAATATAATAAAAGGTATTGTTTTATTATTTGACTGAAATTATATTGAAAGATATCCATTATCATGATTATAAAGAATTTACTAAATTAGTATCTTTCTAGTCCTTTGTAGCAATAGATTAAATAAATATACATTTATTCCCGTAATATTTCCAATATAACAAAGATGTGAGGCCCAAAACTAATTTGTTGTAGACATATCTTAGCATATTTTAATATGCACTGTTTTTACATTTATTATATTTTGTTGTTTTTGTTTGTTTGTTTGTTTGTTTTTGGTGATATTTTATATGCCTCTGAAAAACTAGGAATATACTATGGAATACTATAGAATACCCCACAAATGATATTCATATGTTGTCAAACTTTTTGTAAACAATATATACAGAAACACAATAGAAACACAATGGGATGAATATCATGAATATCATTTGCGGGGTATTCTATAGTTGTGTGTATACTACAAAATAGTCATGGTCATGCATACTACATGTCCTTTTCTTCAGAGTGTAAAACTTATATATAAACATGTTCAAATAGGAATTAAGATATCTATGTCAGGGATAACTAATGATTGTCAGAGCCCTGAGCTGCTTGGGGAGGGGGGGATTGACTTGGGGCATGGCCACTTAGAAAATTTTGAAATTTAAAGACCTGAAAACATCATTTCAAGGACTTTCAGAATATTTCTGTCAAAATGACTCAGATGTAAATTTATCATGATGTTAGACTTGTTTCCCATGAAAATGGTACTAAAATTCTAGTATATCATTCTGTAATTCCTTCAAAATTCTTTGAAATTGTTACAAAATTGGGATTTTTCTATCCTGCCAGAGATTGTAAACTCAAAGCAAAATTGGGATAATCCTGATAAAATCATATATGAATGGTGCATGCATGACTTGTTCATGAATGACTCATACACTGCATGTACATGTCAAGACAAGTAATTTTGTGGCAAGTAATTTTTTGGTTCCATAAAATATCCATATTCCAACATTGAGAAAACTGTAAATTCCCAAAGACGGATTTGGGGAGGGAGAAAAATCTGGGCATGATGTCAAAGGGGTAAAAAAATCAAAGAATTTTCATTGATGAAAATTGGAAGCCCAAGTAAGTGGATGGGGGAAGGGGGGAGGGAGGGAGAAAGATCTAATTCAAATTCCATCCAAGTGTACAAATTAAACATTTGATACATGTATTATTATAATTCTGTTAGGTGGATTCTACCATGGCAAACTTGTGTTTCCTAAAGACTTTCCATTCAAACCACCAAGAATCTTCATGATTACACCTAATGGCAGATTTAAAGTCAACACAAGGTAAATAAGCCTTGTGTCAGGGTATACTGTACTTTTAATGGACAAATTTGTTTTAGAATAAACTACAATAAAACATGCACTATGATTTGGTTGAATAGTGGGCACCAACTCCCCATGAGGTTTTGGCCAATCAGGGCACGCTTTTCATAATAGTTATTTTATAATTGCACAATCCTGCACACAGATGTGAAAAAAGTGCATACTAGTTACATTTTTTCTTTTACTTTTAATCAAATTTTCATTATAAAACTGTTGCAATTTTTCTGTTATTTATCATTAAATGTTAAAATTTTAGGCTGTGCTTATCAATAAGTGACTTCCATCCTGACACATGGAACCCTGCATGGTCTGTCTCAACTATTTTAACTGGACTCTTAAGTTTTATGGTGAGCAAATAAGAAACAAAAAGGAGGGAAAGAGGGAGGAAATGAAAGAAGGAAAGAAGAAAATAATATGTACTGTCTTTCCTCCTTTCTCTCTCTTATACTCTACTTTCACATTCCCCATAATGCCTCTGTTTTTTGGGGGGTAGTTATTGTAATGCTAATCAAATCAGTTGTTATTAAAATCAAATACATTTGAATTACAATAACTACCCCCCAAAAACAGAGGGCATTATGGGGAATGTGAAAGTAGAGAATACGGTAAATGGAACAGCAATCATTGAGAGGATTATGTTGAAATGTTATATCTTTTTCACACACCCCAAGTGAATCTTACTGAGAGTAGGTCCCCAATGGACAACACCCATAGCTGCCAACCCCCAAGGCTTTCGTATCTGGAGATCAACATTTTTTCCTTAGAATTGGGTCATTGTGGGGGGGGGGGGGAAGACAATATTTCAAGAAAGATAGACGATATTTCAGTTAAAATGGCCGCGATTTTAGGATTCGAGCGATTATCCGGGAGATTGAGGTCTTAATCCGGGAGACTGGGAGATGAGGCCCAAAATCTGGAGACTCCCAGATTATCCGGGAGGGTTGGCAGCTATGACCTTGCACTATAATGCTGCTAAAGCATTTTAAATAGATCACACACTGTCAGTCTCTTTTGCTGCCATTACAAATAAAAACTCTAAAATTAAGTGTTAATTATAATGTACAGTATAAAATAGCTAGTACATGCTCTATTGTTTACATGTAACTTAAAATTTATCTTTACTTCAAGAATGAAACAGCTCCAACTCTTGGCAGTATTGAAACATCGGACTATCAAGTATGTATAAAGTGTTCAGGATTGAAGTAATAAATTACTGGTAGTGTAGGAAGCAAGCAAGGGTGGGGACAGGGTAACTAGGTTAAGGCTGCATTTCAGCCTAAGTTTAATTAGTAATTAGAGTCCTGACTGAATAATATATATACATGTATTGTACTGTACTCAAAGCTTGCCAAATTAATGGCTTGGGAGGAAATTTTTCAGACACAGTATAACAAGTTCCAATATAGCTAGCATAGCAAGTTCATTTTCACTTGAAAACTCCCTGTTCTAAATGCAAACTGTATTGTTATATCTTTTAGTGTTACATGTATGTCTGCTTATTTTGCTTATAGAACATTTTGTTTTATATAGAAAAGACAGTTTGCAGCTGCAAGTGGACCATTTAATTTACAGAACAGAATATTTTGTGAATTATTCCCAAATATTGTAGAGGTAATACAAATATCTTAAATAAGATATATTCTTTTACTTTCTCTTCCATTCAAATTGGCTATGTGTATATTCCTTCCTTCCTTCCTTCCTTCCTTCCTTCCTTCCTTCCTTCCTTCCTTCCTTCCTTCCTTCCTTCCGTCCTTCCTTCCTTCCTTCCTTCCTTCCTTCCTTCCTTCCTTCCTTCCTTCCTTCCTTTCTCCCTTCCTTCCATTCTCCCTTTCTCCCTTCCTTCCTTCCTTCCTCCCTTCCTTCCTTCCTCCCTCCCTCCCTCCCTTCCTTCCTTCCTCCCCTCCTTTCTGCCTCCATCAAATTCATTCTTCCATTCATTTTTGCTACAGGAAATACAGACAAAAATGAAAGAAAGAGGGGAAATGTCTGAAAAGTCGAGACGCATTTCATCCCTATCGTCAATGGATTCTGACAACACTCCAGGTGGTAACCATGGCATCATGGGAAGCACATTAGTTAATCTTTGTGTTCTTCTTGGATTTGCCGCATTTGCTTACACAGTAAAGTGTGTCTTGAGAGCTGTAGAAAATAGCTAGTAGTTAGATAGATATATAGTGAACTCTCTCTACCCTCCCCTCCCCTTATGCAGCCTTTTTGCTTTAAGATACTTTCAGACTGTTGATTGGGGGCTTCCTAGCTGTTCTTGCAGAGGAAGGTAGGGTACTTAACATTGGCCGACCATAATGTCTTTTTTCTACTAGCAATTACTGGGTTTCAACCCTTCCTCTGCATGAGAATGAAAACACAATTTGGAGCAGTAGCCATGTTGGATGAACGAACATGCAATGCTTTCGAGAAATCTTTTGTTGAAGTTCATCCAAGATGACTGAGATGACGTCACATGCAACCCAGCAATATGGGAGAGGAAACCCAAGATAGAAACACCTGTGAGCATTTGCAAGAGAGTCCAACTGTGATCATAGCTGCCAACCCTCCCGGATAATCCGGAAGTCTCCAGATTTTGGACCTCGTCTCCCGGTCTCCTGGACGAAGACCTAAATCTCCCGGATAATCGCTCGAATCCTAAAATCGCGGCCATTTTAACTGAAATAGCCTCGAGTACATTTTGTCCCACTTTGAGTCTCCTCTCTTCCCCCCACTGAGCGTGAAAATCGACCCAATTCTAAGGAAAAAATGTTGATCTCCAGATACGAAAGCCTTGGGGGTTGGCAGCTATGGTGATAGCCATACCCTTAAGGTTCTTAAGATCTAGACTTATTGTTTATGTTGTAGAGGAGGGGTGCACATGTTTATTTTATTGAAAGAATGTTAATTGAAGGGATTGCCCATGAAAATGGCTTAAGTGACATTTTAGATGATTTTTCAAGTTTCTTAAATGGTTCAAGATGGTAATTGTTGGACTTCTCTATAGTAAAATATCGTTTGACATCAACCAAAAGTCATTAAGGTCATTTCTATAGGCAACCCTTCAATTTTATACCATTATGGACAATTCATATCACTTGCACTGAGGAGGTGAATTTTCATTAACTATATTTGTACAGGAACTAAGATTCATCTGAGGTCTCTAGAGAGTTTACTGTATATTTTTTACAATCATTGGAATATATCATCGATAGACTGAAAACAGTCCAAAGTTTACAACCACAAAAAATATGATCTTAGATCTCTACGGATCTTATATTCATGAGATGTTGTTTAAGTTTTTCATACCAGATCTTACCATAATTTGACAGATTCTTGAGTACACTAGGCAATATTGAAACAAATTACAAATCACTAAATGACAAGCAATTAAATTACAAGGATGGTAATATTTAGTTAACTAGTGTTGGAGCACTTTAGTAAGGTGTTGAGATAAGATATTGATGTGGGCTGATATTAGATATCTTTTGTGCTATTCTTGGGAATTAAAACCAAGGAGTATTAATTATTATTGTGACCCTTCTTTCATGTTCCCATAAAATAAACTGGGAATGCAGTCTATTAGAATTCAAAGTCAAAATTCAAAGCCAATTATCATGTCTTGTTAATGGTTATTGTAATTTATCTGCATATATAGTCAATTGAAGAAACGTTGTTGGGTCTAAAACCATAGAAGCTGAGACCAAAATTGTGCATGGGATGTCAATAATTATATTCTGATTTATTCATTGGAGCTGCAACTGACAAAAAACCGAAGACAAACGGCCCACCAACCCAGTTCCTGAACACACTTTTGGCATTTTGCATCGAAGGCAAGGCATAAATGAATAAATCAAAATATTATTATTGACATCCCAAGCACCATTTCGGTCTCAGCTTCTATGTTCTATGTTTTTAGACCCGACAACCTTTCTTCAATTGACTATACCGCGCTACTTGATGATGAAGGGTTTACTTAACTATCAGAAATGAGTTGCATTTTGATGTCAGGAATGAATTTCAAAAAGACTAGTTCTAGGGTATTTCTTCCTGAAGCAAGAAAGCAACAGAGTAAATAATATCTCTGGATTGATTCATCATATATCTTGAAACAAACTTTTCATTTTTCACATACTGTTCACAGTAATATTTCTGAACTTAAAAAATTGTAGACATGAGAGAGGGTACAGTTGTATGGCTGTTGTAAGTATATGGAATTTATAAATGAAGTATTTGGTTAGGCCAAAGGGGCAGTAAAGCCTGATTTATACAACATCCTTTTCATGGTGTGACACCCCTAAATCTTAGCATATGGACCAATTATTTTCATAATATGGCACCCTTATCAGATCATCAAATTTTCTGTTCTATGATAATTGTGGTTGCCTGCCAAATATGATGGGCCAATATGTCCAGAATTGGGGGTTTTGTATCATAAAAAGGTTGAATATCACTTGTAAGTCACTTGAAAGTTAGTTGAAACTTGTAAATAAAGACACCAAAAATTGGTGTCCTGACTAGAAGCGATTGTAAAATATTTCTCTATATAATAGAATTAAAGTTAAAGTTAATTGGAAATTAAAGTAGATAGTAAGAATTAAATGCCATGAGTTTTATACTAACGTCATAAGCATTCTATTTTTCTGTGCGTCTGTACTCTAATAGATGCACAGATGACGTCAGAATGTGGTGATCGAGAACAAAAAAGTATGCGCCGTTAACGTTACAAGTTGAAACTTTTCTCTGAAACTTGCCTCGATATCGCTGTTGCGAGCTAGACCGAGTTTCACAATGCACTGCAATGTCCCCGGGTCAGTTTAATTTTCACGAGACGGTTTCACGAATAGTAGAACTGCTTTCTACTCCTGCAACAGAAACTTGTGTCGCGAACAAGCTTCAGGACGAAATTTCAGCGTTTAACATTATTCCGCGGCACAAGTTTCAGATAAGAGTTTCTGCCTATAAATGACAAATTACAGTTTGTTGAGTTTTACACTTCATCAATCAGTTAAAAATCAAAATAACGAGATAGATAGATAGATGGTTTATTAATATAATTCATTGCAGCCATATGGCTGAATTACAAACAATAGAGAAAATAGAGAAAATACGGTAATATATATGCGCCTTGAGATGTTTATATCATTTTAATCATAACTGCATGATTGTCGGAACTATCGACAATCGACAAAATCCAGCAAACTGCTGTTTGGATATTGTTGGAATTTCGTATTAATTTTGTCTTTACATATTCGGAGGGAAGACGAGTCCCGGGAGGGACTATTATTATACCAAATCAGCGATTTGTTAAAATTGAAGTTTAGAGCTTAAGCATTTTCTGGTATCTTTTAGGGTATCAAAAGAGCCCATCGCTTACTATCTTGTTCTCAAATGGAAGAAATTTACCCAACAAAAGCATGCCGACCATCTAATTTTGTGTTCATAATAATGTTTATTAGCGCTTGTTATATTTATCGCTGGTCTCTCTTGGGGGTTAAAAATCGTCCAGCCACGCCCTTTTAAAAAGACTTCCGGTGTCTTTTAGGGGTATTTTTGAAAATTTCCGACGAGCATATGTGATCCTTTTACAATGGAGTCCCCCCCCCCCCCCGGGAGACGAGTAAACTTTTCCAAGTTATCTAAGGGACGAACCACTAGAAGAGTGATATACAGGGGGGATGGGGGATTAAACAGCTTGCACGATTTTTTTGTCCATTGCATGCTTAGGAATTAATGCTTTTTTCCAAATGAAAATGATTTTTTCTTTGTCTCCTATAATTTGCACATATGTTTTTTCCAGTATTTTGCCCTTGCATGATTTTATTTTTTCTTTCGCACCCCATCACTTTTCCAAGTACGTGTCTTAATCGCAATCGCATGCATGAATCATAATGACAAGAACTCTCAAAATCTCATCATGTGAACCAAAAATCGTAATCGTAAGTCGAGTCGCGTCATAAGAGTACTGTAGGACCTTGTAGTCGTAATCGTAAGAAGCAGGAGGTTTTCTTAATTGCGGTTTTCTTGCGTAATTGTAATGATTCACACTATATTGGAAACGTAGTTACATTGTGCATGATTGCGATTGTGCCTTCAGTGAAGGCGCTATGTCGATATGATAAGAAAATTATCCCGATTTCTCCAGGTAAAAATAAGTAATTTTTCCAGTTGATAAGTAATTTTCTTGTATTTTGCTAGACGTCCGAGGTACTCGGCACTGAGGGGAAGAGAAAAAATGAAGGACGATTGAAGAGTAGCCTCCAACACAGACGTTTTTAGTCTCGATCCAGTAAATTTGAGGGAAATTTACGTCTGCGCAGGAGGCTAATCGAAGAGAGGAAAAGGAAGAATCTCCTCCTTCATGTCTTCCGGCACTCCGTTTTACCTCGTCAACCTCATCTCCTTCCCTCTCCTCCCTTTCCCTCGGTAGAGAGACTGCAGACATCCTGATTCCATAGAAAATAATGATAATAACAATAATAGAGTACAAACACTAAAAGCATGCAATACGTGTACTATTTGTTTTAATTAAACAATATTAGCATAACTAGCTAGTACTTAGCTTAGCACTATTTAGTACTATATATGTTGCACGCTTTTAGTATTTGCTCTCTACTATATAAGTTGAACTGATCTGATTTTCCCCTGACTGCACCAAGAACAAAAATTGCTATATATTCATTGCCACACTTGTACACGACTCCCATGACATTCTAACACTAACACTTCACCGTCACGAGTGACAACTACATCAGTTGGCTCATTCATTTGACCTAGACCTGAACCATAGCTACCAAACGACGTTAAGAATTCACCCTCTTGGTTCAAAACGTGAACGCAGTGGCGTGTAGAATCACAGACGAGAAGCTTGTCCCCACCATAAACTGTAACCCCACGAAACGAACAGTCTGTAAATGTGTACAGGAAAGCACCATTGTCATCATAAACATCAACGTTTTGGTAATAAGCACAATTGTATGATACAAAGTACTTGCCATTGCCATAAGCTATGTGCAATGGTTCTATACTTGCAGTAGGAATTTCTTGAACGACATGTCCAGTTTGTTTACTCAATAACTTTATACCTGACTGGCGGGTCAGTTCATCCCACCAGCACACGGCGATATGTTGGTCAGTAACACACATTCCATTAAATTTCACTTGCTCTTCTCTGTAGACAGTTCTAAGGTAAGTACCGTTCATGTCAAACTCTTGAATCCTGCTACTCTTACTACTTGGACCACTTTCCAAAACCACAATCCTGTTATCATACATGACTACAGGTCCTACTAGAACCTCCATCTTACTATCTCGTCCACCAATTGCAAACTGTCGTAGATAGCTCCCATCAGCATTGAATATCACCATGCGATCATTTCCATAATCAGCAATGGCTACTTCTCTATTATCACTAACTTCCAGTGAGAATGGAAAGTATAACTTAATCATTCCATCTCCAAAGATTTTCACGGGTTTAAAGTCCAACTTACCATGAAGAACCTTTGGGGAATCCTTGATTCTTTTTCCTGCAATGCTCACTAGGATTTGGTACGGTAAATGTTTCTCTGCTTTGTACGTCACGATAAATTTCCCGCGTTCACTTTCAGTGAGTTGGTTTTCAACCTCACTACCGTGAGCATCTTTGATTTGTACCTCAATAGAACCACGATTTGTGTAGCAAACTTGATTCTTTGAATTCTTTGTTACAATTTCACATTTCCGGAGTGAACCGCTACATTTGACGTTACTCAGTAGTTCAACTATGGAACATCGAGATGGGTCTGTTACGCTCTCTTCAATCTTTCCGAAGTCATTGTCGTGGAAGAAGTGTGTGGCGGAAGTGTATTGAACTGTAGTATTTCTCTTTATGGATTGTGATTTCAAAATAGATTGGGGATTCTGCAACAATAATCGGCATCGTTGGGGAAATTGACTTTCAAGAAAAAAATGAGGAACATTTTGATCTTGCAAAGCCTTGCCCTGGCTACTCAATGATTCGAGCTGTTTGATAGCAGTGGTAATCTCTCTTTGCTCCTCGTCATTTGCTGTTGTGTGCTCAAGAAGCATTTTGTCCAAGTTTCTGGTAATGGCGTTTTGATGTTCTTGCAAGATCTTCATTTGAGCTTGTATTTGATCGTTTACTCTTTTCTTTGCTGTAATGATTTCATCCTTCAAGCGTCGTATGTTGTGCTTGGATAGTTCTAGTTCCTGTAGGAATTTCTGTTTCTGTTGGTTAACTCGATCTAATTCTTGATGAATTAATCCTTTGATTTCTTCAGCTTTCGCCTCCATGCCAACCTTTTTGTGGTTACTATGATCTGTATGGGAGCAGATTTGGCAAATGGATTTCATACATGTCTGACAGTAATATTGGAGCTTGTATTTTTCGTGAAATTTTTCAGGGCATCGTTGCTGATTGGTAATGTAGGCGTTGACATGTTCTCGTTTCAAGTCACCAAACAAAATCACTTGATGTTCCTCTCGGAGTTGTTTAACTGTATTGTGGGCTTTCTTACAATTAGCGCAAACCATGCCTTCACACTCAGGACAGAAGGCAACTAAAGTAACATTTTTCTCGCAGGAAACACAGTTCGGGAGGTTTAGCTTGTCTTGTTCATTTGCTTTGCTTTTCATTGCTTCTAGCAATTCTTTCAAGGATTCAAGATAGAACGCAGACTTGAGCTTTGATATGTCGCCATCTTGTAACTCTATTGGGGTCATGCAAGTAGGACAAGTAAATCGCTGCTTTCGATTCCTGCACGACTCCTTCCATCCCTTGATACAATTAAAGCACAAGCTATGAAGACACGGAAGCGTCTTGGGCTCGTTAAAGATGTTTTGACAAATTACACAAGTAAGGTCGTTTTCTAAACTTAAAACGAGATCATTAAGCTCAGCCATCCTGCTGCCACTTATGAAGACGATGGTGTCATCACTGATTCCGAGAACTACAGGAAAACCTCGGTGGTTACCATGGTAACTATAATGTCAGTGGTTGCCTTGATAGCCAAGCAGTTGTCACAAAGTTAATTCCCCTGTTTCAGTTGGTGTATGTGTTTCAGCGCATCAAATAATAATAATAAAAAGATTTACAACTACGCAGCTCTCATGAATAGAATTGAACCGTTATACATGGATATTAATGATGGCTGGTGCAGTATCTTGAAAGAGATCAGTAATTGAATACCCGGTTGAATACGATGCAGTTTTACCTTGTATATTGTTCAATTTGTTACGGACAAGGTCACCAGACAGTATACAGAAACTGGATCTTTTTTATTCACTGCTGTATTTATTCACTGTTATCAATCCGGGTTTTTTCTTTATATATTTCGTTTTTATGTTGCTTTTGCAGCAATATTGCACACTAATACACCAGGGAAACTAGGGCCGTTTTTTGAACTTCGCAATGCTTTCTATTTTACTCAAGATACATAATTTTAGCACCAGTGAGATAAAGGTCAGCTCAGACATTTGCATAGCTATATGACCTATATAGGATAGAGAGCTTAAGAGAAGGCGGCAAGAGATGGTCACGTGGTCCTCTTTGACTTCCCGTGTCCCGTCGAAGCTTAAGCGAGTGAATGATCGAGTTTTTGGATTTGTCAATATGAATCAAGCTAAGATGATCGACAAGGCCTATGAGGTTAGCTGTGGTCTTAATTGTCACGAAGACATTGCTACACTTAATTGAATGAAGATCCTTCGATCGATTCGTAATGTTTTTCGAATTTCTTTAATCGTGAATAGTTTATGTTAATAGTTTAATAGTTAAGGTGGTCATCTACAAGGTGTGGTCGGTTCCCTTACGAGGGGAAAGTAAAGGAAACGGAGCGGGGAGGGGATATCTCCATTTCTTTCCCAGCTCTCCCCTCTAGCTTCTCCCTTCTCAATTCCTTCGAAAGGCCGATACGCAGAACATGTATTATATAGTTATTTTTTCTCGCTTAAAGTATTTTTTTCTGAACTCAAACATCGAGTCGTCCAGTCCAGTCAAATGGCTTTAGTTTGAGCTTAGGTTGCGTGTGCTTGGACGAGCCGCCTCGGCCCGAAGTGTGAATTCAATTTCTGTCTTTATATGGTATTGGTATTGTCTTGAATGGCAAATAGAAAAAGAAATTGAAAATGAGCCATTCAATCTCGCGTCTGTTCGAAAAATGACACATTGGTTGAAAAATAGATGAATGAAAAAAGGTTAAGCCAATAAGGATTGTTTTTCTTAATGCGAAGTCTTTTTTTTTTGCATTCATGTTTAATTTTTTAAAGCTAGGATCATTAATTCGTGCATTTTGAAGGAACCTTCTAATTACTAGGCCGACATCATGTAAAACTGTTTAAATTGTGCCTATTCATTATTCTAAGTGTTGCCTTAATTATTAATAATGTCAGCTTTGATAGAAATGCTTGAGTTAATGTGTTATGGAAATTTTCAACAAAAAAAATAAATTGCTCTTCAATTGCAAAAGGTGGCAAAAATCGTTTGGAAAATTAGTGAGATTTGCCGGAGACTGAAAAATAATATAATTTTTGGTGAATTATATTGTCAGATAATGAAGTGCGAAGCAGTGGTAATAACAATTACGCTTGTTTTCATCCTGGTTAGTCTGATATTAATTAGATTATCCCACTTCTCACTCGGTCCAATAGGATGTTCTGAATTTGGCATGTTAAAGCCTTGTGCAAATACAATTTTTCTGTTATATTCATTCTATACCAATTCTAAACATCGACAGAAACCTACTTGCCCTACATTACAATCTCGAAAGGAAAAATGGTAAGTTACTTTTGCTTCGGATGGTACGAAAGTTTCTCTAAATACAAATATCTTTGAATGATAAAATGGAGATTTGATAAGGTAGCGAGCTAGCGCAGGCGAGCACAATAATGTGTTTGAAAATCTTTCTAAACAGCAATCGTTTCGAAGAACTTTCTATCATCTTTTGCTTGAAAGTCGCTGCTCGGAAAACAGCACCTGATATCTTGAAGGATAATCTAGTAAGAATAATTTTCTCGCTGATGAAAAATTAAAGGTCAACTGTTTTTTAGGCACAAAAATTTGTAAAAAAAGAAGTGATTGTTCGTAAAAACTAAGATAATTTGCTTTCTATATTTGAGCAACATTAAAATTGGCAAATATCTCGAATTGTTTCTTTTTCGATTCAAGTGAAATAGCTATATAAATGATGCGATCCCGATAGATTTCAGTCTTTTCTATGAATACGCATCGGTTGCTAGGTTGCATATCTGATGTTTGGGGAATTACTTATGCGAAGAACAACAACTGAAAGACAACTTGAAACTTATCATGTAGACACTCATTTAACTACAAGCTTAATTCTTCGGTGCTTGAATTGTCAATGACACTTAGCTTTATAGAACTGGAATCTTTTACAAAAGTCAATTACAATTATCCAACAGGGGATTTATTTATATTCCTTTCCTAATTGCATTTCGAATTCTAAGTATCTCTGTTCCATTTTCAAGCGGTTTTGTATACTAACAGTTGCATTATTGTCATTTTGTTTTATGTTTTGTGATTTTTTCATTCGTTTCATGCCTCTAAATCTTTTAGTATATGTAAACTATTTAAATGATCTATTCTATTGCTGTTTGCAGACGGAGAACCTTACAGAACAAGATATAAAAGGTTTGTATAATAATAACGGATCAGTTTCTTCCGGAATAATATAGTTATTGAATTCGCGTAATCCCTTCTTTTATGTACGACTCTATCAAATCGACACCGTTCAAAATCAATTTTCAAATCGAAGTCTACCTTGCTTTGCCCACCCCACATTCTCAATGTTTTTTTTTTCTTCGCAGAGATGAGAAATGCGTGGAACATAATGACTATTCGAGAACACAAATGAATTGCGCCCGCTGTTTTCAAACCTTTATCGCTTTTTTCTAGAAAAATTCAAGATAGCGGGGTGCTATATTATTGCATTCATTATTAATGACACTGCATGTATTAACGACCGTTTTGATAAGTTTTTTGCCAGTTTTATCACATTTTAGTTATCAAGTAAATTTGTCCCTTTTTTAAGTGAGTATTTTTGTATTTTTTAAATTTGTATTTAGCTTATAAAGAGGCGTTCAACGTGTTTGATAAAGATGGCGACGGTACAGTGACTGTTACAGAGCTCGGCACAGTAATGAGGACACTCGGAGTCAATCCCACAGAAGAACAGCTTCAAGATATGATACGAGATGCTGACGAGGACGGTAAGCACTGATGAATATCTTCCTTCGAAGACTATCGTCGAGCATGCGTGGTATAAACAGAGAGAAGTTCTTTTGCGCATGTCTGAAAACTTGGCGGGAAAATTTACGGACGCGTCCTCTGCGTTCAATGGAAATGTCTTATATTCAGTTCCCGCCAAAACACGATTCATTGAAATGATTCCGAAACTTGCCGAGAAAAATTACCGACGCGTTCGCGTTCAGTGGAAATGTCTTATAAAAGTTCCCGCCAAAACACGATTTATTGAATCAATGAAATGGTTTCCAGAAACCATTTCGATGCAAATATTACCTACAAACACCAAAATGGGTTAATTACTGTCAACTGCAATTCTTAAGTTAATAAAATGAGGCTCGATTCATTTGTGATTGGGTGTATCAATAATATTTGTAGTCTAGTAACTTACATGAGCTGCAAGCTAGGACATTGGTTTATATTCGAAGCAGTAAGGCGTTAGTCGGCCAGTTCCGATCAACGTACCGTAAGACTTTCGGTGATAATCGTTTAACTTTCTTCTTAGAAAGCGGGAATGTTGACTTCCCTGAGTTTCTAACCATGATGTCAAAGACAAGGCATGAAATCGAGCACGATACCGAGAGGGAAATTTACGAGGCTTTCCGTGTATTTGACAAAGACGGAAGTGGGTACATCACAGACGAGGAATTACACATGGTACTGAAGAGCCTGGGAACAGAGTTCATTTCACAAATTGATGTTGATGAGGTTTTGAATGAGGTTGACACTGATGGTGATGGTCGAATAAACTATGAAGGTGAGTGTAGCGGAAGCATAAGATGAGATTCTTGCTTGGACGGAATACAAGTCATTTGCGTCGGTAGAGGCCCAGATAAACGATGAAACTTTTACTCCAACGAACATTACGCGCAACACAGTTGCACCGTGTGTCAACCTTCCACTGTTGCACAGAACGTTGTGGAAAAAGCTGCATAATTAAAATTCCATCCTAAACCTGTAAATGTTGCGTGCAACTCTTGCAGGGGTGGACCATCGGCTTACCATTCTCAACTTTTGTGACTTCATTTGTTCTGCTCACTGCGTGCAACACAAAATTGCATCGAATTATACAAATTTGTACAGATTCTATAATTGTTAATATACTCAATTATGATTTGATATTCTATCTTGTGTTTTTGTTTTGATATAATTTCATGGTTATTTATTAACAGAGTTCTACAAGATGATGATGAAGAATAAACCACCAACAAATGATGAATAATTTAGCTATTTATCTACACTAGCCTCCTTCGTAGACATCTCTAGTTTGGGCTTCCTTTGGAAAATGTTACCTTCAACATGAGGGGACTGAGGACGAAGAAGCGAGAAAGAAAGAATGACCCCGCGGCAAAACGACTGCGCATACGCAAGTTTTCGCGGCTTTTGTGTTACTGCGTCTTGACCACAGGAATCCCAAGCGATACTTTAAGAATTGTTTTCTTTAGATTTTCCCATATCATAAAAAAAGAAACGTACTGGGAGACAGGCAATAGAATATATTAAAGGTTGTTTGTTTGACTGTCGAATGTTTTCATTAAGGCCAACATTGAGGTGGACTGGGGAGACATGCATGCATGGTACAATTGCCGCGGTGTTAGAAAGAGTTCTTTTCCCCTTCACTCTCCTCAGTCTTCTTCCCCTCTTTTCAAACCCAGAAAGCCCAACCCAGGAGAGATGCCTGCGGATGTGGTTAGTACATAGTATATGGAACCCAAAAACGTAGTTTGCTACCAAAACGCATGTTCTGTAAACACAACTAATTAATGTACACACCAAGACATTACACACAGACACGGTAATGTACAAGCAAAATATGCACAGACTTAGTGCCGTGTACTGCCGCTTATGAGCAGTGCTTGCATGTGTCACTAGTGACATAAGCATAAGCACAAGCAACATACACAGACTCAGTAATGTACTGCTCACTAGCAGTACTTGTCTTTTCACTAGGGACATAAGCATAAACACAAGCAACATACACAGACTCAGTAATGTACTGCTCATTAGCAGTGCTTGTCTTTTCACTAGTGACATAAACATAAGCACAAGTAATACACAAGCAGACTCAGTAATGTACTGCTCATTAGCAGTACTTGTCTTTTCACTAGTGACATAAGCATAAACACAAGCAACATACACAGACTCAGTAATGTACTGCTCATTAGCAGTGCTTGTCTTTTCACTAGTGACATAAACATAAGCACAAGTAAGGCCTACTCTGGGATCTGATCTCGCCTTAACCCACCCAAACCCGCCCAAACCCGCCCTAACCCGCACTAACTCACCACACCCAACACAAAGAAATTCCCTTAACCCGCCTTAACCCGCCTTAACCCGCCAAAACCCACACTAACTCGCTACACCCAAAGTCAGTAAATTCCCTTAACTAGCCTTACCACTACTCTTAATTTAATAAGTCTCATAAATAATTATTATGCTACTGCAAGAGGTACCTCATGTACCTGTCAGTTCCCCTAAACATTTAGTCCCCTAAACATTTAGAAATCAGAAAATAGAAATTAGAAAATAAGCAGTTATGGAGTGGTTTCTAAAAACCTGCATGTGCAACAGAAACTAATAGCTACTAGTGTTTAGTAATTTAGTCAATGAAATAAGGGTCTACTAGTATCTATCAGTCTTCTAACTATTCAATGGTTTTTTTAAAGTACCTCAATAAGCCAGTTCGGAGTTTAAGAATCGTTTCTTATGCGCATGCGATTTTATCCCGAATTTCTCACCTTCTTTTGTTTGATTAAAAACAAAAGAAGTTTTAAACAAAGAAGGTGAGAAGTTCGGGATAAAATCGCATGCGCACTGAAAACGATTCTTAAACTCCGAACTGGCTTATATTATGATGATGAAGACTTTATTTATTGAGGGTGAAAGCATATTTACTGGTGACCCAGTAGTTTACAATATGGCCTCAAAAAATAAAATAAATTAAATTAAATTGAATTATATTGAATTGACTAATTGAACTAGAATTCCTTAGAAGAATGTTACATTAATTTGTAAATGTTCAAGTTCAGAATTTTGCTTTAGGAGCTTCTGCTGGATTCTTTCTATGAATTGCCTATGCGAGGCAATATTGCGAATGGAAGGGTCAATATTTTTTCAAAGACAAATTGCACTTGTTTGAAACATACGAGAACCTGAAACTCTTTTGTATTTAGGCAGAACTAGGTTGTTTTTAATTACAGTTCTAGTATTGTAGTATTTATTGGACAAAGTGTCAATATTGAGGTACTTTAAAAAACATTGAATAGTTAGAAGACTGATAGACACTAGTAGACCCTTATTTCATTGATTAAATTACTAAACACTAGTAGCTATTAGTTTGGTCTACCTAGTAGAGGTTGTGTTTAAAACTAACAATAATAAATGAAAAATAGATGAGAGCACTTAGCCTGTGAAACAAAATATTAGTTGTCAATGTCTAATAGCCTTATCATAACAAAAGAAAACAATGGAAATAGTGTCTACTAATGTCTGTTAGAATAATACCTATTTAACGGATTAAGTGCCATCACTCTAATGCATTAAGCTTATATGTTTTAAAAATTCACTTACAGTTAAAACTGTTATGGGAGTTTGAATTGAGATATTAAGACAAACAGTAATATTCACTGCATGATTTCATCAGTGCATGGTCTTCAAAACGGTGTAGATACTCGTTTACTTAATCCCTAGAGAGAAGTCAAAAACCCCGTGAAATAAATAGTACGTAAACATAAGCTTAGTACAAAAGTTAGACTGGCGAAAGGCATTGTAGCATTTCTTTTATTAAGTCAAGTATACAACAACTGCAATACATTAAGGGTTTACTTACCAGAATATTGTTAATTGTTGTCTTTTCTTGTTTAATACAAAGAAGCAAACCAATGCGAACCAATGCAAAATAAAAAGACCTTCTTCTTTGCCGCCATTTTGAAATGTTGTTCTACCCAGTCCCCCCAACAATTTACCGGCACAGATAGCCCAAGTACACAGAAACTCTGACAAAAACCTATAATTATTTAGCATTGTCATCGAAAAAATCGACTGTGTATAAATGAACAATTTTTTGCTGTTGTGTTTGACTTTCTTATATTTCTGTGTGGCATTTCAAGTCCTTTATATGATTATTTACACGACGCACTGTGACGTCACAAACCAATTCATGGAACCATGATTCTGCGGGGCCCCGATACGTTGTGATCTGGAAAATTGATCTGGAAGCCTAGTAGGATGGGGATATTTGTATTCTTTGCTTTCTAAAAAAGTAACAAAATATTATAAAATAGGCAAAGGAAGTGAGGTAAAACAAAAAACAAATGTATTTCTCACTCATTCAATCTAATAGTACAGTATACTATGAGATGGGTACACTATGGTGTAATGCTATAGCATAGTACAGTAAACTATGAGATGGATACACTATGGTGTAATGCTATAGCATAGCACAGCATACTATGAGATGGGTACACTATGGTATAATACTATAACATAGTACAGTATACTATGAGATGGGTTGTTGGCCCCATTTGAAATCCATTGGATTTTTTTTGGCCTCCAATTAATTTGATTTTCCTTTCAAAAAATCAGCCCGACGCGAAAGAATTTGTAGCCAATTTCTGTGTATCAGGCAGATTCCTCTTTTTCCTTAACAAAGCTTGTTTAAAAAATATCAGGCCAATTAACAATCATAAAGTGCAAATTGGCCTTATAGCATAATACAGTATACTTAATGAGGGGTACATTGTGGTGTTAACACTAGTATATAGTAACCACAATGCATCTCCATCGGGGGGACAAACAAAAGGCTTTTTTTGCTCTTGAGAATCAAAATTCATTGTTTTGTCCCCCAGACAGAGTTGAATCCCAACATGCTGCAAGGGGTCTATACTTTGAGATGGGTACACTATGGTCTGATAATATAGCATATAGGACAGCATGTACTATGCTATAGCATTACACCATAGTGTACCCATCTCATAGTGTACTGTACTAGTTATAGCATTATACCATAATGTACCCATCTCATAGTATACTGTACTATGCTATAGCATTACACCATAAGGTATCCATCTCATAGTTTACTGTACTATGCTATAGCATTACACCATAGTGTACCCATCTCATAGTATACTGTACTATGCTATAGCATTACACCATAGTGTACCCATCTCATAGTATACTGTACTATGCTATAGCATTACATCATAGTGTACCCATCTCATAGTATACTGTACTAGTTATAGCATTATACCATAATGTACCCATCTCATAGTATACTGTACTATGCTATAGCATTACACCATAAGGTATCCATCTCATATAGTTTACTGTACTATGCTATAGCATTACACCATAGTGTACCCATCTCATAGTATACTGTACTATGCTATAGCATTACATCATAGTGTACCCATCTCATAGTATACTGTACTAGTTATAGCATTATACCATAATGTACCCATCTCATAGTATACTGTACTATGCTATAGCATTACACCATAAGGTATCCATCTCATAGTATACTGTACTATGCTATAGCATTACACCATGGTGTACCCATCTCATAGTATACTGTACTATGCTATAGCATTACACCATAGTGTACCCATCTCATAGTATACTGTACTATGCTATAGCATTACACCATAGTGTACCCATCTCATAGTATACTGTACTATGCTATAGCATTACACCATAGTGTACCCATCTCATAGTATACTGTACTATGCTATAGCATTACACCATGGTGTACCCATCTCATAGTATACTGTACTATGCTATAGCATTACACCATAGTGTACCCATCTCATAGTGTACTGTACGATGCTATGGTGTTATACTATAGTGAGCCCATTGCATAGTATAATGTACTATGCTATAGCATTACACCATAGTGTACCCATCTCATAGTATACTGTACTATGCTATAGCATTACATCATAGTGTACCCATCTCATAGTATACTGTACTAGTTATAGCATTATACCATAATGTACCCATCTCATAGTATACTGTACTATGCTATAGCATTACACCATAAGGTATCCATCTCATAGTTTACTGTACTATGCTATAGCATTACACCATAGTGTACCCATCTCATAGTATACTGTACTATGCTATAGCATTACACCATAGTGTACCCATCTCATAGTATACTGTACTATGCTATAGCATTACATCATAGTGTACCCATCTCATAGTATACTGTACTAGTTATAGCATTATACCATAATGTACCCATCTCATAGTATACTGTACTATGCTATAGCATTACACCATAAGGTATCCATCTCATATAGTTTACTGTACTATGCTATAGCATTACACCATAGTGTACCCATCTCATAGTATACTGTACTATGCTATAGCATTACATCATAGTGTACCCATCTCATAGTATACTGTACTAGTTATAGCATTATACCATAATGTACCCATCTCATAGTATACTGTACTATGCTATAGCATTACACCATAAGGTATCCATCTCATAGTATACTGTACTATGCTATAGCATTACACCATGGTGTACCCATCTCATAGTATACTGTACTATGCTATAGCATTACACCATAGTGTACCCATCTCATAGTATACTGTACTATGCTATAGCATTACACCATAGTGTACCCATCTCATAGTATACTGTACTATGCTATAGCATTACACCATAGTGTACCCATCTCATAGTATACTGTACTATGCTATAGCATTACACCATGGTGTACCCATCTCATAGTATACTGTACTATGCTATAGCATTACACCATAGTGTACCCATCTCATAGTGTACTGTACGATGCTATGGTGTTATACTATAGTGAGCCCATCGCATAGTATAATGTACTATGCTATAGCATTATACCATAGTGTACATATCTCATAGTATGCTGTGCTATGCTATGGTATTATGCTATAGTGAACCCATTATATATTATGCACTGTTACCAGAGTAGGTTATGTTTCCCTTAACCCGCCCAAACTCGCCATAACTTGCAGAGCTCTGAAAGGGCCAGTTTCCCTTAACCCGCTTAAACCCGCCCAAACTCACCATAACCCGCATAGCTCTAGAGGGGCCAGTTTCCCTTAACCCGCCAAAACTCGCTGAAACTCGCAGCGGGTTAAGGCGAGATCAGATCCCAGAGTAGGCCTACAAGTAATACACAAGCAGACTCAGTAATGTACTGCTCATTAGCAGTGCTTGTCTTTTCACTAGTGACATAAGCATAAACACAAGCAACATACACAGTCGACTCAGTAATGTATTGCTCATTACCAGTGCTTGTCTTTTCACTAGTGACATAAGCATAAGCACAAGCAACATACACAGACACGGTAATCTACTACTCATTAACAGTGCTTACTTTCTTTGACAAAGATGTGTTTTCTATAAGTTTAGCTATTTTAGCGATGTTTGCTGTTTATCTGTACGAAGCATGCGCATAGGCTCTACGTACTAGTCTCGCTTGTAATTCGGATTTCATATCGCGTACTTCCGGTAAGGAGACGCCGATGGTGAAGAATAAACCAGCAACAAATTATGAATAATTTAACTATTTATCTACACTATTAGCCTGCTTCGTAGACATCTCTAGTATGGGCTTCCTTTGAAAAAAGTTACCTCGAACATGACGGGACTGAGGACGAGGAAATGACCCCGCGGCAAAACGACTTCGCATACGCAAGTCGCGGCCATGTCGACCACAGGAATCCCAAGCGATAATTTTAGAATTGCTTTCTTTTGATTTTCCCATATCATAATAACAGAAAAGAACTGGGAAAAAAAGACAGGCAGTAGAATAATATGTTTTAAAGTCCTTAAAGGCTCAATTGGATGAAAATCGGTGGAAATTGGAAACTGATCATTTCTATCTGAAGATTGATATAGTGACATAAGCATAAGCACAAGCAACATACACAGACTCAGTAATGTACTGCTCAATGGTAGTGCTTGACTTCTTTGACAAATATGTCTTTTCTAAGTCTACAACGCTTGGGAGCGATGTTTGCTACTTATCTGTACGATGCATGCGCAAAGCTTGCTCTACTAGTCTCGCTTGTAAATAGGATTTCATGTCACGCACTTCCGGGTCTTTTCCTCGGAAAGCTCTCGTAATCGAAAGTGTAAGATTTCACTCCGATTTGCCATCGGTAAAGACTAACGAGCAAATATATCTACGATGAGCATGGCCTTGTGGATGGTAAATATATTTTCAGGGCTCGCGAGAAAAAGAACTCAGAAATGAAATTCTTCGAATTCAGTGTTAGAAATATTACTCCGCGATTCAAAAGCAGGCTGCTGCTTTGACTAGTGAGACTAGCCTAGAATTCTTAATTAAATGCTTACAAAAGTAAATGTCGACACGGGCAAAGAAAAAACGAACATACTGTTTCCCATAGCGCGAAGGCAACCACCCAATAGTTAATGATATTAACAAACAGTTGCCTGGTAGTGATTTACGAAATATCCACAGACGAGCGCGGCAATACACAAGCGAAACATCTGGGGAAAATGTCGTGGAATGGTAGAGGAGAGCTGGCATCTTTTGCCACCACTTTCAAGTTGTTTTATCTTAACTCCAATCAATGACACTCATATCATATTCCTTACACATTGAATGTTTTCTCATAAAAACTGGTAATAAAATGTTAATGTGTTATCTGTTGAGGTCAATACATATAGGTTAATCAAAATATTGTTTATCAGCCCAAGATTATCGCCAGAAAAAAAAAAAGAAAAAAAAATCCCGGGGGATTCAAGAGTTAAGTAAACATTTTTTTAAAGACTTTCCGTTCTCCTGTGTTGCCGGCAAAATTTTACCGCTAAACAAGATGATTTTGTGTCGTCTTTCGGTACCCGTTTTGCGTGAATTAATAAATCATTCTGCGTGATACCGCGGGATTTTAGCCAATCGTGCTAACGCGTTTCCACGTCCCACCACCAGTAACGACTCTTTAATTCAATTGAATCAAAGAAAATGATGTAAAAGCGACAAGAAAAAAAAGCGCGCTTCGCATTAAGCTTTTTTTTTAAACATACTTTTTAACCCACAAGCTTACACTGATTACATCAGAACATTTTTTCCAGTGACTGATGCAGTTGAAACTTATGTATTATTAATACCAAAAAATTCAAATTTTTCCACTCTAATTATTAACACATATTTTGTCTGTAGATCAGACATATATAAACACGACCACAATCTTTATAAATAGATTAGCCATGGAATATTGTAAATAATTTCTCTGTGATTGGAGGCAAATAGATTGGATTTCAAGAAAAAGTTACCTCACATTCTACGCCGTTTGCTTTCAAATGATGCTTTTACATTGTGACGTATTCGTAACTGTTCTAGTTTTTCTAACGTTCGGGCCTGACTGTCTTGCGTGAACGACTGAAGCAATTGTTATTCTACAATATCCAATCCAAAACCATTCGTAAATTTGAAGTTAACAATTCACGAGTTGTCAGTGGTTAATTTGCATTTGCAGTTTTGGCTCGCGACAAAATCTTATGTACTATACATGTACGTGGAGTGACATCCTTGCTTACAATTGACTCTTGTGTACTTCCTCAAAAAACCATTGTTATAGTCAATAAAAATGGTAAGTTCTTTTGTATTTCTATTGTAAACCCTTTTGTTAAAGCTTTATGGCTTAGAATTATGAAAAGTTTGGATATATAAACTAAAAAACTATCTAGGAAGATGGATTGTTTACAAATAAGAGAAATGCTCACATTTTTTGGTCACTTGCGCTTTTTTTAGTTTTCTTGTTGAATCGCTGTTTCAGTAAAAAGTGTCTGAATTATAACTGAGTATAAACTGTTACATAGCTGAATTCTACTGATATGATGTCAGCATGAACATGTTTAAAATGTCTGAAAATGCAGCTTTAAAATCGAAAAAATAGCTTTTCATATTGTTGGTTTATTTCCAAGGAGAAAATATGCCCTAGCTTTTTCTGCAGAAAAAAAACTTTCAGTGTACATTCCTTCGCACACTTTTCGCATTGTCAAAGACGCTAATTCAATCAAATATCGATAGTAAACTTGCCAAAATCAAATATTATTTCATATATTGAATTAGAATACTAATTTTATGTACCGAAATGACAGTGAAACTGAAAATTCTAAATAGCGTCGACAAGTTTAGCCACGGAAAGATGGGATGAAAACATTCTACATTTTTAACGTGAACTAGTAATCCCAAACATCTTTCTTAATTATACTCAGAAACCAAAAATACGATATTAACCATCAGAATTAAATATTCAAAGCTCGGCCAGATTTTACCAGATCCTTTGGCTAATCCAATCTTTTGAAAAACACAAATGTATTTTTAAAAAACTGATTTAAAAAAGCCAATTGAAATTTCGTCGCCCTTATTCAAAAATGATATTAATGTAAACTCAAGTATTTCGTTTTTTTGATCAGTTTTTAAATAGAATAACCTTATATTATGAAAAACAATAAGCGATAATATAAATATTTACTTTATAAATATTTAGTGGGAAGTCCTTCGCTACATTTGAGTTCATTATCGAGATATCTGAGACACCGTTGGACGAATTGTTTTCTTTTAAATACTTTGAGAAAAATGTATGTTTGATTGTGATTTTAACTTGAGTATAGATGATAATAGCTAATGTAATGTAATATCTTAATTGATAGGCTGACGACAAAGGACGTCTTAATGATGAAGAAACGACGGCTGGTAGGATTCTTTAAATGTTTCCTTTGAAAGTTTTTCCTATATTTATGTTTTCATCTCATATCTGTCGACTTGAAGTCTGTTTCATCCCCTTATTTTTTTAATCTCGCGATATATTGGAAACGTCTACTGCGCATATTCATTAGAAATTGGGTCGGAAAAAATATGCTGCGGGTTGGTCCTTTTCCCTAATATAAATGGCTGGACACATGGTGCAGCGTTTTTAGTAACGGTGCAAGAAACTGTAAAATAGCACACTTTGTCTATCTCTGTAATTGCTGCGAGAATCGTTGCGGGAGCGCAATGGTTGCAAAAGTAGCCAAAGTAGTCCAGATTTGAGATATGCTTCACCTGCTACATAAGAAAGGAATTAAAAGGAATTAAATCGAGGCTACGGACATACAACTCTTAAAACGTTTGTTTTGTTACGAATGACTGAGCTTTTTGCACGTAGCCTCGTCTTGATTCCTCGTCTTGATGTTGCAAGTGAAGAATATATGTCGGGTATTCAATAGCTGACTTCCGAGATACGCTTCACTTGCCACACACAAAAGTATCAAGACGAGACTAGCTACGTGCATAAAGCTTAGTCATTCGTAACAAGATAAACGTTTTAGCACGTAGCTCGTTCTAAATCCTATGTATACGTATGTGGCAGGTGAAGCATATCTCGGAACTGGATTATTTCTATTTCCACATCAAATTGCATTTTAGACAAGAAATAGCTGCGACTGTGTGGTTTAGACCTGATGTCCTCATTTTTTAATCTTTGTAAACATAAGAGCATGATTGCGCTCTCAAGAGCTGCTTAGCAGAGACCCCCATCTTGTAGGATACATGAAGCAACGTCTCCTGTCTTCTTTAAGCCGTGTGTCCACTCCTTTAACTGTTCTTAGCTCAAAGATGCTAGTAAATGCTCAGAGTACAGTTGTGCAGTACAGTTGCACCTTGTGTTCACCTCTGTAATGTTGCGCGCAACGTTCCAGAAAACGATAATGAGGCAGAACTCGATCCTAAACCTATAATGCCTGGGCGCAACTAACCCTAAGAAGAAGCTGCATCATATCATACAAAGTAAACCTCGATCGATCATACTTCTACAACGGTTTTGTGCAACAGTAAAAGCAGTCAGCATTCACAGATTCATTAGCAGTGCTTGTCTTTTTACTAGTGACATAAGCATAACCACAAGCAACATACACAGACTCAGTAATGTACTGCTCATTAGCAGTGCTTGTCTTTTTACTAGTGACATAAGCATAACCACAAGCAACATACACAGACGCAGTAATGTACTGCTCATTAGCAGTGCTTGTCTTTTTACTAGTGACATAAGCATATAAGCACAAGCAACATACACAGACTCAGTAATGTACTGCTCATTAGCAGTGCTTGTCTTTTCACTAGTGACATAAGCATAAGCACAAGCAACATACACAGACTCAGTAATGTACTGCTCATTAGCAGTGCTTGAATGTCTTTTTACTAGTGACATAAGCATATAAGCACAAGCAACATACACAGACTCAGTAATGTACTGCTCATTAGCAGTGCTTGTCTTTTCACTAGTGACATAAGCATAAGCACAAGCAGCATACACAGACTCAGTAATGTACTGCTCATTAGCAGTGCTTATCTTTTCACTAGTGACATAAGTAAGCATAAGCACAAGAAACATTTTCAGTCAAGTATATATAAGACAAATTCAGCGCAGCTTCTCATCCCATTCAGCGTATATTGCTTGTGCTCTACTCATCCCAGTCCAAAGGATATACATTCATTACCTAACTGCCATTCATATTTCTGTGAATGTATTTGCATCAATGAATGAATGGAAATGTGTAACAGTGAAAAGAGTATTTCCATTATTGGCGTCCCGAGACTTAGGGCTGGTTTTCACGAGCAACGGAAACAGAAGCGGATGCAACATACAGACTTTCAAGTCAGAATTAGCAGACTTTCAATTTCAATTTCTTCAATTTCAAATACCATTATCTCATTGTCTCATTATCCATACTTTAAGTGTCAAAAATACAAACTAACGCTCTTTTTATCCTTCTTTTTCATTGCCTTGCTTACTCATTTCTTTCTCAGAGGGAGAGCCTATACCTCAGCCTAAACCTATACCTTCTGTCCTGGAAGCCGGTAAAACTTTCATCTCTTAACTTTATTTCTCACCACTTGTCTGCGCATCTATGCACTTTCATGTTTCATGCCTAACTCCTACAATGGGTACCCTGTGTTAACGAGGGTAAGAGGGGACTAAGACTAGGGATTTGATAAAGTAAAGACTTTTGACGGGACGACATGCCATTTAACACCCTCCCTCCCTCCCTCCCCCCCAAATCCACTCTATATCCATATTGTTCTCTTTTTACCTTTCCTTCCATATTTATAGGTTTTATCTAACTTTTTTTTTCGCGGAGCGCATTGCCTTCAAATACACAAACAAAAGAGTGACCAACGTAGCGAAATGCGAGCTAAGTGCTCCAACAATTCAGATTCAAACAAAAAATTTCTTTTACAGAATTCAAGGAGGCCTTCTCCCTATTTGACAAAGACGGTGATGGTACCATTACCACCAAGGAGTTGGGAACAGTCATGAGATCTCTTGGTCAGAACCCAACAGAGGCTGAGCTTCAGGATATGATTAATGAAGTCGATGTCGATGGTAAGATGCACTTCATTTGGGAGTGGCTCGAACCTCTTCTCATACCTTGAAATGATGGGATGCATGAGCACAGTAACCCTAGCCCTATAAATGCCGTATTTAATGACCACGCCCTACAATAGGGCACGGAAACATTGCCAATCTGCCGATCTGCCATTACTTTTCATCGACTCCCAACTGCCAGCTAAGATATAAATATTAAAAATGTCCTATTAAAAATCGATGAAAAGAATTAAAGTACTAAAAAAGCTATAATCTAAGTGTTAAAAAAAAAGAAAAGATAAGATAAGATAAAAAGAAAGAAAATGAAGAAAAAAAGAAGAAAAAATGAATCCGGCATCGACGAGGCTCGAACCTATAGCATCTAAAAAGGCACCCCCCGGATACAAAGTACCAAAATATATAAAAAACTGAAATTTAGGAAAAATGAAAATTAAATTTTGGGACGATTCTCCCGAGACATTCAAAGAAGCTGAGACATCGAATCGACTTACGTTACGGATGAAGATTTCGGCCCCATCCACGCTATCCCGGTGCTACATATTACAGTTGACTTAGCCCGAAGGCCAGGGAGGGAGACGATATCCGGACCCTAATCCATACCTTTAGATATCACCTTAGACCGCTGCGCTACGTAGACACTTAAAAATTATAATGTCTAATCGGGGTAGTCTATTCGGCGAAGTTTCATTAATAAGCTAATGTATTTCCAGGAACCCCATCGGTTAGTCTTAGGTCCTCAGGGAGATATCAGAACCAATCAAAGTACAGTGATCTAAAGAATGATGTTTTTAACAAATACAAAGAGTAAATAAAAGAATAAATTTTCGTGAATAATTTTAATGCGTCGAGCGTCTTTGGAACTTTATGAGACTTATGAAGTTACGCTAGCTATGACTGTTGTTTATGGATTTACCAATTCCTCTGCATGCCGGCTGTTTGATCTTCACTTAAAAAACTGGTTTCAGTTGTAAGCCACATTTTCTATTTCAGCCAAAATTCTAGCCTGGAGCATACCCGGAGGCTTCAACATCGGTAAAGTTAAGTACCTTTAATGGTTTCATAAAGTAATTAGGATTCGCTTATCAGTTCCATCAGTGTTGATGCTACACCGAACAAGCCATGCTAGTTTATTCACATATCAAAAAGTATTTTTCGTAATTTAGGTAAATTTAACGAGTAGCTGTTAGCTATACGAGATCTAGTACCTGAATATTGTATTGGAATATATATATTTGTACCAATTTTGTGCGTAAACTTAATAGTTTAATTAAGTCGACAATGCACATTATGCTATTTGACAGAAAAGTGTGTGAAAAGAGACTAAATTTCGCTAGACATCTTTCAAGTTTTGTTCAACAGAAACAACCAGCTTGTTTGCAGGTGATCGCTACATTATTGACGACTCTTGATGTTTATCAGTAGATCTTTTTACCGCTGTAAAATTAGACAACAGACACACTGGCGCAGGGATAGCCTCGAGTCAAGGTAGATTATTCGAAAACACCAGCAAGAAAAGCAAAAACTTTTGACTAAGAACAATACAAAAATTGATTCTAAGTCCATGGGTCTTTCTTGAAAAGGAGGCTAGCCCTGCATAAATGCGCCTTTTCTCAAGAAGCTCAGCGGACTCTAGCAAATGGAAACTGGACTATTTGGCGATGAACCGGAAATAGCCTTGTTTCATGTAGTCATTTGATATTCAGTAAAGCCTGGTCGATCCTCACAAAACTAAGCGCAAAAAAACCCGGGAATATTTTGTTTTTCTTGCGTCGTCTTGCGTCGTCGTGAGTCATCATGCGTCTTGCTTGCGTCGTCTTCGTCGATCGCTAGTGAGAACAGGCTTAACTGTGTAACTTTCTATTGTTATGCAGCATTTCATTTTTTCCATGTCAGAATGCATGTCTTGGTTCTCAGACTGAAAATACATCTGCTGATTGTTAATGCATATATAGTACAAGCAGGTGTATTATTGAACAACGTTTGGCGCGCGCGCAATTCCAGCTACTGGTGCATGGTCTAAAAATAGCTCAAAAGCACGTAACTACGTTTCTTGTGGTTATACAATATGTTTTATAGAGAAATAGAAAACGGAAGTGTCTAGCTGGATGACTTATGAAACTCTCGATACCAGAGGCCCAAGAGGCCTCCTTGATACTTCACAGGCCTCTGGTACCCAGGTTAACTTATGAGATAGAGAGAAAAAATATGGAAAAAAATGGAACTCGAACTACTTAATTAAATACCTTATAGTTTACCAAACTCTTTTAACGTATTATTTTTTTGCAGGGAATGGTACGATCGATTTCGAGGAGTTCCTCAACATGATGTTGAAAAAGATGAAGGACACAGATAGCGAAGAAGAAATTCGTGAAGCGTTTCGCGTATTCGACAAAGATGGCAATGGTTTTATTAGCGCAGACGAATTAAGACATGTAATGACAAGCCTAGGAGAGAAACTTACTGATGAAGAAGTTGATGAAATGATTCGAGAGGCTGACACTGATGGCGATGGGCAAATAAATTATGATGGTAAGGTTTGTAAGAGCATTATCATGAACCCAGAGCCGTTATCATCGAGCATGCGCAGTAAAAGATAACGGCTCTGGAAACGATGGAGATTGAGGCCACTAATGGGGTCTTTCGAGCCTGCGCATTGTGTTGCGCGCAACAGTTGCACATGAGCGCAACGGCACATGTTAACTACATCACAGGCACCGCCTTTTCGTGCCTTTTCGTTAGTGAATCGTAAGCATAAGCACAAGCAACATACACAGACTCAGTAATGTACTGCTCATTAGCAGTGCTTATCTTTTCACAAGTGACATAAGGATAAGCACAAGCAACATACACAGACTCACTAATGTACTGCTCATTAGCAGTGCTTGTCTTTTCACTAGTGACATAAGGATAAGCACAAGCAACATACACAGACTCACTAATGTACTGCTCATTAGCAGTGCTTGTCTTTTCACTAGTATAAGTGTCACTAGTAAAATCGTCGAGAAAAACCTCATACTTCAAGCCAAACAATGTTTTTCTTTTCTTTGTATCAACAGAGTTCGTTAAAATGATGACAAGTAAATAATGACAGTATAGACTCAATGACATCATGGCTTTGGGTATTGATGGCATGTGCGCATGCGTGAATGGTATCTTGTTTCCAAAGAAACTGCTTCACATATTGAATACATTCTTTATGACACTTCAGTCTTGTTAACTAAATTTGAGATAAAAAAGGAAGAGAATGGAAGGGATCTTTTCGTCCTCTTTACTCCAAAAAATGTCTCTCTTTTCATCATCACTCAATATATTTTTTGTGTGAGATAATTCCTTGCAGTTGCATAAAGTTTCTAGAGATTCTATTGTTGGATAAAGACCAGATTCTATATGACTTAAAAGCCTAAACCGGAGCAACGCTTGAGGTGCCGTATTACAGCGACAGTTTGAACTGCGACTCCTTGAAATGTACTTGAAAACATTTGAAGAACCATGCTATAATCGTGCATGTCGTTTCGTGTGGTGACGTGACCGTCCGTGAGACGTCGCGTGTTAAGTCGTTTCGTGATCGTGCTATTACGTATTCCGTTGACAGCGTGCTACACCGTGTTTCGTGAACGAGCTATGCCGTGTTTCTTGACCGTGCTATACTGTGTTTCGTGACCGTGCTATGCCGTGTTTCGTGACCGTGGTATACCGTGTTTCGTGACCGTGCTATTCCATGTTTCGTGAACGTGCAATGCCGTGTTTCGTTAACATGCTATGCTGTGAAAAGGTTTTATCTTTTGGACGAACAGAGACTGAGTGCTAAGTATATTTGGGGGAAATTAAAGAAGGCTGATGCATGGAAAAAATGTCGTATATTTGGGGTTTCTGGTTGAGGTGTTCTTTTTTTTACTAAATAAAGGCTTATCTATAATTGAACAATTGTAAAAATAAATTAATGTCTGTTATCACTGTGTGCTTGTCATTTGTTCCAAAATTCTCAGCAAGGGATAATAAGTCAGTTGAAAGGACTAAGGACAATGTGATACGAGGAATTGCGTGACTCGAGGAATTGCGTGACACAAGGAATTTGCGTCCCACCTAGCTGATCCTTCTTCACAAATGATATTGAAAATAAATGTTGAGATAAAGAATCGGGAATGGGATGGGGATATAAGTGTTAGGATTAGGGTCGGGGGGGGGGGGGAGAAGGGAGGGGGGAGGGAGAGTTGAAAAGATAGTCCGCGGTTCAAGTATGGAAGAAGAATATTTGATAATGATTGATAACAGAGTTTTCTTTTTTTACTTACTCTTACTTGTCTGTTTACAAATACTAGCTAATAAAAGCATTATTTTGTGGCCAAAATAGGCAAACAATATAATAATAAATTACACTAGTTTTTTCAGCTTTCAAAATTTAATACTAATAAGTTTATAGTAAATTTACAATTTCTAGTACGTTCATTGCATTTGATTTCTTTCTCCATACGGCAATGCATGGAGATATTTAGCAAACGAGACGTAACACATAAGACTTAAGATGGCCAACTATTACTATTAAATGTCAAGACGACATGCACATCAGCGACCTTATATGGCCAGCTAATGCTAGAATTTTGAATTTTTAGTCTCCTTCCGTCGAGGGTGCTTTTTTGCCCTTCAAGATAATTTTGCACGCTCGTTAACTTTTACGCCTGTTAATCATATTATGTCAATAGTTACAATAATAATAATAGTTATATTATAATAAGGGAAGGAAGACATGAGCCACTAGATTATTCGCATGACTAAAGCATACATTATTTTTGAAATCTCTCACCCTGAACTCTGGAATTCATTTAATTTCACGGAAAAAGGGAAATATTTGTTCACTATTTATACATTCACTGTAAAACGTTTTGCTCCGATCCCCTGTTCAAACGGTGAAAGGTCTCTAACCCCATAATGGGGTATTGTACATATCAAACATATCGTGTCGTTCGTGTGGGCTTCCTGTGTTTCTGCTATTGGGTTTCGTGTTTATCAAAAAGCTAAGCTAATTTAAGATGGTGGACAATGTGATGTGTTTCATCGCTACAATATCTGCAAGTTTTGATGGAATTTAGAAAATAGGCTCCAAATTGCAGGAAAATCAACAAAAACACATCTACGTGTCTTCCAGATAATAATACCTGCCCAGATATGAAATAGACTTCATGGCCGTGCGAACGACAAATTTTTATAGACTGAGATATGTTTGATATGAAATGAATATCGAACGTCTTATGCGTATAGAAAGAGCTACAGCTAGACTACAGTACTGTACGACATGAAAGCTCTTATGATTAGGAACTTAACACTGATTCGTCTTGGCAAACACGTGAAGAAACTGATCGAGTTTCATTATGATCTAGAGATGCGTTTCTTTAGTTTCTTTAGTGTTATTCTCTGTTGGAAACAGAAAAACAGGCTCACATTCTTTTGGAATGTCCGCAGAATTTATGCTAGTGGACTGACTTCGTTTTGGTCCACTTGATCCAGATTCCTTTCTTGACCCCTCTTTTCCATTGGAGGAGGCTCCAGGTGTGGCTGACGGTGAACGCCTTTGTGAGCTCATCCTGCTTAGGTACATATTGGAGGTCACGCTGGAGCTTCGGCGTCGTCGTTCGTTCTCTATGAGGACTCTTGGGTTGAGATTCCCACCGTTGAAGTAGTAGATAAACGGGTTGCAGATTGAGTTGAAGAGGCCCAGGCCATAGAGACCAACTCGAACCGCATCGAAAGGATTCGGGAAGCCTTTGAGACGCTGCTCTATAAAACCGCTGTACAGAACAAACGGCGTCCAACATATGAAGAAGACCGCCACGACGCTCAGGAGCATGCGCGTTACTCTCCTCCGAGAACCGTCGATGATTTTCGCGTTGCTGTCGGATTTCGTCATTGAGGAGGAAACGGAGAGCGTCCGCTGGCGATTCCACACGACTCTTATGACGCGGTAATACAAGACACTCATGGTAGATACAGGAATTACAAACGAAGCAAAGAAAATTATGAGCAAGTATATTCTCCCAGCAGCGCTTTTGTATGGTATTGGCGTGCAGTAGTAGATTGTAGTATTAGATACATTTATAGGCATTAGAGAAGAGAAGTAAAAGGTTGGCAGGAATTGGACTGTGGAGTAAATCCATGCGAAGGCGATGAGCCAGTATGGGCGAAAGATTCTTATTCTTGGGGCTTTAGAGCGGACAGGTCTGGCCAAGGACAGGAAACGATCGACGCTGATAATGGTAAGAACTGCTATGGATATCGTAGGAGAGAAGAACTGGACGAGAAGGAAAATGAGAGTTGTATGTTATTAATCATCATCATCATTATCATTTTTTAGTTGTTTAAGCAGGTTAGGATTAATGGCAGTCATTGGCATTTACATTTTTTATGCATACAACACTCGACTCACATGTTGATTTTTGCTGAGGGACGAAAACCGGAGCACCAGGAGAAAAACCCTCGTGGCAAGGGAGAGAACAACACATCAAACAAACTCAACTCACATATGATCCAGCGCCCGAACAGGGACTCGAACCCGGACCACAGCGGTGAGAGGCGAGTGGTTTAACCCCTACGCCACCCATGCCACCCACGTTCCTGAGAACGAACGAACGTTATCCCGCTGGATGAATGAAAAATGAGAAATCTTTTGTGGAAGTTCAACCAAGATGGCTTCCGTGACGTCATATGCAACCCAGCAACAAACGGCGGGCTTATTGCCTAGGGAGAGAGGAGGGAGCTAGGGGGGAGGGAGTCAGACTTGCCGCTTTCAATAGAATTGCCGAATATCATTTACTCTCTTACTAAAAGCTATTATAGAAATCATTTATCAGCTAGAGAAATTTAGGATACACAACGATCTTTTTCTTACCTGCACAAAGCGAACGATTTTACATAACACAATATCGCCTACGCCAGCTGAGGTCGGGTAGTGGAAGTTACTAAATATGGTCATTGGGAGGCAAAGAATGCACACGAAAAGATCAGAAATGGCGAGATGAACGATGAATAACTGGACGCTTGACTTGTGCCCAGTCCTTCGCACAGTTGCGATGACTGCCAATACCAGTCCATTGCCGAGGATACCAATTATGGACACCAGGCCTGGTACGAGAAAAGATAAAGTCACGTAATCAATAACGTTTTCTTTTTCTAAAAAGCTAATAATAACCTGGGCCCAGTTGTTCGAAAGACGGATGGTGCTAACCCTGGGTTAAATCTAAAGATATCATTCATTTAAACTCTGCATTAGCACGAAAAACTTGGCACTGGTTGTACTAACAAAGCTTGAGACAACATATAATAATAATAATAATAATGATCATTTATATAGCGCCTATCAAAAATCTGCTCTAGGCGCTTTACAAAAACATATATTGAACATTCTCTCTACTGAAATGATCGAAATAAACCTTGGTTCCCTAGTTTACCGTCATCGCAGACTGCCAGTCTCCTTGCACTCGGTCAATTTGAAGGGACGTGGTTGATTGCCTTTTTTCGGGGACGCAATTTCCCCGTGAGTTATAGACTCGCATTGAATTTTTACCGAATTTGAACTTATCTCGATCTCTACATCAACGGATAAGTCTAAATCCTTAAAAAAACCTGAGTATTATTAAGACCTATGTCGCCGTCTTGTTTCACAAATTCAAAAAACAATGTACGTACCGGTGCGCGCGATACTATTAATTAGATTTTTCAATAATCCGTCGCCTTTAAATTTCCTCTTAAAATCGCCTCTTATAAATCAATCATATTACTCAGACCGAATGTAAACAAAATATGAAAGTTATGAAATCTATTATCGCTTATTAGTTCAAACAGGTACCGTGTGCCACACTTTATTTGGCGGGTTCTAAACGAACACATTTGCTATGACAAATTTTCTATGTGACGTGACAAACTCACTGCTGGTCCTCACTGGCAATTTTTGCTCATTTCCAGTGATAGCAAATATCTATAGGAAATATCTAGGGAATTGCATTTTCCCATGATAGAAACTGGACAAAATGTAGGAAAATACATTTTCTTAGATATTTCCTATCATAGGAAAATGAAAAGGTAGGAAATATCTAGGAAAATGCAATTTCCAATCATTGGAAATGTCTAGGAAATATGTAGGAAAATTTTTTTTTAATTTTTACTTCTAATTTATTTGCGATTTTCTAACGATCCGCCAAAATACACTACCGTAAGTATTGAAAATGTCAAGTCTCGTATGCAAATCACAATTTACATGTTGTTAATGCCCCATTATTGCAAAACGTCTCTTTTTCAAAACAAAACGACGAAATTACGTTAAAACATTAATTCCCAGCTGACGAAAAAGAAAATCCATCTTTGCCAATCGCAAAAAATAATTTCCAAAAAACGCAAAAAATCGCTAATTGGCAAAATTAAACTTAGTTACGCAAAAATAAGGTAACACACGTATAATGACTTGGCTACATTCTATTTCACGATTGCTATTTAACAAATAGATTCCATTTTCCGTGCGTCTGTACTCTAATCGATGCACAGATGACGTCAAAATGTGGTGAGAACAAAAAAGTACGCCACGAGACGAAGTCGGAAAAATGGAATCTATCTGTTTTATATAATATTTATCGAAACATTCGAACCAATCAGAGCGCGCGTAAGATTCTATGACGCCATCTATGTGTGTGTACTCTAATCACACATGGTTGTTCGACCAATCAGAGCGCGCATAATTAACAAATTGAAGATGGTTTTGAGTTGTCTGTCCTCTTATTGACACACTCTTGACGTCATAAAATGTTCAAAACTCAAGTGGAATCACGAGCGCAGCGAGTGGTTTCACTGCAAAGTTTTGAACATTTTATGGCGTCAATAGTGTGTCAATAAGAGGACAGACAACAAAAAACCATCTTCAATTCGTTTTTTACAACAATTATTTGAGATAAAAGTTAAAAAATCCTTTTCAATCCTTTTCGAGCGCGCGCGCTGAAACGCGTCAGCAGTGTGTCTGTCCTCTTATTGACACACTCTAATCAACCAATCAGATCGCGAGATTAGTATCAAGTGTTGTAAAATATGCCAATTATTATATAAATATATATAGTCTCTACACAGGGGAGCGCGCGCGAACTCAATGCTTCCGTTTCGATATCGAATCATTGTAATAATCTAGGCTTGCAGTGTGGTTTTACTGGCAGATGTTATGAAAAATCTAGTTCGTAATCATTGCTTGTGTTTATATCTAGAGAAGCGCGTGGTCTTGTCTGCGATATAGTAAACACCGGATAAAGTTGACTAAAGGTGACTCAAAACAGATAAGCACGCTTTGTTCACGTAGCTGTAATATAGATTCTTTGAGTCATTATTGAATAGTTTTGCATAGAAAGGAAATTTCGTGTTCTCAGCGTACAAAGAGATACGTGTGTCACTCTCAGCAAAATTATGACGATCGGATATGAGGAATAAATCCAGAAAAGATTTTTCGCACGCGCGCGGTGCGTCAGCTGACAAAAGTACTCAAAGTCGCCCTATTGCTTACACAAAGAGACACGAAGACCAGAAAAGACGTGTGCATGTTTGTCAACAAAATCTTGTATAAAACACCAGCTGATAGGTGACGGGACAAAGCCGGTAAAACGGTGTCTCAGCACAACACGACAAGCACACCTACGTGCTCACGAAGATTGCGTTTGAGTAGTAATTTTTCATGCAAAAGTATAAACTGTCTTGTTGCTTACAAAAGCTCCCGCCAAAAACGTTTTAGGACCGGATAGATGGAACAAACTAAGCTAATGGTTCTCAGAACAATTTTTAAATGAGATATCAAGTACACTTGTTTATTCCGTACATAGGTCAAGGTAGTTAGCGTGACAGGCTCGATATGATTGTAAGCAAAAACTAGAAAAGACCGGAAAGCCATAACGAAATCTAATTGGTGCCTGGAACGGAACTCACGTACGATCGTTTAATAATTATAATAATAACATAATGTATTCAGAATTTATCCAGAATTTAACCAAAATCCTTTTTATTTATAACATAAAATTATGTATAGCGTGTACTTTTAACTGCGAATTTGTCGCATTGACCGGATAACTGATTTGAATCTGAGAAATATGGGTTGTTTCCGCTGTAGCATCTTGTCGACTTCCCTTTGCTTTGTTGTTAAGCATTAGGACTCATTCTTAACTTTCCTTTCACATTTTCAATCTGCAAATGAATTCCTTTCTTCTTCTCTCTATTTAAGTAAAATAAAATTCTTATTCTCGTTATTGAAATGGGGCTTTTTTTTCTCTTTTTTAGTTGTCGTAACTTTTAAATACATATAGAACTGCTTAAATTTGTAATTAATTCGATATACAATATTTTGGCATTTAATTTTGCATCGGCTGATATAATAGTAAGTCATTTTCACTTTTGTATTATTCTCTCTTTTTATTATTATTTCGTCTCTTTTTAGTGCATTGTAATAGTTTCCTGCTCTCAGCCTAATTTCTGATCAGTAGTTTATAGTTTCTAATGAGTTTGGATCATTTCTGATAAGTTTTCGTCTTCTAATTAATTCCTTTTCCCATCGACTGTAATTAAACTAGCTTCCTTTCTCTGCACACTAAACTCCTCGAGTTCCTGTATTTGTTTTCATTTGTTGACCTTCGCCTGCTTCACGACTATTTCATTTTCCGTCTTGAAAAAACTGAAAGCTTTTGCTCTTTGATCTAATTAATTAGCGTTCTCTCGTATCATCCAGCTTCATCAGCCATTTCCGAGTCATTTATGCTTTTGTTTTGCAGTATCTCCGTGCTACATAATGATATATTTTATACATTAACATATATATTAAACGAGTAATCGTTAATAAGTAGTTTTAATTTCATCAACAACTTCCTTAACAGGTCATAAACACTTTCACTGTTATATTTTAATCGCTTTGTGCGTCATCGAGGGACACCTTGGCAGACTTTCTGTCATAATGTCCACGTAACAGCAGAAAAAGATTGAAAAATTAGAAAAAATAAATAAATAAATAAATAAAGGAGAAGGCGTAGCTAGAGCCTGATTTCTTGTTAGAATCCAGTTTCAGCTAGTTCGTACAGTCATGTTTTCTGAATTGGATTACCAAGCAAAATTTTTGAACTGCACTTTCTAAGGAAAAATGCCCTTTCACTACCTTAAAAGTTACTGTCAATTTCTCATTTGCTTTTCAACTGGTGAAGTCTACACATACACACAAAGGGGGAAAGAAAAGAACAAATGAAAAAAGAGAAGAAAAAAAGAAAAGAAAAAATCCTCTAAGAGCCTTGAAATTAGTTGTCTTTAAAACGTACATCTCGTGAGAGACTTCTTATTCGGACGCTTTCAAATGTCCTTACAAGCGTCAGCTGTTGAATGGTCTGAGATTAACATTTTCTTCGTGAACTTGAAAGCTGCCAGCGAGATCAGTCAAAATGACGCCAGTATTTAGACTATCAACATTCACTTACCAGTAAAACCAAAATAGGCTATGCCGGACTGATAAACAAAATAGTTACTTTCATACTTTTTAGCTTTGTACTACTTACCAAAAATAACAGCGACAATCACAAAGCCCACATTACTAGTGCTCCAAATTTCCGAACTGCTCATCTCTCCTCGCCTGCTTTCACAAGGACTGATGCTTAGCTGTTGCGATTCGATCGATTCTAACTGATGCAAATATTGTAATTGTCCGATATGTGTCTAAGCGGATGTTTGAATTGGGTAATAGGTTTCTGCATGAGCTAGAACCCCCAAGAACGACGTTTTCGGCCGGATGTCGATCAGTGGATATACATAAGTGAAAACAAATTATGGATTTACACTGAAATAGTTTCAGCGTTTGAAAGTTCACGAGGGCATAGCTTAATTGTGAGCTATTTGACTGATGGGTGTTGAATTTGAAATTCGGAGAAAATTAAAATACCTGGCTGCGAGAATGTTTGAGTGTGATGTGTTGACAACAAACGATCAGCAATTTACATCAACATTGGGGCAGAATAAGATATATTGTAAATAAGTATTCTACTCAAAAGACAATGTGATTGGTTTTCACGAAATTAAAATTGATTACAAGTTCTATTCAACTACCCTTCCATCTCTCATTTATTACTTTCGCTCTTTCTTTCATCTCCCCTCTTTTTTAATGTATCTCTATAGTTCTTTTTTTTCTTTTTTTTATAATCTGTCGCCAACGTATTACTTAGCTTTGTTTGTTTTGTGTTGAGTGAGATTAATTATGATAATTTCTTTCCTAATTCCTTTCTGCACTTACTGAACTTCCTTTTATCTGCATAGTTTTTGAAGATTTGCACTTCTGTCATCTTATTAGTAACTAACGTTCAGTAACCTAGTTGGTAACATTTCGTTTCTTCTATATATATGTAATTATATTTCTGGAGGGAAGGAAGGAAGGAAGGAAGGAGGGAAGGAAGGAAGGAGGGTGAGGAAGGAAGAAAGGAAGGAGAGGAGGGATGGAGGGAGGGAGGGATGAAAGGAAAGGAAACTGAGGAAGATTTGGTTCACCATATCCATCTATCCAGTTGTCAATTGCAATTCTATAGCTAGCCAACAAATTGACTTCATTTGCCTCTGCTAAATCCATAATCAGTTTACTATGGCTTCTCGTTCAAATACAGCTGTGTTTTAATTGATCGCTATATTTTCATCAATAGGCCATTTTAATTTCAATTCGGCCACCTGAAAAACCTTGTGAATTCAAATCTCCGACTAACGCATGTATACTTTTGATCAACAACAGAATGTTGGCGAGTTTCTACTGTTTATAAGATGCCTTCTCTATTTGTTCTCTTGATTATGGAGACGTTTATACAAATATAAAGCAACTACATACATTTTAAGTACAACTGTAAAAAAAATTGTAAAAAGAACAAGGATAATGACAAAAAGCCACTAACAATAATTCTGCCAGTGTACGGTGGATCAAACAATCGATGACCTGACTGGATACGAAAAACTACGAAACATCCCGTACTTGAAAGGAAACGTTAACCCAGTAGTAGATACATAAAAATATGATTTTTTTGTACAAATTTTATCGTATATTACACAATATTGTGCTTAGACAGTTTATGTGAAACTGACGAGCTGGCCTTCATGAGCACGTAAATTGCAGGCTTCTTGTATCATTATGAATTATCCTTGTTTGGATTTCCCCTGTCCCTATCCAACAGGGGCATAAAACATAGAAAGGTGTCATAGAAAGTGGTAGAGAACGAAATATACTATAATTGTGGATTGCAAAGAACGCATCACTTAAGGAGCAGCGTTTATAAACATCGACCTTTGCCTTTTAGTTTTTATGCTTTTAAACATTGTTCTTTGACTTGTAATCGGTTAATTTTTCATCATTCAGCGTCTCTTGGGTGAATTGTTCCTGGCATTCGGGGTACTTCTTGTCATTCTGCTCTCCTGCTCTCAGCTGGGGACACTCAAATATAAGTGAACATTTGTGATATACACAGTATAATTTTTTATTTTAAGCTAAGCTATTGGTAGTTGCAAAACTTCCCCCTTTTTGTTTTTCGTCTTGATTTTCGACAAAACTGAAGTATACACTTATTCCAGAAAAGGTTGTCAGAGCTAAAGGCGATAGGCGATAGGAGATAGGTCATCCCACCATTCACGGTTGGGTTTTCTATTTGTTTTTATTAAGAAAGTCAACAATCAGACATTCAATATCCAATATTCGGAGCAAAACGAACGGAATAACGAAGCTATTTTTAAAACTTCTTGAATACTTTGGAGTTTGAATGACCTATCTCCTATTGCCTATCGACTTTAGCTCTGACAACCTTTTTTGAAATAGGTGTGTATATATGAATTTCGTGTCAATATCCGTGCGGAATAAAGCTTGCAGTAATTCCTACCCATAATACTTTTCACGGGGTCGTGACGGTTCGCGCAACGTTTGTTTTTTAAAATAGGTGTTTGTCGGCTACAAAGGACAACTCGTCTATATATTAAAAGGATCTGAGATGAGAAATTGAAAGGGCAACAATTTACTTTCATGTTAACAGACCAAAGTAGCGTTTCCCCGTCAGTCTATTTATTGTTTAGTTTGATTTAAATAAAATTGATTGCCGGATTCTGTTTGAAATGATCCGCTAGACATATTTCACGAGGCTAGGCGGTTACCATAGTGATGAACGTACTACTGGCTCCATTAAATTCTGTAATCGCAAACTATGTTTTGAAAAAGGTAGAAATCCCGCCAAATGAGGCGGCCTCCACCTTAATTGATGGCAGAAGCGGCTGAAAAGGAGAATACACCTAATCTCTTAAAGACCTGTCTGGGGCGAAAGGTCCAAATTTTAGCCTAAGCGACTTAACCGAAAGAGATTGCCGTGGAGAAATAACTAAACTCTATAAAATGACTACATGAATATCAACGTGACTACATCTACACCACTGCTGGGATCCCTTTGGAAAGTCGGCGTTTTTGAATAATTTCGCATTAGCAGGGACCCAGTAGCACCGAAGAAATTCAACAGACAGGGATCCCAGTAGTACTAAACAAACTCGACTCGATATCTCTCGCTTTGATTTGTTTGCTCTAGTCTAGGACACATCAAACATTCATTTGGTCTCCTTTTAGTCATTATTATACTAAATTCGTCGAGCAAGTTACTCTCTATCACGAAGCTGTGCGCGCTTTTGTCGAGTGAGACAAACTGCTGGCTGCAGACGAGACTACGCAGTAACTTTTTCCACATATAGAGAGGTCAAGGTGAATATTGGTAATGAATTTGTTCAAGGCTAAAATTGTTGGTTAATTTGTAGATTATAATTTGTTTAAATTTATTTTTAACTCTGCTTCTTCCGCAAAGGAAGTTCAGGATAGAAGATATACCAATTACTGTATTTGCCATTTCGATTCCCTGCCTGAGGAAGTATCGAATATAATTTTTCCGCAATGAGACGGAAGTGGTAGTTGCAATTTTATGATTTGGTCAAAACTATGGGGTTTTGATTTGTAATATAATTAGCTGTATATTATTGTGAAATTACATCAGCTCTATGTCCGCCCTCTTCTATGCAGAGAGAACATCTATCTCAAGTCATCACGAAATTGAAATACGTAAGCGCTTCTAGTACACTGTGATACGGGTGTGCTCGTTTGCTGAGAAGATAACTGAAGACTTAACAACAGAAACAGTGGCTGGAATAATTTTGGCCACGTCGTGACGGATTTATTTAAGATGTTTGGAAAAAGTACGTCAAAAGATTATTAAAGTCAGATCAGCAAAGGAGGGGATAAAATTCCGCCACAAATCAAACAAAGCAAAATATGTATAAGTAACAAAATATAAAGTCATCGTTTAAGGGAGGTGACGGGGAGAGGAGGCGTCGGGAGCGAGATTTTGTAGACTTAGTTATACCATCGGAGGGGGTTAGACATGAGAAGCCGAGGAATTATCGTGCCCCGCCTAGTAAACCTTTGCATTAGGAAATGAGGCTTATGTTGACTGATGGTAATGACTTGAGATAAACTACATTATGTTTTGGACATGTTTTTTTAGGAAGAGCGGTGGGGGATATAATGCAGGAATCTTTTAGATTAATTATAACAAATAATTATAATAAAATAAATTTGGTGTAGCTCATCACACTGCTTGCAGCACAAGTGCTGAATTACGAAGGGCGCAGCTCAACGTGATCGAGTCATTACGAGACAGTTACACATTTACATACATACACACACACGTAGCAGCCACCATACGACCCATGTCTGATCACGGAGCACAGCTTAGATCGAAACTAATTCGTTTTTACTGGGGGAAGAAAAACCGGAGTACCCGGAGAAAAAATCCTTCATGCAAGGGAGAGAACGAACAAGAAACCCAAGCCACATATGACGCCCCGTCCGGGAATTGAACTCGGGACCACAGAGGTGACAGACCGGCGCTCTCACCGCTTGGCCACTCTTGCTTCCTTTTCACTTTAAACGTTATTGGTTATCTATTTGTTGGCTGTTGTACTCTGCTCTCTCTCCAGTTATGGATACATTATTACATGACCATGCACGCTGAGATACGCGCAGATTTTATATTGATTCGAGTGTAGAAATGATCTAGATACCTTACGAGTGTAGTGGCCATGTAATATTATGTTTATTTTGATATATAATTATCAATGGAATATACAATTTTCACGAATTCTTAATGCATTGTGCTTCCAATTTACGGAGATATACTTTATGTCACATCCAAAGAATTTATGAGTAAAACTGTGATTTTGTCATTTCAGAAGTAGTGGGAAACTCAGGGAATTTCCTAAATGCCCTTCTTATGAACTTTTTATCAGAATTTGAAGGTTTCTGCTGATTTTGTTTTTGTTTTCCCCTGAACTTGCTTCCGCGCGCTAAATCGAAATGAGTTCTGGACATTCCCGGACATTGGTCGTTCTTTACGCCAGCTCCACTCCAACGGACGACCGCTCCAACCTCGACGAAATACCGCTGACCCCCTAAACATCATCATCAAATCTGGTATACAAAATTGTTTATAATCTTGTATCGTAGCATTCTCTACCATCACGATACACTGTGAAAGCCGTACCCTTGTTTGGTCGAAACTGCACAATGCCGTTATCGATCGTCTTGTCCACCGAAACTGTCGCACGTCGTACCATCGCCTCAAAACAAACAAGTTTTAGCGAGTCCTTTCGACTTGTCTCACTGTTTAAATAGTAAATAAACGGATTGCATATGGAATTCGCAAGTCCTAAGGAGTATGTCATCAAACGAATAGCATCTGCTGGGTTCGGAAAGGTAGCCACCCATCGCTCCACAAAACCAGTGTAGATTACAAATGGCGACCAGCAAATCAGAAAAACGATCACCACTACAAGCAACATCCGGGTAACTCGCTTTCTAGAACGTTCCAGAACCGAAAGGCTGGAGTTTGAAATGTACGTGTTTGAAGAACGCGAGATTTTTCGCTCTCGGCTCCATACGGCTTTGCCGACTCGAACATATAGTACGATCATTGTGACCAGCGGTATTAAAAAGCCCGCAAAGAATAAGAAAACCAGATATATGAATCCTGGGAGATTATTGTTCGGTATTGTGATGCAATACCAGAATTTTCCCTCCTTTGTGTCTACGTCTTGCATTTTAGCAAAGTAAAATGTTGGTGAGAAAATTACGGCCGAGTAACACCAAGCAGTGAAGATAAGAACTTTAGGTTTTAGAAATGTAGACTTTCTTTTGAAAGGCTTGACTAGAGAGTAGAATCGATCGATACTGATCACTGTTAGAATGGCGATAGAACTTGATGGTGCCAAGAACTGAAAAACAAATAATAGAATGAATGACTGCCTGAATATGAATAAATGAATTAGAATGGACTATATTTTAATGAATTAAATTAAAAAACTATGAAAGAATGAACGAAAGAAAGACTGAAAGAATATCACAACTGCCTGCTTGCCTAGGACGGACGGACAGATAAATAAGCGATTGATCGGTAAATAAAGTAAATGAATGAAATAAAATGTGCATGTCAGTTCTTAAAATCAGCCGGAATAACTTCTAAGAAACGAGGGGGTGGGGGGAGGGGGGGAGGGGGTATCATTTAAGTATTCGCCGTTCTGGCTGGTTTGGTTCAATTAAATGGGAACACCTTAAACACGGTCGGACCATGCACTTTTTGTCTAAATGGTCCTTTCTGAAAACTCTATCTTCTGTTATATTTTATTTATTTATTTATTTATTTATTTATTATTATTTATTTATTTATTTATTTATTTATTTATTTATTTATTTATTTATTTATTTATTTATTTATTTATTTATTTATTTATTTATTTATTTATTTATTTATTTATTTATTTATTTATTTATTTATTTATTTATTTATTTATTTATTTATTTATTTATTTATTTATTTATTTATTTATTTATTTATTTATTTATTTATTTATTTATTTATTTATTTATTTATTTATTTATTTATTTATTTATTTATTTTTGATATCCGCTTCATAAATCAGAAAATCATCATAGGACATAGGACACCCACCCCCACCCCCCGCCACACACACACACACACACATCTTTCGTCAAGTTTGCTCCCAATAATACCAAAAACTAGTTCTAATATAAAACATCAGCTGGAAAAGTTCACCTGTTTGGCCCAGAGTAAACTTCCGACGTTAACTTGCATGACAGCCAGTAACTTTGATAAGAAATGTATTAAACGGTCTCAACATTGACTCACCTGAATAAATCTGGTGACTTTACACAAACTGTGTTCAGAAGTTGTCACTTCGGTAGGGAAGTTAAAATTCATCATTATGGTCAGCGGTATGCACAATAAACACACCATTAGATCAGACATCGCGAGGTGAAGCAGAAATAGTTGGACAGCGGTTTTCTGTCCTCGACATCTTGTGGTTGCTATGATGGCAACAACAAGAACGTTGCCAGCAAGACCGATAAGAGCTATTAACCCTGTAAAATAAAGTGAATTCGACAGTTAAAAGACTTAAAAAATTGCATTGCAAAGGAAGGCAGTGATCGGCCTAAAGAAGTTTGTAATTTGATCATTAATCTTCTATGGCTGTAGCTCAAATCAAGAATCTCGATTTTAACGAATTTTTGAATTTGCTTGGAAAGTATATCGAAGTTCGTCATCCAGTTTGTTATGAACTTCCAAAGCACAGCTTGAACTTAGGAGCTTCCAAAAAAACTTAGCCTTTGCCTCCCCTCCCCTCCCCCTCCACTCTCACTCCCTTCCCCCTCCCTGTTCACAGGCTAGAACAACCTTCGAAAGATATGTGAATCGCACTGTGAATTTTGGGGGACGGATCATTCACAGACAAATTCCACCTAGGTTGCAGCTCAACGTGCTTGGGTTAAAGGCCTGTAAGTGGCGCACTATGTTGCCGCCATACAACCCACGTCTGATCACGGAGCACAGCTCATATCAAAACAGTGTTAGTGGAGGGAGGAAAACTTGAGTACCCGGAGAAAAACTCTCGTGGCAAGGGAGAGACCAACTATAACTCAACTCACATATGATCCAGCGCACGAGTTGGGACTCGAACCTGGACCACAGCAGTGAGAGGCCAGAGATGAACAACTACGCGTACACCGCCCTTAGCTTGCCCCTGCATTGTAATTTCAAAGTCAGGGCCGAGAAAACAAACGTACAAAAGAGACAACAAACGTACAAAAGTGCAAAAGTAAAACCGGAACCTCCTTTCTGGATGTATTTTTTTCATCGCGAAAACTTTGAATTACAAATTAAAATGAAGACAAGGAAACTAAAAACCATTTTCGTGAAAACATGTTTGCACAATGCTTCTGTAAGAGTGCTTTCTCATTTGCGGGAGTCTTTTAGTTTAGACTTGTTTGAGCAGCTGTGCGCGCCTATTATCAGCAGCTTATAAGTGTTTAAATTGAAGATAACCTTCTTAGTGCACTTCAGTATTAAAGATTAGGACTTTTGCCAGTGTCTTAAACTGTACAGTTATACTAGTTGTTTTAATATAATTAAATCATACAATTTGAGTTGAAGGGTCCAAATAAAAGTTATAATTGGTGTATCGAGACAATATCATTGTGAGCAGAGAGCAGATACTTTTTCTTGTGGAAAACTGGGGAAAAATTCAGTCCAGAAAAATTCAGTTCAAAACACAGAATGTTACTAAGGTGGATATAGAAAATTTGTAATGGAAATGCTTTCACGAGCTAATATATTCAAGTATTCAGCTAATGTATTCAAGTAGTTAATTTTTTGGTGGGAAAGATTTAAGCGCAAAGAAAGAACACGCAATACAATGTTATGGGTGGGCGGTGTTAATTTGCGGGTGAAGAGAGCTTAAGAGGAACACAATCAAGAAGGCCATGCTCACGAATATCCTGCACATTTTGGCATTCGCACTAAGAAATCGGCAAACTTATTTTCTTAAACTTAATTCAGTAAAAACGATCTTGGCATTTTATATGAAAGAAATAAAAGTACTCATATTATACTGTTATAAGGGAAATAAAATGTTTATAGGGCAAACGGCTGCAATTAGATGTTAATGGGATAAGCAGCAGCTGCTAGGTGCTACTAAGATAGATAAATAAAGAAGACAATACAGAGATAAACAGAAATTAATTTAAAAGAAAACCGGAAACTGAAAACAGAAGGAGAAAAAAATTCTAAATAAGAATAAAAAAAATCATACAGGATATGAGAAAGCAAGCTAGAAGGAGGGAAGGAAGAAAGAAAGAAAGAAAGAAAGAGAGAGGGAAAGAAAGAAAGGAAAGAAGGAAGAAAGAAGGATCGAAGAAAAGAAGAAAGGAAGAAAGAAAGAGAAAGAGAGAGTGAGAGAGATAGAAAGAATGAACGAATGAATGTACAAATGGAAGAAAATAGAAAGAAAGAAAGAGTCTACGAAAAAAGATGGATCAACTGAAGGAAAACAAACCTTCCGTGCCAGAAAATATATTTTGTTTGCCAAGATTTTGCTAAGAGCTAACGTTCACATTAGCAAATATTGGTAACCGAAAACGTAAATTGAAAATATAATGCTAGTCAAAACACATCAAATATATTAATATTAATAAATCTACCACCAGCTTGGCTTAACTTGGTCTCACTGTGATATAATCAGTTCAAGAAAGTGGCAATTTTTCTCCTTTCGGACAACTTATCAATCAATTCAATACTTTTTTGAATTTCATTCTAGAAATTGCTAAACTGATTTGAACTCACGGACTTCTATATAAATGTCTATATTTGATGAGTTAAAACAGAGTCTGTGATATTAGATCACGTATTGTAGACCAAATTGTATAGGCCAAAAAAGAATAAGAGTAAATAATAAATAATTATTAAAGGGAAAGAAGCAGGGAACATAAAACAAAACAAAAGAAAAGAAAACAAAAGAACAAAAAAGAACAGAAAAGAAAAGAAAGGAACAAAAAAACAAAACAAAAACAAAACCAAAACAAAAACAAAAAAAAACAAAACAAAAAAAACAAAAACAAAAAACAAAAACAAAAACAAAAGAAAACAAAAGAAAACAAAAGAAAACTAAGTAACAAACAAAAAACAAAACAAAAGGAAACAAAACAAAAAACAAAACAAAAAGAGGGGGAAAATAAGTTAAGCAATAAATTCGTGACCTTTGTGATTATTTCGCTCCGTGATTCGTAAACGATAATGAGCCTTATTCGGACGGCGTATCAACCATGTGTCGTACGAAGCTGTTGCAAAGAAATTAATGAGAAAAATCCACGAAAAAATCCACGTTTAAATATGCATTTGGAACTGCTGGTTAAATGCCTAGGCATTCAACAGTCTCACCAGATCGCAAATCAAATATAAACAAGAATTTGAATGGAGGACGATATATATGCAAAATAGGGCGTCTGAAATAGGCCTAAGAGAATTACGAAACTAGGAAAGAAGCAGAAAAGAGGGAGAAAAAAGGAAGATAAAAATAAAAAGATATGTTAACAACTTATGATGGTGGCTAAGGAAAAGAAGTAAACGAATACGAAGAAAACAAATATTATTAATTGAAAATGACATTTGAGATAAAGAAAAATAAACTCTGTAGAAAAAAGGGAAAAGGAAAACACAAAAAAGTTTGTAGAATGAGGAGAAAGTATACTAGAACATTTCTAAAACGTCGCACGGAAATGATGCGCGCGACAACAAATTGGAAAAGGAAAATTGACGATTATAATTTGACACATTTGAAATTTTCGCGTGCGTAGAATGTTTTTATTGAAATAAAAGCAAGGAAGAAAACGCATCAAGGCTTATTCAAGGGTTGATATTACGTAGTCAAAATCACAAATGCTCAATTTTTTAAATGTTTACTTTCATTCCTACCCGCTCCAATACATTTTTGTCAAATGTGACACCATTTAAGCGCCTGTTTTGGCGACTTGTCACAAAAAATAAATTCTGTGATCAAACAAGTCTTTATCTTTTGTTATAAATGTTCTCATTATTTGCTGTATTTTTAATATTCTAGGCAAGTTAATAAACTTTGTTTATTCAGAATTCGAAAATTAATATGAAAATTAACTGTCACGAGGAAAAAAAGAAAAATGTGAGTGACGTTTTCAATTTAATTTAAAATTCACTTGTAAACTTGTATAAAACACTTACATTAGTCTATATCAAGGAGTTCAACTGAACGGGACACATTTTCGAGCATCAGTTAGTAAGGGAAAGGAACCATATGTTCCAAATAAAAACGTGTCTTTCATTTACAAATTCTTAGATCTAAACTCGATAATACGTATTTAATATGTTTTTTGTCAGATATTAATTGATCTTTACTATTTTCTGACCAAATCTTTTATTTTGATTAAATTTTCTTTGATATAAATCTTTAAAGTTGATGTTCACCACGGGCAAAATTCCCTTCCCTTTTTTTTAAAGGACTCGATATTTCCGCGATTGAAAGCCATCAGAAAAAGTTTCTTATCTCCACGATTTCAATAGTCACTCTTTCTGTAAAAAAAACCAACAGCAACAACAAAACATTCATGGTCGTTTTCGATTTTATAATGATTTCCCAATTCTATTAGCCTCAATTAAAAATAAATCAATGAATTGGAAATCATTCAAAGAAATCAGAAAGAAAAAATTGATTGGTTTAACTTTTGAACTAATGATATCAAGGTTGTAAAACGCTGCAAATTACTTTGTCGCTCGAGGCGAATGAGTAATATTGTAAGGAAGCCATCAAAGTGGTTTTAGTTTTAACTCTATAGCAACAAGGCGCGCGCTTAATCAGATCATTTCTACGTAAACTAGTTGATCTTTGCATTCATTTTCCCTAAGAATACGTTTCACGAATTCGTTCTTAAGGTACATTTTCAAGTCTATCTTAATTTCGTTGAGGCAAATCCCAAATAAAACTACCTGAAAAATAATTATAATGCTTAAAATGATAAAATAACTATCTTACCCAGACAGGTAATGGCTGCGATGAATTCTGGTCCATTTACACTCCATACAGACCATTCATATAGTGTTGTGTTCGATTGTGAAGAGTTTATAGACATCTTGGAATGTCCCAAAACACCACAGAGCCTTCAAATTTTAAGTCTTGGACCTTTGCGATGTCTCAGTTGAGTCTCACTACGTTTGAGGGGGACTGTTGTGTTGCTGAGCTCTTACGTAGTGCTGTTACCAAAAACAAATAATTAGTATGAATATCAGTAAAGTGCAATTTTGGAGAGCATTAAATTGGACATGAACTAATTTTGCCGAATTAGAATTACGTTTAACGAAAAGAATTTAACAACAGAGTTTTGACGTTTTATCAATCTTTCAAAACTATAAAAGCATTAGAATGTCTTTGGCTGATTTGCTTCAATCAAATCTTTTTAAAAAAGCAGTTAAACCGCTAGTAAATTAGTTCGTCATTGGTGGAATTGTTGACATTTTCGCACATTTTTGACAAAAACGAAAGGTGGGATTTTTGCCAGATTTTTTGTCAGATCAAGTAAGTTGAGAGATCAGAGATCGATTTCCAAATTTGTACAAGAATAGCAAACTAGTAGTTAATAGTTAGACTCTAAATCTATTGTTTTCTTTCGTTCCTTATCAACTTGTACAAACTAAATAGTCGTCTTTCTTTTACGGGAAACAAAATCACTCTAAGCCGCGAAGAACTGGATCTGGTGTAAAAAAAAGGTGCTTAGAAAACGCTTAAACGGTCCGAAACAACCATCTCGTACATCGCCAATTATTTCATGTCAACATTCTTGAAAGCTTTTGTGTTTTAATTTTGTCTAAGCAGGGTAAGCACTTCCCTTCTTTTCAGGAATTATGACATATAACTATATTAGTACAATTATAATCCCTCACGATTAGTAAACATTATTAAAACTTAAACAATAAGGCTTTCATAAGAGGCTCGCCAAAGGGAGGATGATAGGCACTTGTTCTGTGTTCATGATCAGTGACTCGGCATACTGGGTGAAACTATTAAATTCAAAGTCTAAAGTTGTTCAACCGAAACGTAATATGTAAATCCTCTACCGGACTCTTTATTTTGTGTATTAATAATACGTTAATAAATAATACATAGTAAGCGTTTTTTTCTAAAAAAAAATAAAGCAACGAAAGCAATATGCTCATGTCTAAATTTAAACTAATATCTATCAACGGAAAAAACACCAATGACGTAATTTCAAAACACTGCACTTTACTTTTTACTGAATAACCTACGCAAAAGGAAACTTTCCATGTCTTCGACACGAGTCCGCCAGACTTACGTTTCCGTAACAAAGAAGCTAGAATTCACGAATTAAGCTTTCACGTACGTGACACTGACCACAGCGTATTTTGAATTCTAGCACGTGTAAACACGAAATAATACCTCTCTTCTCGTTATGTCAAATAAAAACATTCTACTATTTACCTCAAATAAAAGCTTTAATTAAGTGATATTTAAAACAGATTCTACGTTCAATAAACTGGGGAACGAATTAGCAGAAAATGGCGTTATGTCATATTAAAACTTTATATTGTACTAGTCGGGACTAGTCTCACGTAGCTTGAGACTTGATCAGAAAACATGTAAAGACAAAACAGCTCGCGTCCTTTTTTCGCTCTTCCCAGAAGCAATTATGACATTGATTTTTGAAAAACCTTCTTACTGACACAAATTATTGTTTTATATATTTTTAGGAATAAACTCAGAGTGTCAGCGAACTCAGCTGAAACAAGTTTCCTTCCATTAATTGCTCACTAAACGCTTCGTACCTCTCATTCAAAGTTTCGTAAATCTTTACCTTGTAATTTGAGTTTCTATTGGATGTTTTCGTACTGTCGCTTGAGGTGCTTGAGTTCTGGTGTTCTGAAGATTGTTGCTTCGTCCACACTCCTTATAAAGTAACGCTTGATCTATCAGCGTCGGTCACGAGAGGTGGACGAGTCATAAAAACGAGTGGATATGGAGTCAATGATTCGTTGATTATGCAAATATGGTTTATAATCTGATTACAGGCTCTAACCTCTTGGTTCACGCTAGGGGTGCTGACCCCCATTTGGATATATGTTTATGAGAAATAAGACTTTTGTGTTGAAATACATGTCGCACATAACGTATATCGCAACATGAATATTGGACCTAGAATAAAGCATTGGTTGATTGGACATGGAACGAATGATCAAGCGGGACCATCAAGCGTGGGGAACGAACGAACTCATGAACAAATCATAGATAAATGAATGAATGAATGAATGAGTGAGTGAACGAATGAATGGGAAGATGGATGAATGAATGAATGAATGAATGAACGAACGAACGAATGAATGAATAAATGATTGATTGAATGAATGAATGAATAAATGAATGATTGAATGAATGGATGGATGGATGGATGAATGATTGGATGAATAGATGAATGGATGAATCGATGAAACGATGGATGGCTGAATGAATGATTGAATGAATGAATGAATGAATGAACGAACGAACGAACGAACGAACGAACGAATGAGGCTACACCAAATTAGTATCAAATTAAAATACTTTCATGAATTTTGTTTTGATAGTCAAACCATATTCTCCGGCTATAATATTGCATCGAAAATTAAAATTTCAGTCATTGTTAGAATTATAAACATTCGATCTTCTGTTAAAAAAATTAAAAATTATACACAATATTAATTCAAAAATTGTACACAATACATTTACTTGAAATGAATAAAACAAGCTTTGATTCAAACTTCAGTGTATTATATACATTTTTTCACCGACTTTGTGATTATAAAAGGCCACAAGCGGCGTTTAACGGATGATGCAGGCAATCGTTACGAGTAGGACAGACTGCAGGAGGCCCAAGCAGAACTCAGCTAAAAATCGACAAGATGGCCTGAAATCGCCACCAGAGAACATCAATAACACAATCAGCACAGTAGAAAACGTTAGAGTTTATTTTCTTTATTATTGTCGGAGTTATAGAGCGGAGCCTAAACTCCCATACAAAGCATTATAATATTAGCCTCTCACAGTGAGCTTTGGGCCTCCTGTGGTCTTTAGAAAATCTTGACTAATTAAAAGTATAACTCACTTATCGCTCAGGTTTAGATCGAAGTCCAGTGCAAAATGGCAAAGTCAACAACATTCTCGCTGCGCCGCTTGGTCATTTAGGTCATTTAGACCAAGCAGTTTGGAGAACCTACTTAGTACTAAGACAGGATTTAGAGCGGGCTGTGTTTGACAGAATGTCAACCGCTATCATAAAAAGCTAAAAACAGGGTCCCCTTTTGCATGAAACGTGAATGGCTGATTCATTTTGACGTGAAACGTAATTTAAGGTCTAAAATATTTTTGCGTCCACGTGAAAGCAACTTTTCATCATTTTTTTTTTGTCGGAAAGTGAAAGAGAAAAAGAAAGACCAAATACTTTTGCATGATTTTATTTTTAAAAAGTTACATCTCCCAAAACACAACTGCTCTCACGAACAAAAGTATCTTATATAGAGGGTCAAAAATGGGGTACGTTTTTGAAATTTGATAATGATTTTTTTTATTGAGGGACTACTCGCAAAAGCGATTTTCAGTTAATGGCCCTAGAAATCCTACATCCTGCGGATGTTTATTAGAAATCCCAGTTAATTTATCATTCCACAGTGTGGGATTCACCTCACAGTTTCTTTTGGGCTTTTAGGGAGCATTTTTTTAGGAGGGGGGGTGGGGGTGGGGCGTATCGGAGGAATTGAGGGGTGGGCCAAAAGAAATTTACTATATGAAAGGGGGTGGGTCATGTTTTTCTGAAAGTTAAACCAGGTCAAGGGACCCTATTTTCATATTTGGAAGTGGGGTGGGTCATCAATATAGTTCAATTCCTTACAGGGGTGGCTTGCACTTTTTTTGTATTTGATTCCTGCAATTCCTCCGGCCCACCCCCCTCCTAAAATGAATGCTCCCTTAAGTTGTTATTTGTGTTGAATTTAGACATTGAATACACGCAGTCTCGTATCCCGTTGCTATCCCTCAAGATTCCCGTATCCCGATCCCTCAAAAACAATCAAATAATATTCCCGCTTGTATTTTGGCTTTCATCCCGAATCCCGCCTCCCAAAACGACAGACATATTCCCCGAGGGAATTTTGAAAGCTTGATCTATGTAGAAGAAAGCTGCATGACTAAAGCTTCAATCTTCGACTCATTTATTCATTCAAGCATTGAACTCGACTCTAGCCTGTTGGCGGGGTGATGTATTTTAGAACTTAAAGCAATGCATATTTGTTAATTATTGTTTCTAACTCTTCATCACAAGGAATAACCGAGTTGGCCCTTTCAGCAGCACATTTATATCGCAATTCCTTGAAAAGATGAGGTAAGAGAAGGAATCTGCCCCGTACGTTTGATGCTACTTTTAAAGTGAATCTGATTGGTCGAGAGCGCGCGAGCTTTCGCATGCATTGCCTCAAGATCACAATGACATACAAAAAAAAAAGAGCTCAAATTTGAAGCCTTTTTACACTTGCTTATTCTTAATTATAAGGTACTTTTGGCATATTAGCGAGCTAAGGTGTTTCTTAATATATGTATCTTGCAGGGCACACTACGTTTTTGATTAGAATTCCCGCCGATATTTGTACGTTGGCATGGTGAGCAGGCATGTTTAATAAGAATTAAAATAATGTTGTAAATGGCGTCAACTTCCTGTTACCAAAAATAACCTTAATTAAGCGCCAAGCATCAACCTGCATCCCGGGGGGGAGGGGGGGGACTCCGATCGTAAATGGACGGGGATGCTTGACGTACCTTTTAGGGGTCAAAATCAGCGATCTGGTACCTTTTAGGGTATCTCGGACTTTAATAGTGGACTACTAGAGACCTAGCTGGTACCTTTTGGGGTGATTTTTTCCTCCATCAACGATTAAATACTCGGAAACAAAGATCGGATTGCACGACCATCAAATTGTTCGTATATTAATAGACACAATTGATCGCTTGATTGACTAAAATATGCAAAATGTTAAATTTAGTGTTTTTGAGTTGGTATATACCTTTTAGGGGTAAAATCATGTATTGCCACGCCCACCCCGAATATGACTTTGGTACCTTTTAGGGGTCATTTTTAAAATTTCCGACGAGCATCCCCGTTCTCTTATATATAGGAGTCCCCCCCGGGTCGCCAACCAATCTTCGATAAGTAATATAAACTTGAACAGACAAGGGGAAATTACTGTTCCAGCTAATATTCGTTGGAACAGGTGTTGAATAAATTAAGTTTAAGTACAAAAAATCCATTTTCCAGAATACAACTACAGATTCGTTCTATTTCGATGGTAGAAGCAGAATAGTCTAATTTTAAATATTCCGTGTGTATTCCTCTGCAAGGGTCCGGCATGCGATCAATGGGGTAGTGGCTTTTAGACCTTTTACGCTCTTTTACAGTTAACAATAATTTCCGCCGTTACGGTTAACTAAGGTTAATTTTTTACAATAAATTTACAGCTAACGGCTAATTTTTTGGCCGTTAGTTTACAGCCAACGGCTCCCTTCCCCTGGTTTCTCCCCCCTCCCCTTACCGCTAGCTAGAAACTAGGAACAGTAGGAAGGTTTATAATTCCCATAGTGAACAATATCAGGGAGTTACTATTTGATAATCGCCATTGGCGAGCACCTTTGATTCTATTCGAGTTATCGATAACAAGAGACCATAATACTAAATCCTTACTCCAGTTCTCCACTTTAAATAGAGGATTAGGACTGATTTGGGATTTAGTCAGGAATAAGATAACAGCAACAACAACAGAAAACAAACAAACAAACTGAAACAAACAAACGAAACAAAACAAAACAAACACAAAGAAAGAAAGAAAGAAAGAAAGAAAGAAAGAAAGAAAGAAAGAAAGAAAGAAAGAAAGAAAGAAAGAAAGAAAGAAAGAAAGAAAGAAAGAAAGAAAGAAAGAAAGAAAGAAAGAAAGAAAGAAAGAAAGAAAGAAAGAAAGAAAGAAAGAAAGAAAGAAAGAAAGAAATACCTTATAATTTTTCTTGTAAAATGGTTAGAAGCCTGGGATTCTGCGGAAACTTAGAAGCTTGTATCCAAACGTTTGCTGTATAGGGATAACCGATTCAACTTGCTTATCCTCAAATTTGGTTGCAAATGAGTCTACCCCTCCTCCCCATGCACCCCACCGGCGATTTTTATCACAGTTTTGGGGAAGTCTGTGGTGACCTGTCCGAGGAGACTGGGCTATGTTATTGTTTACAAAATGGCCGAAGGAGAAGACGGAAAAAGTGAGACCAAGCAAATGAGCAACGACAGTACCGGCCAGATCGATGAGATCTTGTCAGAAGAAGGCAAGACTGCTTATGTAAGGCTTTGCTGTATTGAGCTATGCTCTCTCTTTCCTGAGAAACGCGAAAGGTAAGATGTGAGAGACTTGAGAGAAAGAGGAAAGACGGAATATCTTGACTGGATTCAGTGCACTGATAGCTCTTGATAGCTAGAGTACGGAAGAGTACGTACTTATATTCGAAATTTCAGTTTGATCAAGAACGATACAAAACTTTCAGTCTTTCAAGAAACTAGAACTTTTATGCATGATATCTATGATATTTCTACTAAGAATTCTTCAAGGATGTAAAACGTTGTGCATAAATTTTCAACTCTTTTGAAAATCACATTTTCGTGATCCACATGATTAATAGCACTTGACATTTTTCGATATCAGACTGTAAAAATATGACCTTTTGGTTTGGAATTAAAAACAAAAAGGAAAAACAAGTAAGGAAAATGTAAGAGGGCATTAAATATTAATGAAATAAAATATAATATGAATTAGCATACGAAAATGGGAAAATAGAAAAAGGAATGGGAAACCATTGACTAGAAAATCTTTGATCAAATCAGGAAGCTGGAAATCCTTTGGTGCCATCCATTCCTGGTTCCAATATGACATAAAATTTGTTTTTTCAAGGGTAATATATTATATTTTCCAACCCTTTGGTTTTTCTTAAAGTAATCCTTTAGCTGTTTTGGTATCAACATTCATGCAAAGAACTGCTCTCTGGGGTCAAACTTGAACTGTTTACGTGGCAAACATAGCCACTCCATAAACACTTTTTCCTCTGGAATACACGTTGTATAATTAGAACAATAGATTATTTTTTATCTCCTAATTTCTCAGTTATATAGTTTCTTGGAATTGTGTTTTTGTTGTTGTATAAATGGCTAAACATGTCACCATTGAAATTTAATATTGAAAGAGGGATTGGAATGTGATCAGTAATGTAGGATGATAGTCAAGAGGTGACCTTATGTTTAAAGCCAGGGAGTCTTGCCAATTTTGTCTAAAGTATGCACATAGTTTTAAGTAAAAGTGTTTATTAGTTCTATCTTGTTTGTTTGTTACGTTGTTGGAAGGGGGGAGGGGGGGCATCAACAGACTGGGACTTGAATTAATAGAACAAAATTGATCACCAAATAAATAAATTTTAATAAATTTTAGATAGAAACAAATTTTCAAGGCTTTTTTCTATTGTCATTTTTATTTAATAATATTTAATATTTTTTTCCAGATCTTTTGTGAAGGATTTCATTCAAAAGTTTGTTAAACACCTAAACCTTTCCAGACAAGGTATTGTGATATAAATTAGAATTGTGATGTGTAGTCAGGGATTAAAAGTCTTGAAAGTTAGGCCAGGTTGACATGGAAATATTTTCACACAAAAATTCTGATTGTTTTCACTGAAAATGCTTCATCATTGTGAAAGTTATGCTTTTCAAAGAAAATAATTGTGTGGATGAATAACAAAAACATTTCTATGTGGTCTGGGCTGAGCCTTTAGTGGAATGTTGCAGCTGAGATGTTGTGGGGGGTGGTGGTGGTGTGTGTGTGTGTGTGTGTGGGGGGGGGGGGGTAGATTTTAGTAAAGTACTCTATAAAAGACCATTATAGTCAGGTTCCTTCTTTTTCTTTCCACTATTTCCTGCTTCCCATTTCCTCCTTCTTGAAATATTTGAGACTGACATTTGATATCCCTGGACTTTAAAAAAAGTCACTTTGGCCATTTTCATGCTTTCACCTTCAATAGACCAGTTTCGAATTCCTCTTTGCTTAGGCTAAGCCTCGAATCCAAGTAAAATATTCATGAATTTTAGCAAAAACCCAGTGGAATTCTAAAGTATTCTCTTTGTTTGTTCATTGCATTCCATCGGACTGTTGCTAAAATTCTATGGAATAAATTTCACGTAATCGAGGCTTAGCCTGAGTAAAGAGGAACTCGAAAATGGAGTATTGCTCAATCTAAATACATTTTTCATGTGTATAGCCCAATTATCAATACTTGGCTTGCTGCTTTGTGCTCTTGAACAAAATGGAGTGGACATCAAAGAGGATCCCTCCAATGACACAACACTATTGGTTAAGATGTTGAAAAAAGATTGTGGTCAGCACCAAAAACTTGTTCTAATTCCCAAGGTATTGTCTAGATATATTTACATGTACTTAAAAAACACAGGTAGCCCAAACCCTGATTCAGGGAAGAGGAGAGGAAAGGAGAGCTCCTCCTTTTCCCATCCCCTCCTTCTCTCCAGGTATTGAAATTATGAGTTCTTCTCCTCTCCTCTCCTCTCCTCTCCTCTCCTCTCCTCTCCTCTCCTCTCCTCTCCTCTCCTCTCCTCTCCTCTCCTCTCCTCTCCTCTCCTCTCCTCTCCTCTCCTCTCCTCTCCTCTCCTCTCCTCTCCTCTCCTCTCCTCTCCTCTCCTCTCCTCTCCTCTCCTCTCCTCTCCTCTCCTCTCCTCTCCTCTCCTCTCCTCTCCTCTCCTCTCTGTCTTCTTCTTCTCACTTGTTACTGCTCCATTATTTTCTAATTTCATGATTTTTTGTCATTTGTGATTTCCATTTTTCTAATTTTTGCTTTGAGTACATTGTCAACTTAAAATCAACCTGAAAATATGATTTGTTTTATTTTTTCATTTTATTTTTGTTTCATTTATTTTCATTAGAACTTGATTTCATTTTCACTTAAATCAGGTAGGAATTTTTGATCATACCATGACAATAGCATATCATAATAAATTATTGAACAGACACTCACTCCAAAAAAACTGTTACAGGTAGCGGGATTCAGCATATAAGCAGCATAACAAGAGGCTGACATGTGCATGTCACGTGATGCATGCGTGATTTCGTATGACTGTGAAAACGGCATCGCACAGTCACGGCATGGTTACGGCAGGAATTTCGAATGTTTTTATAGACAACACGGCACCGACACGGTCACGGGACGGCGCGGTCCGTTTCACACTCATACGAAATCTGCTTTATCACATGCGTCTCACAGACGATCCAAAGGAAATACGTACAATCGTCTCAACATTTTTGGCTTTCCATGAAGGAGAGCTTGAAATATCAAATTCCTACTGTAATCTCAGATTTTCAAATTTTCTTACTTCTTTGTCTTTTATAGAGAAGTATGACGCTCGTCATCGGGTACTGGTGTACAGTGTGTCAGACAAACTTGATATCTCACCAGACATTGTTGCAGATATAGAAGATGAGTTAGTTAGTCATCTCCAAGCTTGCAAAAAGAAGGAAGAAAGGTACGCATATTAAGCTTTGACATTCTTTTGAGATTGAGGGGGGAGGGGGAGTGGCTGAATAATCTTAGCATCTGGTGGGAGGGTCACTAAGATTTGAACCAGAGCGCACGCTTTTTATGTAAGACGCTTTTCAACCAATCAGAGTTTGCCATTTTCTGCAGCACAAAGACTTTTCAGCTAATCGGTCAGCAGTACACAATATCGTAAAAATATCGTAGGTTTGGGGTTTTGTTGTCCCGCCTTTATTGTCGAGCTGTTAAAACCCCTAAAAATCTAAAGTTACATGACGAACCCAATATGTGTAATTTTTTACGAGATATAATTACAAAAGTTGTGACAGATGTGCTATTATCGGTTATATATCATTTTCAAGGTTGTTAAAGATGGCAGATGCAGAAGACATTCTTTTGAGATTGAAAGGGGAGGGGGATTGGTTGAATAATCTTAGCATCTGGTGGGAGGGTCACTAAGATTTGAACCAGGGCGCACGTTTTTATGTAAGACGTTTTTCAGCCAATCAGAGTTTGCCATTTTATGCAGCACAAAGACTTTTCAGCTAATCGGTCAGCAGTACGCAATATCCGATCCTTGTTAAACGCACTATCCAGTAGAAAGCGTTGCGTGACGACACTGGTAGCGGCTGCGAGGGAGACTAATTATTCAGCCGATCACTGCGCAATTTGAAGCTGCACGCTCTTCAACCAGTCAGGGCGCGCGGTTCTTGACTATTATGTTCTTATGCCAATCAAAACGCAAGATTTTATGCAAATGCAATATTTAACCAATCGGAGCGAGGTTTTTGATTAATATGCTTTTGGCATATGGTGTCCTTCCACTGAGTGATCACTACAGATGTTCTTGGTCTTCTAGACCGGGAGAGATAAACCGAGCGCGCGTTATTTTATGCAACAACAATCTTCAGATCTATGGCATACTGCCCTCCTATGGTCAGATCTCTTCACTAAAGTGATGGCGATTCTCCCGTAACATGATATTTTTGATGAGTTTTGATATGAGTGTGGAACGGACGGCGCCTTGCTGTGGCCGTGTCAGTACCGTGATGTCTATAAAAACCTGATTCGAAATTCCTGCCGTAACCCGGCGTGCCGTGCCGTAATCATGTCATTTTTATAGTCGTGCGTGAACCTCTTGATTCTTATGCAACATGTGCTTTCCTTATTCGTTGTATACAAGGAAGAAGTCTTCCTTTTTTGTAGGGGGGAGGGGAGGTCACGGCGTGAAATTTACATGAGTACAGCTCACTCGTTATCCATATCAATGAAGGTTGCTGAGATAAAAGTAAAAGCACAAGTGTATTTTTTGTGAAAACATGCCTTTTTAAAGCTGGCTGAAAAGCTGTTACAAGCGATTTTCGTTCTGTGGATAGAAATATTGTAGGTTTCAGGTTTTGTTGTCCCGCCTTTATTGTCGAGCTGTTAAAACCCCTAAAAATCTAAAGTTACATGATCAACCCAATATGTGTAACTTTTTACGAGATATAATTACAAAAATTGTGACAGATGTGCCATTATCGGTTATATATCATTTTCAAGGTTGTTAAAGATGGCAATGCGTTTTTTATCCCATTGATATCATATCAATATCATTATGTCAATATTAATATATCATATCCAATCGTATCGCTCATCAAGCTGCTCACGTGACGTTCGCTCAGGTTTTTTTGAAGAAACACTGCAAAATACCATTCAGTACAAACTCAGGGTCGCTTTGCAGAGAACTCCTTCAAAGTCTAGTTGGTAAGTTTACATTCCAATAGTTAACTATTGTACGATATCTAAAATTAAATTGAAATTTGTTGGAAATCTATTAGAGACAATACGTTGTCCATTCTATCGTTTTCGTCTGCACAAATTCAATTATTTGATTTTCTTGTTCACTCTGATAACCTTTTATTGTGCTTTCTCTTCTTCTCTTAACACCTCTTTCTCCCACTCCCTCCTGCTTCTCTCCTATCACCTTCCTTCTCTCTTTTTCTCTAGCTCTCTATCGTGTTAAAATTCAAGTTAAAAAATTCTAATCCTTTCTAGTGTATTTCTAACAAATTTTCTAACGCCAAATTAAAAATAATTGCAATAACCTAGCGTCGTTTTCATGGACAACGTACCATGTAAGTAGACATTGAAAAGTTCAGAAAAAAATACAGAATACGCGGCCATGGAAAAGTTTTATTTAGACTGTAGCTCCATGACGACATCATACTTCAATTCTTATCTGATCTTCAAAGAAACTCTATAGAATTTTAAATTGCAGAAAAAGTTAAGCAGAAAAATATGAAAGAATGAAGAAATAGAAAACAACTTGACGGACGCAATGTTTTTGCAAATGTTTTGATACTATATCTTGCCTTTCAGAGTTATCAAAATGAAGACGCTTTTCCTGGTTGTTTTGTTTACAATGTTGGGAGTAGCCTTGTAAGTAATTCTAGTGTGTATTTTGATAATGATATTAGTGATCATGATTAACAATATTAATTATTACAAGCTCTATAGAATAGATATAGCCATAACAGTTTTGTCGCGATTAAAAAATTGAACTTAGGTCTATAATTGTAATAGATTTTAATATACGTTATGCCCTCTTGAAAACATGCAGTATTCAAATTTTCATAGATTAATACATGACGTTTTTGCCCTCTTGAAAAAAAGTAAGGGCGGATCCAGGATTATCTTCAGGAGGGGATGCACCGTCTTCAGGAGGGGGTGAACCATCATATAAATTAGAAACTGCCGAGAGGATATTTCGGAAAAGTATTGAGAAAAAAGGACTGAAAGTCGTCTCAGGAGGGGTGCGCACCCCCTGCACCCCTCCCCTAAATCCGCCCCTGAAAAGTATTGAAATTTTCAGTTGCAAAGGATTAACCGAAAAGGCCGTTCACGGAAGCAAAGCATGCAATGACCTGAAAATTTAAACCTGCGTAAAATTTTAACCACAACGTAACATGTGTATACAATTAACGGTTACTTACTGGGACTGATGGAAACAGTACGTTTTGTGGTTCCAAAAGACCACTGATGTTTCCTGAGGCGAAGCCAAGGAAAACATTGGGGTGAAGACTCAAGAGATACACAAAACATATTGCTTTCCCGAGATTCCAGTTAACAAGTGTTTTGTTATATACCAACTGTCAAAGAACAAAAGCAAAATATAAATGTTTTTATTCAAAATAAATAGCCTGTGAACAGGCTCAGGGGGATTGGAGAGGGGGAGGAGGGGAGGGGAGGGGAGACGAGGGGGAGGGAAGGGGAGGGGGACCCTCAGAGGTCAATCAACTTCCGGTTTTGTTATTACCGGTCCACAACATGTTGTTGACCGTTGCCCAGGGAAACATCGAAACTTGTTCACGTTCACGTCTCGGCCAATCAGAGCACGAGAAAAATGGACTTTGACAGTTGGTATAAAACAACAAAACTTGTTCACGTGATTCCCTTTCGCCCAATAAGAGAGCGGGAAAATGAACTTTGACAGTTAGTAATAGACTCTTTAACCCATTGTTTTCTTTTATTATTACCAACTACTGCAAAATAATAGTCATTTAAAGGCGTGCATTACTTTGCACTATTTAGTACTAAATATAAACAACAGAAAGCAAGGAAATTAGAGTGGTTTTCATAAACTCGTGAAATAGTTAATAAACTAATACACATTAGCAGACCCTAATTCAACTGTTTTCTTTTGTTCATATTTGACTATTAAACATTAACTGCTAGTATTTATTTCACGTGTTCAGTTATGAAAACCGCTCTAACATAATTTTGCAGTGCTAGTACTATTATGTGTACTATTTCTTTTTCACGGGTGAAAATAAGTCGCTCTATCATTCAAACAGGTGTTAATCACAATGCACTAGCACCGTGCTACCATTTGTTTAAGCCTGTTTTTCACTAGTCACACAATCATACGTACAATCGCAAAGATCAACAACTTCTTTTTGTTCTTGTGTCAATTAAAACTCTTGTGTCAATTAAAACGGAGAATTCTTATCGATGTGTGTTGAAAGTCAAACTCTCATTAATCGACCATCTTTTGTACACATTAAGCTGGCCGGAAAATGGAGATAGGTACGCTGGAACCTCGATTTAACGAACTGGCAAAGGACTGAGAAAATTCTCCAGTTATATCGAGGTTTCGTTATATCTAGACTAAAATTCGTATATCTATTGTATGGCGGTGGGGTATATATCAGGGATAACGTTATATCGACGTTCGTATGTTATATCGAGGTTATACAAAGTAGTAGCGGTCCTTCATTAGAGTGTGGTTAACTTATAAAAGTCTCATCTTATTCAACTGATCATAAAAATAGTGCTGAGTTTAATAGAGGGTTGCGGGACGATAGTATTTAGTCACCGCTTATTTAGAGCGGTTTTCGTATGAGTGGGAAACTGACCGTACCGTACCGTAACCGTGTCAGTACCGTAATTTCTATAAACCATTTGAAATTTCTGCCGTAACCGTACCGTGGATCGACCGTAACTGGTACGGTCAGTTTCCCACTCATACGAAAACCGCTCTATCTTCAGCTGTATTAAGGAACGTATTGTTTGCCGAAGTATTTATCAATCGAGTCGTTTTAGTTTGATCAACCGAGAAATGGACCGCACCATTTCGTGTCCGTGTCTGTGATCATGATATTTATAAAGCATTCTACATTCCTGTCATGACCGTGCCGCTTTCACAGTCATATGAAAACTGCTTTTTGTTGTATTATTTTCTTGCAGGGTTACATCCAAGGCTCTTGATGGAGCAAATTATGATTTAGATGAGTTTGATAGTGAGATGAGCGATCATTACTTCGACAAACCTGAATGTTTTAGTGATGCTGACTGTCCTAGCGGTGTTTGTCACAGGTGAGGATAGTTAACGTTTACTGAAATAGTAGCTGCATGGACACGGCTGAAAAGCGCATTGCGCATGCTCGATAATTCGGCGGGAATTCGTAGACGCGTTCGTGTTTACAAACAAAAGTACTGTCGATTCAACTGTCGTGTATTATGCCAATTTCTCGTGTATTATTTGACCAGGTAAAGAGAACAACTAAAGCAATGTTTTAGGAAAAATGAGCTCTAACTTTTCACGGACAGCCTTAACTTTCAAGATTGACAAAACCTCAAATGGTTTTATTTAAAACTTCCGAGTATGCATGCGCAATGCGTTTTTCACGTCAAACAAACAAACAAACGACCGACCGACCGACCGGACGGACGGACGGACGGACAAACGAAAGAACGAACGAGCGATCGTAAGGACGAACAAACAAGGAAACAAAGGAACAGACATATCATGCAAACAGCTACTTTGTTGTTATTTTTCTTTATAAACCCAGCTAATATAGTGGTTGATACTTCTCTCTTTTATCAATGCAAGAAAAATCTTACATTTTGTAATTTTTTTTACCTTTCAGAAATTCCATTTGTATGTGATTATTTGAGACGTGGCATCCATTGGTTCTAAATATTATTTCTTATTTCGAGCTCTGTCATCTTTAAAACTCCTCTATGTCGAACATGAACAGATCTCTAATGATGCCTTCCCCGCATGCAACTTCTTAATTCCCTCTCCAATTTTTCTCGTCTTGCTCTATCAAATCCCGAATCTCCCTCTTCCCCTGTTGGCACAGGATTCCCAAGAAAAAGAAAATGACGTGGGCTCCCTATTCAAAGAATAAATAAATTGTAAATTGTTTCCTTTTGGAGTTTAAGATAGCGGAGTTCATTGTGCTTAACTGAGTACCCTACAGCTGTAATCTGTAATAGTATTAAGGTAACAGTAAGCTAGAAACAACGTCCATTAACAGACATGTGTAATTATATCGTAACCAAGTATACTGTATACTTTTAATGGTGTTAAACTTAGAAAAATCAATAAAGAGATGTCTAGCAACTTTATGGCCTAGTGCTTAGACGGTCTGGCAAATGAGAATACTTGAGGGCCACAGAGTTATCAGTGTTTGTCAAACTACTGTCTTGTGTTTTTACCCTCTGGAAATAAAGCCTATTATTATTATTATTATTATTAGAACAGGTTTCTTGGTTACTATGGCTAAGTAAAGCATGACATGACTTTTATTTTCTATTCAAGTTCCTCTAGAAACAACTTGATCTTTGAGGGTGTGAGCTTCCATATAAAAGAGATTTTTAATTGTTCGAAACTGTCATTTCAAACAAACATTACTCCTATTAGAGAGAAGTCAAGAGGAAAAGATCCTTTGGTTTAAATACCGTGAGTCCGGATAGTAGCCGTTACGTCGTCTTTCCTGCATCATCCTCATAAACATTTTATCATGCACGTCTAACAGCAGAACTTACTAAAGACATGTTGTCCCAGCAAATAATTTTTTTGACGAGAATCCGTGCCGTACACACTAGTGGAAAATCCTTGCAACAAGTGCCGTGCGTCCCTGCAACATGTCCTAGTGTGTGTGTGATTCGTCTGTATCAACCTTTAAGGCCCGGTAATACGAGCAACAAAATCGTGCAACTTGTCGCGCCACATTGTTGCGTTGCAAGTTGCAGAGCAAATGCTGCTCGTATTACCACCCCGCGCGCAACAAATTTTCTTTGTTACAAAAAGTAGACAATGCTTCTACTTCGTACAACAAAGAAAATTTGTTGCGCGCGGGGTGGTAATACGAGCAACATTTGCTCTGCAACTTGCAACGCAACAATGTTGCGCGACAAGTTGCACGACTTTGTTGCTCGTATTACCGGGCCTTTAGCCTTTGAACGTCACTTACTCATATTCACGTGCAATCTACATTTCTCTGGCTTTAGTTTAACATTGTCGAAGGCCTCGCGTCTTTAACCACTGAATATACTGAGGCATTAATGGCAATTTAACCTGCTCATACTAAAAGTGTTACGAGGGACTTTTTAGGGATCACCTACTCTGCCAGCTCGTTTACTAGACTATGAATAATGGCTAATTACAAGCTATGTGAGGGTTGATACTACAAGGCAGGGTAGAGCCACGCTGGCCAACCAGAAAGACTTTCCTTAGTCGTTGTGATTGTCAGAAGGAATTCCTTACTCGACCACTTTCCTCTCTTAGGGCTGTACTTTCCAACTCAACCTCAATTCGTACCCCAAACTTGCCACGTTAGCTTGTACAAAGACTAAGTTAATGTGCGAGTGTGACAAATATCGACAGGCCTTATGTAACAACTAAGCTAAATCTGATTTCCTGTTTACATAACACTTCTAGTCAAAGCGAAACTATACGTTGGTCTTATGTTTGGGTCATAGTGAAAGAGGGTGTGTCAAAGGAAACTCAAAGCAAATCCTATGATCGAAACGGTCAAGGTTACAACATTTAAAATGCCTAACTAGCAAAAGCACTCAAAAACACATTAAGATTCATAAATGTACAATTACTGAAAATTTGTAGCGTACTATCGCCCCAAGTAAGGAAATCCGGAATGAAGCAAGATTTCTTGTCTTATAGATGCAAATGACCGGATTCCGGATTCCAAGGACTGGATTCCGGATTCCAAGGGCTGGATTCCGGATTCCAAAATCAAATTATTCGTGGACTCTGGTTTCTGGATTCCCTTATATGGGACGAATAGTCAGCCATTAATTTGACAGTGCGCTGCTTGTTTTTTTAGACCCGCAACTTTTTCTGCAACACAGCGCGAATTGTAGTTTTAGGTTTAACATATATAACATATATTGCGCGCAACAGTTTCAGGTTTAGATCGAATTCTACCTTTGCAACTTTGCTGCAAGTTGCGCGCAACATTGTAGTGGTAGATGTTGTAGTCAATTCATTCAAATTCAGCCCTTTTTTGTGACTAGTAGATTTGGGTTATCTAGCATTCTTAAAAGGAATTTTATTTTGGGACTATCGTCGGGAATTTAAATTTTTACCCCTAAAAGGTACCAATAAGAACATACAAGAATATCCTATATCCTTTCTCTTTTCTACCCATAATTTCATTTTATCATCAATTTTTTGTTTATTCTTTCTTAATAAAATTCTAGTGAAGAGGAGAGAAAGCAGCGAAAAGAAGATGAATCTGCGAGAAAGTTCCAGAAAGGTTTATGGATTGGTCTTGGAGCTATTGGTGGCGGGGCTTTATTAGGTCAGCTACCCATTAGTCCGCATTTTATGTTTTGATGGAATGGCAAAAGCAATTTAAAGCGAACATCCTCCCTTTTAGAAGCTTTGCATGGATTTGGGATTCCACAAGCCTAATGCATTTAATGTCGTTGATGTCGATAGCAAAAATAGAAATTGTTCTAATTCTGTGCTCAGTCAAGGTCATTAAAGCAAAATATGGACGTAGAACAGTTAGGGAAACGTCAGGGATTTCTATTATACCAAGGAAGTTGGAACAATGCCTGTTGTTTTTCCCTTTAAGCCAATTTACACAGCACAGTGGCTACGATATCATAATATACACCATAATTTTTAAATGGAATGATAGGTGATGTCCACTAGTGCCTCTTGTCTATCAGTATGTCATTGAAGACTATATCTTGTATGTAGGTCTCACTGGAGGTCTTGCTGCCCCGCTATTAGCTGCTGGTGCAGGAACATTGTTTGGTGGTAGTTTTGCCGTTGCCTTGGCATCGGTGAAGGGTGTGGCAATCGTCGCTTCCTTATTTGGTGCGGCAGGAGCGGGATTGACTGGTAAGATATTTATTTGAGGATGCTCCACTCATAACAATGAGTAGTAGTAAGTAGGGATCAAAGGTTCTTAAGAAACTCACGTGATATGTATACCACGTGATATTAACTATCCCGTGACTTAGAGATTGGTAAAGGAAGTTTTGTCCGCAATCAATGATGGTATCCAAGCAAATGACTAAGGTAACCACGAGCAACCGGATAATACACATCACGTGATGGGTAACCGTTGCTTGGCAACTGCATTCACTCGTTTGCAAAAGATAAACAAATAACAAACAAACAAACAGTCAAACAAACGAACAAACAGGGAGATAGCATTTCAGAAGAAGGAGAATATGGAACATCGCCAAATTCCGCACATGGGGAGGTAACAGATGACACTAGCTTCGCTTGGTAGCCATCTTATTCACAAGTTGAATGGTGTAATTACATTTGATGATATCAACCTCCAAAGCAGCCAGGCTTTCAGGGGAGGGGGAAGGGAGGGGGAGGGGGAAGGGAGGGGGAGGGGGAAGGGAGGGGGAGGGGGAAGGGAGGGGGAGGGGAGGGGTTGGAGGGGAAAGGAAGAGATTAAGGCTACCTCGAAAGCTAGCAAGTTACCTGTATAGTCAACTGATATCCAATGTTCTAGGTTTAATAGTTCCTGGTTCGATAATGCTTTTAAATTGTTTTTCTATTTAAGGTCAAAAACTAAACCGTAGACTTGGCGACATTGAACAATTTGAATTTGAAAAGCTGACAAAGGGTGATCATCTTAATGTCGTTATCGCAGTGTCTGGTTGGTTGAAAGAAGAACAAGAAGAAAATGGTGAGTAACGTAGTTTGGTCAGCATGGCTAGAGCTTACTTTTCTTTGGAGTTCAGAGTTTTCCACAAGTAAATCATGTGTTTATTTTTCAGCATTCCAATCATGTGGCTTCGAAGAGCCTTGGAAGAAAATGAAATTAGGGAGAGAACAGTACTGTTTGAAATGGGAATCCAAGTAAGTCTGAATCGAGAAAGGGGAGTTAATTGGGATTGGGGTTGGGGTGGGGGGTTGGGTATGTGTGTGTGTGGGGGGGGGGGGGGGGGGAGTTGTTAGCTTTGAGTAGTAGTAGGTATTCAGTATATTTTTATAATCGTTCTCCAACTCCTTTAAAATTAACTGTAAATATATGTCTGTATTCCAGTAAATGTTTTGAGCGGTTGATACAAGGTTTGATATATAGGATGGGTTCTTAACGCTAATGTATGCAAAATTATATTCTTTTCTTCTGCAATCAGGTATTTGACTGAGCTTGGTTCTTCTATTTCGTCGTTCCTCACTTCGACTGCACTTGGTGTTGCTGCTGAAGAGACTCTAAAACATACTATAATTCAAGGTACGACGGTACCGGGTTGTATAGGGTGGCTAGGGGATAATATGGCATCTTTCTCCGATAGCCCTGTGGTCCTTTAGATCTCTTTAACTTCCAAGAAAATCCAAGAAAACGTAAAACTTTAAACATTTTTACTCGTGCCCAGGCCTTTAGGCCGGGAACGAGTTATAAACTGCAAATGTTTCTTTTTCTTTTTTTCCTCTCGTCGTCCACGAGAATGCGGCATTCTTGCGCAACCGGTCACGTGTCACAGTTCCTGATTGGGTAAGAGTGTAAGAAACAATGCCCTTCATTCATCACCTTTGAGCGAGTGCGAACTCTTCTGTCTTCGAAGCTAGTGAACGCCAGTCAGGAACTTTAGGAATGCAAGATGGCGGACAGCTCAAAAAATAGCTTTCAGAGACAGGCTTTTCCAGCAGTGAGACAATATAAAAGGGAGCTTTTAACTCGAGATTTACCTAGACACTTATAAGAGCTTCAGAATGGGCTGTTATTTTGAGCCCGATCTCCAATACTTTGACCAAATATCGAGCTCTCAATGGAGTAGTTGAAAATGAAACTCTCGCGACTCAAAGCAATTCCTTTGAGCTGGAAATCTACGAATTTCTCACCCTACATGTTGCTAAACGAACGCATATGGAGGCAAGTCAATTATATTTTTCATTCAAGCATTCAAGAGATCTTGAGACGTTTTTGTAATGAATTTTAACACAATTCTGGCCAGACAATTTATTTATATATTTTCATGGAATCAAGGCTCTATTTGACCTGATGCGTTTGGTCACGTAATAGATAAAACATCTGAAACACGAACGCCGAAAAAATACACGATTTGTTATTGTGTCAAAAACGTCGTTGTAGAAGTCTTTACAGCAAACAATTGAGATATATAGTGAAATAAAAAGTTGAATAAACTGGTATATTTTTGCATGTTGGGATAAAGGCAAACACTAAGCTGCTGACAGACAAATTGACTAATCAGATATTCTCTAAAAAGGTCAAAAAAGGTCTTTATTATGTTACGGATATAGAGGCAAGTCAATTATATTTTTCATTCAAGCATTCAAGAGATCTTGAGACATTTTTGTAATGAATTTTGACACAATTCTGGCCAGACAATTTATTTATATATTTTCATGGAATCAAGGCTCTATTTGACCTGATGCGTTTGGTCACGTAATAGATAAAACATCTGAAACATGAACGCCGAAAAAATACACGATTTGTTATTGTGTCAAAAACGTCGTTGTAGAAGTCTTTGCAGCAAACAATTGAGATATATAGTGAAATAAAAAGTTGAATAAACTGGTATATTTTTGCATGTTGGGATAAAGGCAAACACTAAGGTGCTGACAGACAAATTGACTAATCAGATATTCTCTAAAAAGGTCAAAAAAGGTCTTTATTATGTTACGGTTAAGTGAAGAATGCGTGAAACGGCTCGGGGAAGAGTACGCACGGGGCCGGTCACTGAAGGGCTCCCGGGGCACGAGTGAACGCACGTGTGCGTCTAGTTAGATATAAAACTCCTCAGGCCCTGAGTCGTCCACTGTCACAACAACTTTTGTACAAGTGGTCACAGCATTTTACAAATGACAGCATTTTCTGTAGCAAAACTCCCTGTGTCACTTGTCCGATCCATACATTTTTTACTCTATCTGAACCCAAGGTAGTTGGTTTGATGAAGGTTGACTGTATACGTGGACAAGTCATCCCTGATAGCCTGGACGACTTGCTTTTATATCCCAGGATCGAAGACAATAAGAACATTCAAGAGTTATCTCGGCTACCAGGAACAACTCGCTTTTACATAAACAGGGTGTCTGGAATTTAAATCCCTTTAGTGTTACATGGTTCGGCTGGGTCTACATTTTCGACTTCTTTTCCGGACCTTGATGATATTTGACGATTACACATACCATTCCATTATGAAGATATCGTGATTATTTTTCCTATTCAAGGTCTTGTAAGTGCAGTCGCCTGGCCATTGACTGTGTTGAAATTTGGCTTCATCATCGATAATCCATGGAATGTCTGTGCAACACGTTCAGTTGAAGTGGGTAAACATATGGCAAACATCTTGATGGAACGACATCATGTAAGACTATTTAGAAAGCGTTTTCTGCCTCATCTAGACTGCGAGCAGTCCTCCTTTTCCCTTCAGAATCCCAAAATACGAGTCCGATCGGAAACACGGACGAGCAAGGAATGGGGGAGAGAGGGGGAGGGGGAGGAAAAGGAGGACTGCTCGCAGTCTAGCCTCCTCATTCTTCTGTCTCTCCCTCATATTTCTCCTTCTGCTCCTTTTCTCCTCCACCTCTTCTCATTCTTCTCCTTGTCCTCGTTCCCCTTCTTGTGCTCTTCCTCCTTGCCCTTCTGCTTCTCCTTCTCCCTCTTAATCCTCCTCCTCCTTCATCTTGTCTGCCTGACGAAACTTCTATTACGCAACTACATACAGTTGCTAATGTTTTGCCAAAACATTACGGTACGGTAACGATCCCTAAAGATTTCGTGTTGAATTTCTACCGTGATGATAAAACGATTGAACATTCGATGATTATTTATTTACTTCACACAGGGAAACCGTCCTGTAACTCTCGTGGGATTCAGTTTTGGAGCACGCGTCATATTCCACTGCCTTAAGGCCCTGAGCTCTATGAAAGGTAATTATCAATACATAATTCTAAAACTCCTTAGCCATGCTTATATGCTTACGTCACTAGTGAAAAGACAAGCACTGCTAATGAGCAGTACATTACTGAGTCTGTGTATGTTGCTTGTGGTTAGGCTTATGTCACTAGTGAAAAGACAAGCACTGCTAATGAGCAGTACATTACTGAGTCTGTGTATGTTGCTTGTGGTTAGGCTTATGTCACTAGTGAAAAGAAAAGCACTGCTAATGAGCAGTACATTACTGAGTCTGTGTATGTTGCTTGTGCTTATGCTTATGTCACTAGTGAAAAGACAAGCACTGCTAATGAGCAGTACATTACTGAGTCTGTGTATGTTGCTTGTGCTTATGCTTATGTCACTAGTGAAAAGACAAGCACTGCTACTGAGCAGTACATTACTGAGTCTGTATGTTGCTTGTGCTTATGCTTGAGAACATAAAGAACTGGTAGCTATGTAGGATAAACAAACCAACAAATGGTTACGAGAAATCCAAAATGGCTGTCGTGATGTCACTCGTAAGTGCTATCACGTGACCTAAACCCTTGTCACACGTGCACAGGTAGTGAGGGGATTGTACAAGAAGTCATCCTAATTGGAGCCCCTGTTACTGGTGACCCGAACGAGTGGAAGAGTTTTGACAAAGTCGTAGCTGGACGGATTGTGAACGGATATTACAAGTAAGTAGTACACTTATCAAACACTGTAATACATTTGAACTTGGAAGGCGTTAGTAATGAAGAGATAAAAAACGCGTGTAGGTAGATTTTGAACGGGGATCGATCAGAACACGAGAGAATTAGTTTTAAGTGATTATCACGCGAGTGTTCTGATCACTTGCTGTTTGTGAGCACATTAAGTGTTCATTTACACTGACCAAAATTCGAAAAGTGTGTGCGCGCGTGCTGTGTGCATATTTAGGAGTAGATTTCGTATGACTGTGAAAACGGCACCGCACGATCACGGTACGGTTACGGCAGGAATTCCGAATGTTTTTAATTTATAGACATCACAGCACTGACACGGTCACGGCACGGCGCGGTCCGTTTCACACTAGACTCGTACGAAATCTGCTCTAGAGTTCGCAGTATACGCGTCCTTCGGCCAATGAGAGCACGTGTTATATGATGGGTATGTAATACAAAGGTGTCCATACAGCAAATATATACAGTAAAAACCCGCATAAAGGAACTCCTGTTTTCTCAAGTCAGGGTGAAATGGTTCTTATAAATGGGTTGTCTAGTGAGAAATCAGCCTGAACAGGTTCTTAATAGGTTCGTATTTGTTAGAAAATGCTTCTTCGAGTGTGGATTTTAGCTCGGGAAAAATCCGAGCACTCAGCGTGTTTGAACCCACGACCTTCGGATTTCCGGTCCGAGCTAAACCACTGAGCTATCTCAAGGCTCTAGTAGCGAGCAAGTGGAAGTTCGTTAATTGTGCTGAGCGCATATTAGCGCGTTTTTCCGAGCTAAAATCCACACTCGAAGAAACATTCACATCTAACAAACACAATTCCGAGTGACAATCCATTCATCAACTTACAGGTTCTTATTTGTAGGAAAAAATAAATGTTCCTGATACAGTGTATTTCATTAAAATTTGTTATAATTAGTAACTTATTGAACATGAAGAGTCTTATAGTTCTCATTGCGCATCAACAACCAGCTGTAATTTAGGTCTAGTTCAAACGTCGCATCTCACATGTGTCGAATGCAATGCAAATGAGATGATAATGAGTAGAAACAATGCAATGCAATTTACAACCAAAACCTGTGCATAAGGAACATTTTCAATTCAACATACAGGGACTGGAAAAATTGTTCAAATGCATGCAATTCTTTGTACCACACAGAGTTGGAATAAATTTGTGTAACAGATGTATGCATAGGGAAGTCTACTATGAGCTCATGTAGAAAAAATGTGGACATTTCTTGTTATGGAACCGCTTGTAAAAGTGTCAATAGTCGCTGGTACTGCTCTATACTATTCATCAGGAGCAAGATATGGAGCAGCGGATGAATTCAGCACATGTGAGATCGGACGTTTGAACTAGGCCTAACATAAAAAACCAAACTGCAACATAAATTGCTTTTTTTGCTTTTTAAAATAAAATTCGTGGCCGAAGACTGCCATCCAAAAGGAATGAAAAGAAAAACAAAACAAAACAAAAACAAAAAACAAAAAACAAAAAAAAGAGAGAGAAAGCGGAAAGGAAAAGAAAGAAGAGAAAGAAAAAGAAAAAGAAAAAGAAAAAGAAAAAGAAAAAGAAAAAGAAAAAGAAAAGAAAACAGTCGAAACGAAAACAAAACATTTTTAGTCGATATCAATACAGTTCTCGGCCACCGTAGATAAGCTAAGTAATCAAGAAGTAATCAGTCACCATAGTTACTAATTAATAGAACGTTCTGGTTAATTAATTACTATGCATGGTGATTGTAGGGTGTGTCTGATAAGTAATTAGGTACTAATTAGTTACCATAGTTACTAATAAATAGAACGTTCTTGTTTATTAATCACTATGGTGATGGTAGGGTGCGTGTAAGTAACAGTAATGTAGTAATCAGTTACCATTGTTACTAAAAACAAATACGTCATGAAAAACAATGGTTACCAAGGTTACTGGTAAACAGATACTGTGTATAAAAAGCGGGAACTGCCAGATAGTTCCTTAGAACTAAATTTTCGCCGTTCTCCATATTGCAAGGCCCAAAACCTCCACTTAACGAAAAAATTCCAGCGATAGAACCCTCAAGATCCGGCAGAATTTTCTCGCTGAGTATTATAAGACTAATATCATGGGTGGAAGAAATTCTAAGAAAATGCCTAAGCAAGACGACAAAGAAATCACTGCGAGCGTGAAAACGAAAGTTCTCGTCGATTGCCATGTGGATACAAACCCACATCGAAAACGATGGTCGAGTCAATTAGCTCTGCCATCACATTCAAATAACGCCAGAAAAGGGCAACACGAAGTACGAAAACCAAGGCTTTTTTCGGTTGGAGTTTTGGATACAGAGACCAGGGAAGAACAGATTAAGAAAGAATTGGCGAAACATTTCTTGAGCGATGAGGAGATGGATGCACTGGTGAAGGATCTGGCGGAGCCTCTTGATATTCTGGAACTATTTCTGAACAGAAGGTGATTGAAGAACTTTTGTTGATCATAAACAATTTTACTTTTAATAGATGATCCAATCACTAAAACAAGTACCAGCTGTAATGAACGATTCGTTGTTTTTTTTCCGTTTGTTGTTTCAAAAACATTCAGTTAGAGTGGTACGGTCGTACGTTATAGCTTTTGTTAATGCTAAACTGAGCAAGAGAAAATTTGAAGCAAATTCGGCCGAAGCAGCCTAAAGTAGCCAGTCGAAAATTGAAATTTTTCATTCAATTTTCTCCTCAGTGTTTTGAGTAAGCGTAATCTCGTAATATATTATATATACAATGTATTTAGTTTTAGTGAAAAATGTAATTGGTACAGGGTTCCTTATACTTTTTGCGAGAAACGTGGTTGGGCTATTTAATTTCCCGTGAAACGCGGATCTGAATTTTCGCGTACTGGTAATTCGATCCCTTTACGTCCACGTTAAACCAGTTTTTGACTTAAGTGTGACCAGAAACTAAGGGAGTTGAAACGTGTAGCACGGGTCCCATGCTCCGGAATTTTCAAATTATGCAAATGAGGCAAAGGCGCTTTTTGACCATATTTGGAAAATGAAAACTTGGCCAAAAATATATTTTGTAGCTTTTATTTGAAATTTTTCGGTCATTATTAAAGTATATTTTGCATTTTTTTATGACTTTGGACATCCTAAAGTGCAACTACGTACTCTGAAAAGAAAGTTTACGATCAGCTCAAAATGTTGAGTTCTCAAGGCAAACAGTAAGTGGATTTACAAAGCATTTTATCGCTCTTTCAGCTACTTTAAACCACATTCAGAACAAATAAATAAACAACGTATTTAGTTTCTAACTAAGCGCTTCTATTTATTTGAATTTTTTTAAATAATGACTGTCTGTTTACGAGTATAAAATATCTGTAAAATTACTTCACATTCGAGGTTACGATTCAAGCGTTTCCCACTCCACATTTAAAACTACTTAACTTTGTGCTCTACACACGTACCTCAATATCTACCTTGTTACACATTTTTTGTAACTTTCATAAATATTGTAAATGTATTTATCTCATATAATCTTTATGTATAAGTATTGTGTGTGACTTTAAAAAGTCTAATTACAGATTGTTTCATTACAAATGTCTGTATAAGTATTAAAAAATAAATATTGTGGTCTGAATTATTCCTGTTTTTGTAATATTCTGAAGGTCATTCATTAGGTTTTCGCCAGGGTTTTGCGGATAGTCCTTTCCATTTCTGGCATTTATAGAGCCCTGATATTAAGTTTTGTATTAAGATTGACACATAAAGGGTGACGCCTATTAATAGTAAGCAATTCAAAATCTAGTAATCCATGTATTATTCAGCTTGTTCTGGTGTTCTGAATGCCTATTCTAAATCGAACCAGCAGTTCTAATTCAGTTGAGTTAGACGCCAAACTTTCCATGCGTGGCCCTTCCTTACAACGCGCGTCTGAACTGTTGTAGCCGGGTTCGTTGAGCGTCAATATAGTCAGGCTCTTTAAATCTGAGGTGCTGCCTTTGTGATCACATCTACAAGTAATTAGACCTACATGTCTTCTTGAATAAGCCTCACTTGCTTAAGCACCAAGACCGTAGAACGCCACGAACGCAGGAGAGGTGCGCGCGCTATCGGTTGCAACGGCGAATCTATTAGAGATCTACATTGTATCCCGTGGCAACCGACACCCCGGGTTGATGGTCTGTCATACTACACTACGTGACATAATGTAAGTTCCATAAAGATGTTGTGTTCGTGCCTTCATATAAAGGAACCAATAAAACAAAACAAAAAAAACACCCAGTACTTAATCGTTTTTCACTCTGCTATTAGAGTATGGGATACAACTAAGTTTGTTTTCAAGACCCTGGGAGATTCTTCAAGAAATCATTGCTTCCTTACGATTATATTGCCATTTTTCACAGGAAAGATTGGTTGTTGCTGTTTGTCTACCGTACTGCCTCTATCCAGGTGACTGTGGCAGGACTTCGACCTGTTTTGTGGACAAACAGGAGAATGTTCAACGTGAATCTAAGTAATATTGTAAGTTCTGAAGTTCTTGTTCGTTGTTTGTTTAGACCAGTCTTTCTCTGTATACTTTTGTGCGCCTTTATAGTTACTAGTGACGGCGAATCCGATTTTTAAAAGAGCGGGAGCAAGTCCGATCCTTGCAGCATTATGATTGGGTAGTATTTGTAAAAAAAGACTTTTATTCAAAGGTGGATTAGCAAGGGCACACTTTAACCAAATGATTTTGATTTACGGTTCTAACGTTGTTAGAGCAACGAAAAAAAACAATTTTTTTTCCCAAAAAAATACCCATCGACCACAAATATTATTTACCACTGAAAGTGCGAGTTCGGCTCTGGATTCTTTTGCGAAATTCTACACATGTTTACACAAGATATAAAGATTGAATTCTTATGTTCGTCTGTAGAGAAAACGTCTAAATGCAATGAGGACCGACAAGTCATATTTTGGCATCAACTGTGTTTTAGAGTACGGACGTACGAAACAATGGAATCTTTTAGTTAGACTCATGGTCTACTGTATTGGCCGGATAGGGCCAACACAAATATTAGAGGAATCGAACACCTCTGATTGAACAAACATTGACCCTTTCCAAATTTTAGAACAGGCCTACTACGGACCCTGAAATCGCCTAATATCGCTTAATATCGCCTAATATCGCCCAAGATCGCCCATGATCGCCCAAGATCGCCTAAGATCGCCCAAGATCGCCCAAAATAACGGCGATTTTAGGGTCCGGGGTAGGCCTTAAAACTTAGAAGCTGAGACCGAGATGGCTCCCAGGCGCACTGGTAATTGGATTTTCATGTGTTTTATCTCATCAATGTGCTGCATAATCTCGTCTGCCGGGATACCAAAATATGGCAGTCTTCGCATAAATGTGAAAACGGTACAGGTACGGCACGGTACGGTCATGACAGGAATTTCGAATGTTTTTGTAGACATGATGGCAGTACCGTTTCACACTCATACGAAAACTGCTCTCTGTCTCAATTGCTGTTTGAAACATTTCTGTCCCTGCTTCTATGGTCAGTGATTTTGAAAGTATCCATGTTGTGCATATAGCTATATACTCCTGTATTTATCTTTAAGGTACGTCGTCACACAGACTACTGTAATCCAGATATAATGGAGGAGATTTTGGATGCCGTGTCAATGGGTGGTGTCTGCCCCTTGGATCTTGACACCGAGGGTAATGACGATGATGATGATGATGATGATGGTATCATAGAGGACTCTGGTATCTCATCTATGCCTGAATATGACTCCGCGGCATCCAATACTCTTGTACAGAGCGAAACACCAGCAAACGAACACAGTGCAGAGGAAAGCTCGATTGTGGAGCAACTTCGTCAACTGGTAATGGCAAAAGAATCTGAACTGGAAATGAAAGCTAAGCAAGAAGACGAAGAAATAGCTAGTAACGAGAAGAGTTTGGAACAAGAAAGTGAAGTTGACGATGATCAACAAAAAGTCAAAAGTGATAGAGAAGTCGCACTGGCTGATAACGAAGAGCCAATGACAAAAAATGCGAAAGACCTCGAGTTGGAGGAAGATGAACAGCTATGTGCAAAGAAGGGTGGAGACAACGAGCTTGCTGATAATGAAAGAAATGGGCCGGAAAGTGATGACCGAGAAGAAATAAAAAGTTGCGAGGAGCATAGTGTGGTGGAGAAACTGCCTGCTGGTGGAGAAACCGGGTTGGCTAAAGATGAAAAGGCAGCAGTTGAAGATCACGGGGTGTTTGATGAGGAACTTTTTGAGGTCGAAAATACTACAAAAGACAGCTTAGTGCGTGGTGAACAGGGAATAGAACAAAGCAACAAAGGAGATTCCAAGGACGACAAATACAATGATAAATCATGCGAGAACGTAGACAAAGATGGCAAAACTACTCAGCCAACTTAGAAGAATAAGACAGAATCTTTGACTGGTTTTAACAGAAAGCAACCCTTCAAGGACTTATCCTTGTCACTTTTTATGGGCGAAACTTCTTGCAAGGAATCACGAAAAAGAGAAGATTCTAACATAAATACACAAGATTAAATCAGCCACTGGAGTTAAGAATAATGGTGATGGACGAAATCGTGAAGAAAAGAGAGATGGACAAATTGCAATTGCAAGACGACGCTATACACGCACAACTTCAGGATGCTTGCTTAGCTAGGCCATCCCCGTGTGTAGCTTTTTTCGGGCGACAAAAAATTCAGCTTTTTGAGGATCAACATATAATAATTGATAGATTATATACTTTTTATAAAACGAGTTCTCGCTCTAATTACACGTGACCTGGTCTCGCTCTAATTTCGTTTTAAAAACGAGAGTGAAACTCAACAGTTATACGAAAAAAGAATAGATAAGTAAATAAGAAACTAAATTAATGAACAAACAGAAATGGACATGTATATAAATGGTATAAGATTAACAATAAAATTATAAAGGCTGAAAGAATAAATGCGAGATTAATTTCTCTTCCCCTTTTCATGCCTTTTTTCCCTTATTGCGCTATCATTTGAGGAAATCATCAAAGAACAGGTACTGGATTTACGACATCCTTAATAAGCATCAAATTTTCTCATGGTTAAAGTTCTTTCTTCTTTGGATTTAGCAACCACCTTTGCGCTTCCAAATAAGGGCATGCATTGGAGTTGCCATGGTTACTGTTTAACATATAAGGACATTATTACGATAGCACGCACTGGGGTCGCCTTGGTTAATAGCTACTGTAATTTCTGATAAACGTCACCGTTGCCATAGTTGAACCTCTGTGCTGTCATATAAGGACATTATTACGATAGCACGCACTGGGGTCGCCTTGGTAAATAGCTACTGTAATTTCTGATAAACGTCACCGTTGCCATAGTTGAACCTCTGTCGGCTGTCATATAAGGACATTATTACGATAGCACGCACTGGGGTCACCTTGGTAAATAGCTACTGTACTGTAATTTCTGATAAACGTCACCGTTGCCATAGTTGAACCTCTGTGCTGTCATATAAGGACATTATTACGATAGCACGCACTGGGGTCGCCTTGGTAAATAGCTACAGTAATTTCTGATAAACGTCACCTTTGCCATAGTTGAACCTCTGTGCTGTCATATAAAGACATTATTACGATAGCACGCACTGGGGTCACCTTGGTAAATAGCTACAGTAATTTCTGATAAACGTCACCTTTGCCATAGTTGAACCTCTGTGATGTCATATAAGGACATTATTACGATAGCACGCACTGGGGTCACCTTGGTAAATAGCTACAGTAATTTCTGATAAACGTCACCTTTGCCATAGTTGAACCTCTGTGATGTCATATAAGGACATTATTACGATAGCACGCACTGGGGTCGCCTTGGTAAATAGCTACAGTAATTTCTGATAAACGTCACCTTTGCCATAGTTGAACCTCTGTGATGTCATATAAGGACATTATTACGATAGCACGCACTGGGGTCGCCTTGGTAAATAGCTACAGTAATTTCTGATAAACGTCACCGTTGCCATAGTTGAACCTCTGTGATGTCATATAAAGACATTATTACGATAGCACGCACGCATGTTTACTGATAAACACAAATTATCATTTGCTAAAAAATCGCTTTTTCGTGGCTGTTTTTCTTCTTGTCACTAAGCACCGAAGGAGAATAGAAGAGCAAGCACTTTGGTACAAGACATTAATATTTGAACGTAAACTCTGTGTTTCAAGAAAAATCCACTGTAAGGAAATTTCTCGTCAAACGATCAGCAAAACTGATTCTGTCTTGTCAATACTACAATACCATCAGTATGGGAGGAAGAAATTCAATTCCACGCCTGCGGTATCAAGACACGAAATTTCACGACAGAGAAGGGGTAAGTCTCCCTGAAGCTGATCTACAACAGGCGCGCACTGCATCTTTTCAGCGATCATCAGTAGAGAAAATCACCAAGTGTGGATCCCAATATCAAAAGAAGCGAGTGAAGAATCGTTTTAATGACATATTTGATTTGATGATCAACCGGGGAAAAGAGATCGAGAAAGAAATGCAGAAATATCCCTTCACCGACGAGGAGTTGGATACTCTGAGCAAGGATCTGGTCGAACCAATCTACGTTTTGAGAATGATTCGTGAAAAAACAATCCCAGTCAAAAGTGAAGGTATATAATTGATGAAACAACTATAATTTGGTATTAGTTTCATACATTGACAATAGAAGTCAGTTTTCTCGATATACCACACTCACCGATTCCGCAAATATGAACTGTGCAGGTTTTGCATCTACTTAAGACAACTTAATTCGTACATTGTTTAAAGTATTTTCCAAGTATTTTGGTCAATGATGTTTTTCTCTATCACCGAGAGAGAAAGAGAGAGAGAGAGAGAGAGAGAGAGAGAGGGGGGGGGGGGGGGGGGGGGGCGGGGGGGCAACAAACAAACAACTCCAATGGTTTAGCATCAATTTATTGGAAAATGGTCTAGAAAAAAATGACTTGTTGAATGACTTGAAGGGCGTTTCTACAACGGAAGTGTTAACGTTTGTATTGTTCTCATTGAAGAGGTGTTTGTATTATAGAGATACCTGAATCATAAAAATAAGTTTATTATAGAGATGTTCATCTTAACAGAGGTGTTTGTATTGTGTTCTTGTATTGATTTGTAAGAGAGATTTCCGTATTACACAAGTGTCTTATTATAGTGGTGTTTTTGTTATAATTGTCTATACACAAATTCTTGTATTATATAGGGCTGTTACATAGGCGTTCATACTATTGAGATCTTTATGTACAGTTTTAGAGTATTTTATATAGCTGTCCATTAAATACTGTATTAAATATTACACGATGACCATAAAAATAGAGGTTGAGCTATTTTTTATCTATGCATGCACGCACGATGAATTTACGAGATTACATTGGTTCCCTTAAATCCTGTTTTTCTACGCATCGCCCCAAGTAAGGGGATCCGAAATGATGCAAGATTCCCGATTCCTAGCGCTGTCAAATGGCCGGATTCCGGATTCCAAGGGCTGGATTCCGGATTTCAAGCGCTAGAATCCGGATTCCAAAATCAAATTATTCGTGGATTCCGGCTTCATGGGGCGAAACGTCGTTATCAAATGGCAGCTTGTCAAATAAAATCGCCATTCAAACCGCCGCTTCCGACGCCAAACAAAATCACCAAAAGTGCGGTCATATAAAATATCCTCCAGCTATATGAATAATGCTTATAATGCTTATAGGAAACAGAAGGAAGGTTACATGTATAAAAATATACACATTAAACTATATCTCTAGGCAAAAGGGACACTAGTGAAAAACGTCTGCGCATGCTCGTAGTCACGTCTTCGTGCTTTTGTAAACTATTATGCAAACTTCGCTTTTACGCTTGTCTGCAACAATGGTTTTCATAAAATGTCAAAACTTAAGGTCAATTCTTGAATTTTAGGGCCAGCATTCACATAATGTCTTCATTAATTATGAAATATCTTTGTCTAACAAAAAGTATACAAAAGAAATTTTATGTATACACCGAGAACACGAGCATTTCATTTCAAGCTGAAACACACCCATTTCTTATGAAAAGATCGTAATATGCACGCATGCGCAGACGTCTTTCACTAGTGTCAACTGTAGCTATATATTTTAGTAATAGAGAAATAAAGTTTTGAGGAGCTGTTGCACGCTGCAATTATTTTTATGCAACTAATCTTGCAATGGCGTTGCGAAACAAGCTGCATGAACCATTGCAGCGTTGCCTACATGGTGGAAAATCGTAGTAGTAACGATTGCAGCCGTGCACCACCCTTGCAATGGTTCGTGCAACTTGTTTTGCAACGCCAGTTCCAGATTAGTTCCAGAAAAAAATTGCATCGCGTAACAGTGCCAGTCACAGGTAACGGAAGATCGGAAAGAGCCGAAACTCGTTACGTACTTTTCTCCTGACTGCCGTTAGTGGCTTGGCGTTAAAACACCAAGGTGACTTTTCTCGTCGTGACGACCTTTTTGTCACAAGCTGAAGCTTATCTCCTTTGCAGCCCTTTTTAAGGTTCGTCACGCAATGCGAGGGAGCATTGCGTGACGAAATCACCGCCCATGTAAACACACTCTTAATTCACGCAATCAACGACAGAACTATAAATTGTTCCATTTGTCTGTAGTATCTCTTAAAAATTTGCCACAATTTGATCAACTTTTAGTTTAACTAAAAGTACTAATGCTAGCTAACAGCGGAGGGTGTTGGAGGCCAGTCACTATCGGAATTGATTTCATCCTCTATTCGTTTGTAGAGGTTTTTGGGTCGCTTTTTGCGTCGAAGAGTGTTGAGCATAGAACTGACACATTCAGAGGGAACTAAACAATCCTATAAAGAAAAACAAAGTTAGACAAATTTGACTGACAGCTCGAGTTGAGCCCAAATGGAGAATGTCTGCTTAGGACATTATGTTATCAAACCATTGAAAACCTGTGGTCTAAAAGATAAAAAACCCTATTTTCCAAGCGAGACCGAAATGCGACGTCTAGAAAGAATTTACGCCGTGTGAGTTGGACGCGCGCGGAATTGAACAAGTCGAGAAGTGCTAGAGGAAGGAAAAATGGAATTGGGAAACCAGGCGTAGCCGAGTCAGCTCTTGTTACAGTATCAAAATGTCTCCACAACTCAACATAGCACTGCTGCTGTATCAGTTCCTTTATGAAATACTATTTAGTCTTTGAATGCTAGTTTGTTATTTGCTTTTGCTTTTTTGATATTTAAGGGTTTTAATCATCTCATCTCAGTTAGAAGTTCTTGATCCACAGTTTCTTAATATGGATATCTACTATCAAAAATAAAATTGGGCCGGAAAAAAGGATAAAAATTCATTGGGGTTGAACCCCAAAACACTCCAAAAAACCCTCATGTATGCTATTCTTCATGAATAATTATACAGTAAGTTTTCTTGGGAATTGAAGACCTACCTCGATAAAAACCGACACCACGAAATTCGCCGCAACAAAACCTAATAATATGAGTCTGAACTTGAAATCAGGAAGGGGTAAAATCTACGAAACAAGAAAATAATTATTTATATGTAGAGAAAGTATTAGGTAAGAGCAAGTGAGGAAAAAATAACGTCTAAAATATGATTCACCACTCACCTCGAAAAATTCTAGAGGTTGTTTGCCGTCGTATAACGATAAAAAAGCTGTAAAAGCAGTCAGTATTACTAGAACAAGTAAAAACCAAACTGAAAATAAATAATACCAATGTTATTGATGATGATAACAATTAATTCTCAGGAAAAAAAATAACGGTTACATGAAAAATTTAACGCGTGAAAACATGGCTACAAAAAAAAAAAAAAAAAAAAAAAAAAACAGTACTGATGACGTCATAAAACATGGCCGCCACATAAGGTAATTTATGCAAACATTTCAATAACGTTTTGAAATGTGTGAGTTAGCGCCATAATTAAGGATCAAGAAAGATATTAAGTCCTTCGATTGTGGCACTGAATTTCAGACAAAATTCTCCTGTAAAAAATGCTAGCCACAAATGAATGTAGACCATGTCATTCAATGTCATCAAACATGGCTTCCACGATTTACCATGAATTTTTGTTTGTTTGTTTTTGTTTCATTCGTTCGTTTCGTTAGTGTTTACTTACAATTTCTATATATGGGAAGACGGTAGGGTTTACCACGAGAGAAAGCTACCGCAAGTAGAATGTACTGGAAACACGATAAGGTAAATAAAACTGTGTTCTGGTGACACTTTATGGTTACTTCGTCTTTTGAATTAAGAGCTGCTGTCACGTTTACGGGTATGAACCTAAAAAATAGCCATACAACTTTTCAAAAAAATTAAAATGATACAATTTAATTTTTCTATCTGAGACTAAATGGATTTCATTTTGCTTGTTTGTTTGTTTGCTTTTTGTTTGTTTTTAAGTCGTTTTTGAGGATCTATTCCCGCTTTTTTTCCTTGCAGCACATAACTTAGTCTTCTGAGCAGCCATTCCTAGTATCATCACGCAGACTGGAGGTTGCGTGACGACCCTACGAACAAACCCGTGTCCCCAACCCTCATGAATGTCCACCTAAGCCCGAGCGACGAGCGGCAGAAGTGGAAGCAACATACGCAGACTCAATAATGCACTGTACATTGTCTTTTGTCACACTTAGGCGAGAAATGCAACACTGAGTCTAGCTATCTGCGTATGTTGCTTCCGCTTTCCTCGACTTTTCCTGAAATTGCATGACTGACAACGTAACAATAGATTCAAATCGAGGCTATGGTTTCAAATCCATACACTAATTACTCCATTTTGTCAATCCAGCCTCGCCTTGAATCTAATGTTTCGTGGTCATTCAAGCAAAATCGGGAAAGGTCTATATTATTAAGAGAAGAAAAGTTAAGAAGCTCACCATGGCTGTTTCTGTACATAATAAAACCCTATGATCTGGACAAAGATTTGAACACCAATTTGTGAAAACAAAGAAAATAGGACAATAGGTGCCACAAGACTTCCACCAGGTCGACGTTTAACCAAGAAAGGATAAGGATACTGGTATCCCACTGAAAATCAACGGAGACTATGGATCAATTATTGTGCCCAGATAGCAGACGTAGACGGGAGAGAGCATAGTGTTTTTCGAATGAGGGGCAAAACCTGCCCCCCAGTGAAAAATACCCATACATTCTTTGTAAATAAAACAGAGCTTCTAAGATTCACCAGTTTTTCAGTTTTTAGGATAACTATCTGAAATTTTCAGTGATCACCAAGTTTGACATGCTCTTTCCGTTTCTGGCATTTATAGAGCCCTAACGTTAATTTTTGTGATTGACACATAAAGGGTGACGCCTATTGATAGTAAGCATAATTTAGAATAGAAGCCTATTCTCAAGAGGAAAGAAATGGGAACCCAAAGAAGCAAGTCGAATGTCATTTTTAAGTCTGTCTCGCGTGTTTTTAAGATAGCTAGTGCAGCGGTCTAAAGGCATGAATTAAAGCTCGAGACAACTGTTGTATGTAGCAGCGAAAGAGCGTGAATCTTCATCCGAAACGTAAACCCAGTGGATGTGTCAGCTATAGCTGGTGAGTTGCCCTATCAGCTTCTACGGACTTAATAAACATGATAATGATCTAGCCCCCACCGCAGGCGTCTTCTTTATCTCCTTTATTACTTTTGGGCCCCCTGTGTAATATGACCGAGAGGGACTGTATCATTTCTTGGCGGGAGCCAAGTCTCTCTCGGTCAGGGTGACAAAGGTTCCCATCAGAAGGGTTGCCTGTGGAGAATGCTAATAATAATGTATACTTGATTGTTTATAACGTACTGACAAGAGCGAGGCTGGTGATGATGATAAGATCGATATACGTGAACTCCCAGTCACCTAAATTAGAAGCGATCTGCAAAACAAAGACAGATTTTACACAAAGCCATAGCATAGAGCAACACAAAACTATAACCAGATCCAGATTATCGATCGCGCAAGTCCAATCCTGGCTTTATTTATTTAATCAGGCAACCGGTACTCTTATCAGCCATTATACAGGGGAGGGGGAGGGGGAGGGGGAGGGGGAGGGGGAGGGGATTCAAGGCTGGCTTTATTATTCAGAAGGTACCCCTGCACGTTGCTTGATAAGAGTACTGGATGGGGAAGGGGAGGGTGTACCGACGCCACGATCCACGGAAAATAAGATCAAATATTAAATATCCAAGAGCACCCAAAGTAATAGAGGGATTTCACGGCAGCCATGTTTGTAGTCAAAATAATAGAGTTTTTTCCCAAGAGAAATGAAATATTTTGTTATTCAAAAACTTTCTATTGCACTTGCCTACAAATATGGCTGCCGTGAAATCCCTCTATAAACCAGAGCTCCCAAAGTAATAGACCAGTTCACGGTTATATCTCGATTTCCCGAAACATATTCAAAGGTTTGAGCGAACGATGAAGACGATCACAATCTTGCTCTACTATACTAGCGGGGTAAAAATAGAAATACGTCTTACCGAGTACAGCATGAGAACTGACACAAACTGTACGATACTATACATTGCCATGTACTTGAAGCATGCAAACGACGTTACTAATGCACAGCGGCCTTCCCTGAAAAAATAAACGCGAGCAAGTTTTGATGTACGTCTTTGTCACTACCCTGTCCTTTCACTTATTTTTTTTGCGATATTGGTTAAAGGGATGAAAAATTACCCACGGGACTGCTGATTCGTGGCATGAAAGAAAGTTGCCTGTGAAATGTTTGGTTTGTATCTGTCTATTTCTTCATTTTTTTCTTTGTTTATTGTTCAAGGCACGGGAGTACATTCGACATTTGCAATGTTATGGGTGTTACATACGACTTCACCCAAAGCGATGTATCACCTTTCCAAGGGCGGATCCAGGATTATCTTCAGGAGCGGGTGCATCGTCTTCAGGAGGGGGTGCACCATCATATAAATTGGAAACTGCCAAGAGGATATTTTGGAAAAACATCGAGAAAAAAGGACACAAAGTCATCTCAGGAGGGGTTGCGCACCCCCTGCAACCCTCCCCTAAATCCGTCCCTGCCTTTCTGATCTATTAGCTATTTTTTTCGGTATTTTAACTCCTCAAAAGCATAAATATCTATACTTAAGTAGCTATTTTACGATTAGTTTCGTGAGAAGTCGTACCTTATGACTTTAGGGACACACTCAATATTTGGAATCTTTACAAAAAAGAACAGAGTATAGACATTAGTGAATAACTGAAAATACACTACCCCAGCCCTTCTCTCTCTCCTTCTCTTCCATTAATCCAGCCCTCAAATCATACCTATTTATTTCTCTGATGAATAATTAGAGGAAGTATTAGTTTTCTCGAATTTCATGCGATAAGCTAAGAAACCTTGAATGCTGTGACTTTCCTCTTTCCTTCTCTCTCTCTCGACCTCCAAACTCAGATTCCTATAATGAACAGAAGAGCCTAGACGCTTTCTAGTTTCCCTGGTTTGCACACGAAAAGGAACCTTCATATCAAGTATGAGGGGTTAACGTTACCTTAGAAGTAAAAGGAGATGCAATGGATGCTTCAGCTTCAGAAAGAGATATACCAGCATGCGCTGTTTTGAGTGCCTAAGGATGTCATTTGGAGAGTAAAGTTATTTTTGAAAATATACATTCTTGAGTTGCATGTGACGTCATGGCAGCCATATTGGATGAACTTCAACAAAAGATTTCTCATTAGCGTCTATTGTTTGTTCATCCAACATGGCTACCGCTTCATTGTCTTTTGATTACCAAAGGAATGGATGCAGCAATTGATGGCGATCACGATCGATAACAGTCACAATTATCAGTGATCCATTATGGCGGATGATGGTGATGGCGATTGGACAGATGATGAGTAGGATGAATTAATGATGGATATACGATCTACAAGATGATGAAGATGATGGTTGTGATGATGATGATGATGATGATGATGATGACGATGTGTTGGACGTAAACTTACACCGCAATCATTTGCTCCATCTCCACACATACCAACACAATAGCTGCAAAACCAAACAAAAAATTCAGTTGGTGAAAAACATCAAAAGAGTTCGACTGTATTAAACTTACTTTTGTAATAAACAACAACAACAACAAAAAACGAACGAATGAACGAAAAAACGAACGAACGAACGCACGCACGCACGCACGCACGCACGCACGCACGAACGAACGAACGAACGAACGAACGAACGAACGAACGAACGAACGAACGAACGAACGAACGAACGAAGAACGACCAGACGGACGGACGGACGGACGAACAAATGAACGACCAAACCAACGAACGCACAATAAACCAACGAACAAACAATCGAATCAAACGAAGCCAAAAAGTATATACAACACTTACTCTAAAGACTGTAAATCCTGCACAAGATGAGTTTTCTGCTCAGGTGACATCCTGGCAAACACGGTACCATACAATAAAATCTGTGGCAACACCATAACGTTAGGGATTTTTGTTTATCAAACCTTCTTCAAGGCTTTTTGCGAATACCCTCTGCTATTTGACAAAGATGCACTTGGTTGAATTCTAAATTGCCCTTCTTTTTTAGAAGAAATAGTCCCCTTCACAGTTCCCTGCGCCATCTTGAAAGGTAGCCGTGCCTTTGCATCGAAGCGAGACGAACGGTGAGCGTGCAATGATACAGACCTTTTTTAACACCTAGGATAATTATTCTCAGGTCTCTATCATTGCAAACTCACCGTTCGTCTCGCTTCGATGCAAAGGCATGGCTACCTTTCAAGATGGCGCAGAGAACTGCGAAGGGGACTATTGTTCTTCCTGAAGCGGGAGAAATAGGGACGCGGAGTACGTATGAACAATGTGCGGTTCATTTCTTCTTAGCGCTTAAAACATCCATGAAAATAATGGTAACGTATGATATTGCTGCTGGTGATGATGATAATGACGATGATGATGAGGCCAACATACCTTTTTTAACAAATCTGGTTTGTGTTCCCTTATATACGCGTATGTCTTGCCTGATGTGGCGATATGGAACGGTTTACGATGGCGATGTTCCAACTCTATTGTAGTTTCCTACATGGGATAAAGTGTAATTTAAAGCTGAAACTTATTGCTACAGAACATTATAATTTGGTTTGAACAATACAATCGAAATTATACTAACAGTCACGTCTTTACAATGACCACATCTGTACAATGACCCTGCAACTGATCCAATCCATACATTTACTTCATTTAGGAAACCCTCTACAACGACCACCTCTCCACAACGACCAGCATTTTGCGTCCCCTCCATCGATCCAACCCATAAATTTACTCTTTATTGAAACCTCTGTAAAACGACCACCTCTCAACAACGACCAGCATTTTGTGTCACATCCATCGATCTAATCCATATATTTACTCTTTATTGAAACCGGTGTAGAACGACCATCTCTCCACAACGACCAACCCATAAATTTACTCTTTATTGAAACCTCTGTAAAACGACCACCTCTCCACAACGACCAGCATTTTGTGTCACATCCATCGATCTAATCCATATATTTACTCTTTATTGAAACCGGTGTAGAACGACCATCTCTCCACAACGACCAGCATTTTGTGTCCCCTCCATCGATCCAACCCATAAATTTACTCTTTGTTGAAACCGGTGTACAACGACCATATCTCCACAGTGACTTATGGACTAGTTAAAAATCAAACTGACCGTCTATAAAACTAGACCTACCAGTAACGGTGCGTCTTTACGTATTTCACCAATCACATTCCACATTACTCGTATGTCAGAATCCTCTCCACAATGTTTGATTGTAACGTGAAGAACCTACACAATTTAAAACAAACAATTTAGACGATGCTTATTTAGTCAGAACGAATGGTGGAGAAAATGAAGGCTGATCCTCTTGTAGGAGGAACGATTGATACTTTTTTTTTTTTTCAAAACAGACACCCAATCATTTCCTCAGTCAAATTATATTATATTTATTTTTATCGTCGTTTCTGTATCTGAAGTCTCCCTTTGGTGGAAACCTTCTTTGGTAGACAGCCCTTTTCTGAGACAGGGTATCTGTATTAATAGCCTAGAGGTATTTCACTATATAACCCTAGTACTACGAATAACCGGCCTTGTTTTCTTCTCTGGGACACTAAAACAAAAGATAGCCTAGCACTGTGAGGGGTTCTTGGTAAACTGTAAGAATGCCTTGGAGAACACTTTACTTCAGTTCATATAACGATGGAGCAGTATGGTGGGAAACCTGATTTACCACATCGTACCCTAACCGTGTTAGTGCAATGATGTGTCTATAAAACATTAATTAACTGTGCGATGCGCAACCGTGCCGTTTTCACAGTCATACAAAATCTGCTTTATCCAACATGTCACCTAAAAGTTTGACTGTATATCACATGTTTCTAAATTAGTGGTTTTACCTTTTGATGATAGCCCACCATACCACACTCCCTTGAAACACTGACTGCAGTCAACATGTTATCTCCTTGAAACGAAAATAACAAATCAGTTCTATTCCTTTTTCTTTCCTTTCCTTATTATAATAGTGTCTCTTATTATCTAATTATACCTTCCTTCCTTGTTAGCATCGTTACTTCATCCCACTAATTCATCGGTACTTTTCATTTTTGGTGTTCCTAGTCAATACTTCCTTACTCTCTCTTTCCCTGCTCTCTACTCCTTCTATTCCTTCTTTTCTCACTCCCTCTCACCATCCATCCTCCCTTTTTTCGCTCTTTTTACTTCTATTAGTTTATCATAAGTCTACGCTATTCATATCTTACTCCCCTCTTATTTTTTTCATTTTCATTGGATTTTACCCCATTCTCTTTCTCTTTCCCTGCTCACTACTCCTTTCATACCTTCTCTCTCCATACATCCATCTATTCTTTCACTTTTTCACTCTTTTTTACTTCAATTGCTCTATCATAGGTCTGTTAATGATTTCGTACCTGTCACCATAACTGTTCGTATATTTGCTTCTTGTAAAACTGTAATTACAGGAGTCGTCTCTGGTTTCAGTGCATTTTGCATCACTAATAGGCCAATGTATATTAGATCCTTTTCAATCTTATCTCTATAGGAGGAAAAAACGTTTACATTTCCGTTACAACACGATCTAAGATCTAAAAATCGTCAGACTACTTGTCAGTCCGGACGACTTGTTACAGCTAAAATCTTGGCAACTTCGGTTAGAATTTTGTCTTTTCTGATCCGTTCATCATCGTGGGGGCAGAGTTTATGTGAATTCATTCAATATTTGGTTGATTTGAAATACGCTCCGCCCCTGATATGATTGACGCATCAGGAAAGACAAAAACCCTAACCGAAGATGAAAATAATACGGGTCACGATGCAACGATTTTCGTTGTAAGCTTGATTCACACTAGCATCGTAAGCGTCTGAGTCGGAATCAAAATTGAAATCGTAATCGCAAGAGGCTTACGATCTTGTGTAAATCAAAACAACGCAAGAAGAATTTATAAGCCTCGCTTCAGCGCTCGCTTTGTGTTTCCCGCGAGTTTTTAAAATGGTCTGGGAATGAGCTCTGCACGTCAGTAGCCAAATCTTCCGATTCCGATGCTTTGGTTCACAAAGGATCATAAGTGTCAATTGAAATCTGAATGGCAAGAAAAAGAAAACCTTCCGATCGTTCCGATTCCCATTCTGTCACCCCTCCGAGTCCAGGGTTAAGTCTAACGAAAACCTTCGATTTTAACCCTGGGTTAGCGGAGGGATAGCGGAGGGTTAGCGGAGGGTTAGCGGAGGGATAGCGGAGGGTTAGCGGAGGGTTAGCGGAGGGTTAGCGGAGGGATAGCGGAGGGTTAGCGGAGGGTTAGCGGAGGGTTAGCGGAGGGTTAGCGGAGGGATAGCGGAGGGTTAGCGGAGGGATAGCGGAGGGTTAGCGGAGGGATAGCGGAGGGTTAGCGGAGGGTTAGCGGAGGGATAGCGGAGGGTTAGCGGAGGGTTAGCGGAGGGTTAGCGGAGGGTTAGCGGAGGGATAGCGGAGGGTTAGCGGAGGGTTAGCGGAGGGTTAGCGGAGGGATAGCGGAGGGTTAGCGGAGGGATAGCGGAGGGTTAGCGGAGGGATAGCGGAGGGTTAGCGGAGGGTTAGCGGAGGGTTAGCGGAGGGTTAGCGGAGGGATAGCGGAGGGTTAGCGGAGGGTTAGCGGAGGGTTAGCGGAGGGTTAGCGGAGGGTTAGCGGAGGGTTAGCGGAGGGATAGCGGAGGGTTAGCGGAGGGATAGCGGAGGGTTAGCGGAGGGTTAGCGGAGGGTTAGCGTTAACCCATCTTCGAGCAACCGGTTGGGGCTCCGATTTTCAGTTCACACTGGTCATAAGCCCCTATTACGATTCCGATACCGACTCCGATTTCGACGTTAGTGTCAACCAGGTCTTAGTCTTCAAGCGAGCGCGAAAACGACCTTGTAGTCTTCTTTGCGTCACAGCCGTGTTTAATCAAGCATTGCGAGACGAGGCATGATCACGAAAGGGAGTCACAACACTAGGGGTTCTCAACAAAACTTCTACAATAGGGAGTACAATAAATGTGTCCATAAGTTGCAAGATAAATCTGGCTTTCGATTGCACCTTCTGCACTTTGAGATCATTATTTTTGACCATTTTTTTCACTTTTTATTTCTATACCAAATCTCAATAAACCGAGCCTAGCATCATAATCACGGACATGCACGTACCTTTCAACACGTTGAGCCTTTTGCCAGGTAAATTTCCTATCCAAGGGTTTATAGGCCAGACCAATGACTCTGTATCCTTGTTCTGTGAAGGTTTCAAGCTTTTCTTGAAAGTCAAATGGAACTGAAAAAAAACAAAAAAACAAAAACAGAAATTAATTAATACAAATATCATCGCTGAACGAAAAGAAGGACGTGCACAATATACAGGGGATTTTGAGCTATAACGGAATACTATCAGAATTTGGTTTCCATTTAGCACCAAAAATAGAATTTGTTATTCGCATATATGTACATTTTATAATATCTGAAGAAGAAAAAAGAAGAAAAAAGGAAAGAAGAAAGAAAATTTGTATTAATTGTGATCATTTGAGCGGAGTGCCTGGAAACTAGCTGTATAGCTATAAAGTGCTCTTCCACTATAAATGAAGCATTATTTTACATTAACGTGTTTTACAAATGCAGGTTCCTTTTGCTCATACATTTACGTTTATTCAATTATTCCATGAAGGCGTGGCCATCACGTGTTCATACTACAGCTATTTTCATATGAGTGGGGAACGGACCACACCCTGTAACATCCATAAAACATTCAAAATTCCTGCCGTTGTCATGCCATACCGGCACTATTGTCCCTAGTCATACGAAACTGCATTTTTTAGAAAAGAACAGTCTTCTTTAATAGCAGCCATGTTTAGTCACGTCACGCAACACTCCATCGCCACATGAAGCGTTGCGTGACGAGGCTAAACACAAAGAAGACGATGCAAACAGTGGTAAAGGTGCCCAAACCTTACCTGTTTCTGGTATACATAGTCCTGCTATAGTCTCTGGTGCACCCTTTACAAAGACATCCATGTGATTCACGCCCAATGTTCTGGTGATGACACCCATGCGTTGAATTTCTGATGAGAAGGGAAACTGGCGAATTATGGCTACCTCAAATGGAGTCTACGAAAAAATAATAAATTGACGATTATTGATGTCAGAAGAGGTAATAGATGAAGAGAAGGATGAAATGAAATGGGAAATGAAAAAGAACAACAGGTATATTTAAATGGGAGAAAGTAATTTTATACCAGTACAAAGAAGACACAAACAGAAAAAAGGAAGAAAGTTTGAAATGCAATAGAAAAAAAAGGAAAAAAAAAGGCAATGAACCATACAAAATGAAATACCATAAAAAGGAAAAATAAGCTGGGATAAATAACATTAAAAAGGTGTTGATATGCCCTTTTCTGAAGGATAACAAATGTTCTTATTGTTTGTTATTTTCTAGCACAACATGGTATAAACATCTTCTCGTTCCACCCCATTTTTTAGGACAAGAATCAAATAATACCCACAAACTAGAACACTATGGTGTTTAGATTGTTTACACACCTTTCCTTCAATGGCAGACTCCATACTAAACTCTTCACTATTCTTTGGTTTCACGGTAATAGGAACAATGTTCTCAAACTTCTCTGTGTCTTCTCCTGGTTCTTCCAGTTTCTGAAATATCATGATCATCAAATTACATAATTTATAATTAAGGTAATTTAGATTTTAATTATCATGTTGATATCAGGTGATTTTATAGGGTTTTTTGACAAGTCTGGCACCTTAAATAGGCCTTTTGCATCTTACGATCACATGGTACAAAATCCGCCATACAAAATCCCCAGTGGGACATCTAAAACAAAGTCAAGTCAACCTTGAATGGCTAAGGTTCTTTTGTTAAGGAGGCTCTTTAAATCCTTTTGCCTTCCAGTATGGCAGATTTAGTACCATGTGACCGTTAGATGCAAAAGGCCTATTACTTTTCTAACCTATAAAAAAGAGTCCTAAATTGATTCTCTTACCCAGTCTGTTGCTTCAAACATTTTAAGGTCTAGTGGATCCCCAGTGAGCTTGCCATCAATGATAGTCAGTGAATGACAGGTTGCTAGGGCAACCAATAAAGGACTTTTGGGAAACATGGTGACATCAGGAACAATATGCTCAAAACTAAGACAAAAAATATGTTCAGTTTTGAAAAGGCTATGCTTCACTCTTTCAAAAGAAACATCTCTTACACACACACTTGATATGCCCCACCCCACATATAGTGTGCCAAATCGAGGTGGGTGAAGTCAAACTATTATAATATATTATATAAAGATTCTTAAAGATTTCTATACCTTGCTTGAGTGATTGGAACAACACCAAGAACATCTAAGCCATCTTCTGTAAGGGTACCAGTCTAATGACCAAAACAAACAAGTATCAGCCTTATGTCTTTCCTGAATTGCGCTAAAGTTGGTGAAATTCACATCAAGGTAAGACTTATTTCACACATTTATAATTATAATAGTTGTATCCATCAAGTAGTCCAAATTACTCAACTTGAAATCATTGTTCTTATACGGAAGTGAATTTGGGAAGAGTCTATTACATGTACATGTATGTGTTACTACTTATATACTGTCATTGCTACATATAAGAGTAGCAAACTGCAAATGGTAGACTTGTACATGTAAAGCCCTGGGTGGTTTGGGTAGTGGTTTTCCTAATGTTCATGTGTTAATCATCTGCATTCTTGTAAACAAGGTGCATACCTTATCAAAACAAAACAGTTTTAATTTACCACACATATTAATCCTAAAGAAAAAAAAAAGGTTAAATGCATGGTATTGTAATGGAAGGAGGGGGACAAATAATTGAGTAAAATAACAAAATTAATGAAGGAAGGAAGGAAGGAAGGGAGGGAGGGAGGGAGGGAGGGAGGGAGGGAGGGAGGGAGGGAGGGAGGGAGGGAGGGAGGGAGGGAGGGAGGAAAGAAAGAAGGAAGGAACACTACCTTGATGGAGCAATGCAGTAAATATTCTCTTTCTTCAATCTCTGCAGTGCATATACCATGCCTACAGACATAGCTGCAGGTAAAGCAGGAGGTACAGCAATTGTAATGACATCCAAGGCTTTTAAAGCTATTTCTTTGGTACTCAGCTATAAAGAAAATAACAGCAGCATGAGTATGCAATCATGTTGTTGAGGGTCGGGTTGCATGATTGCAGTAGTGGGAGGGAGTGGGGTTGGGTACCACCATCACTATTATCAGTACCACTAACCACTGCTACCACCACCATCCTCACCACCGCCACTGCTCTCACTACCACAGCCACATCTACTATCACCTCTGCTGCCACTACCAATGTTACACTGCCACCACTATCACCACCACTATTGGCACCACTACCATTATTGCCACCACCACCATTGTTACCAACACTTCCACTGTCACCACCACTAACACCACTGTTTCAGTTGCCCAATCATTACTGCCACTGCCACCATTGCCACCACCACCATCATGATCATAATTGCCATAATCATCATCATCATCATCATCATACATGTACCATCAACAAAATCGACTGAAACATATCTGAACTGAATATACAATAGATAGAGTACATATCCATGACTTACCCCATGTTGTACAAAAACATACACACTGTATGAAAAGCCAAATAATGCTGAAAAAAAGACATATTAAACAATTAAATGAATTGCTTTGATAGGGAAAAAATACTAGAAGTGTGGCCTTGATTACTCCTTCTACTCTTACCTAAAAAACATAAAACTCCAATAAATCGCATGGAATCCCTGAAAAACTTGAAGCCAACTGGACGAGGATTCAGGATAGAGCGGATAAGTTTTCCCTTGGTAGTGTAAAATCCTAGAAACAAGAAATTAGAAACTTATTTTACTTGAGGTGAAATGCCACTAGCCATCCATGCCCCTTTGCCATGTTTGTATTTCAGGGGAAATGGAAATGGAAAGATGAAAGACAAAATGGAAGTGTGAAAGATAAACAGGTCTATACCCCAAACAGTCAATGATTTACAATGATTAACCATCATCCATGCCCCTTTGCCATGTTTGTTTTTCATGGGGCGAGAGACAAATTAAATGGAAAAGTGAAATACAAAATGGAAGACAGTGTGAAATATAAAGAGATCTATACCCAAAACAGTCAATCATTTACAACGCACAATAAAATGCAGGCAGTGAATTGAGCTCCAATCCCAAGGATGGCTGATGGATCAGACAAATATCTAGTTACATATAAGTCAAAAAAGGGTTTTGTTTTAGGTAATACAGTAGATGTACCAAATGGATAAAATGTTATTTTAAGTAACATTGCTTGCCATGTATAAATACTGCACTATTTAGTTGAGTTTGGTGCGACAAGTTGTATTGATAAGTTTGCAAGTTTTAAAATTTATTGATAGAACTTTGTCAAGTAAAATTAGCAACGTTGTTAGGCAAATCTGTAGGAATTTTTACCATGAAACAAATTTAAATAAATATGCACATCTATTTCCTACAAAACGTCTTGATTTATCTTAGCTGGACAACATATATAAGGTTTTGACATCAATGTGAGAAACATTAATGTTAAAATTAAAATGTTAAACGTGAAATTTTAATGTTATAACTAATATCAATAAAACTCTAGTCATGCCAACCAAATAGTGCAGTAAATTCAAATGTACTAAATCCTGTACCTGTGCAGACAACAACAGCCAATACCCTGGCTTTGCCATAGTAACGAGTCTGAATGATTTTGGTACCATTAAACAATGTGTGACGTTTATCTTTAGTAGTGTTGTAACACTCCTCTTTCTCTTCAGGAGGGCTAGCCTTTTTAGATCCAGCAGGCAGTGGTGTCTTGGTTACTGGAACACTCTCTCCTAATAGTAAACAAGATGTTTAATTATTAGTAAGAGTTGTTTTCGTATGAGTGGGAAACTTACCATACTGTATTGTAACTGTACCAGTATCATTGTTTCTATAAAAACATTCAAAATTCCTGCTGTAACCGTATCGTATCGTAACCATACAGTGTTCCCACTCATACGAAAACCACTCTTACTATTAATTATAGTTACAAATGACCAACAATTGATCCTTACCTGTCAACATACTTTCATTAACTATACAGTTGCCACTGATAAGAGCAGCATCACAGTGCATTAAAGCACCTTGTGGAGGGATGACTATAACATCCCCAGGTACCAAGTCCTCTGATGAAACTTCTTCTGAAACTATAGACAAGAGAAAACCATGCATTTCAAAATTGGCTCAGACCATCAACCTATCAACTATTTCAAAAAAGGTTGTTAGAGCCAAAGGCGACAGACAATAGGCGATAAGTGATAAGCAATACATGTAGGTGATATGTTATTTCAAGATGGAGAGGAATTATGGGGCATACATAAACATATATGGAGCATATATAAACACAAATAATCAAGACCTTTAAAATGGTTTTGCTGACTACAAACAACACTGGATATCTCACCAACAGGTGAGAATAATAATCATTTTGGCTATTCTTGAGATCTCCGAATGATCAGTCTCCTAGCTATAGATCAGTTATCAAGTATTGCCTATCACGTATCACCTATTCCCTATTGCCTTTGTCTCAGACAACCTTTTTGAGCTGGGTATACACAACATCTCTGAAAATGTAAAATGTATTATTCAAGAAAGCAGCCATAACAAGGGAGGGGAGAATATCCTGGGGGAGGGAGAGGAGGGAGTGTTACTAGGGGAAGAATATATAAAATCACAAGGAAACACATAAATACATTTGCACAAATCTTAAGTGTCAAAAGTTCTGTATAGCATACAGAAAGCTGAACTCTACTGTACCTCCATTGTTTCGCAGTACTGTTACATAGTCTGACGTTGCCACCATGTCTCTTAGATTCATCAAATGCTGCAACAGACAACCCAAACATATTTTGACTACCTGTACACATATGAATGACTTTGCTACTAAGGCAAGTACCATTATACTAATTTCTGTACATCTGTAACATGTTATAAAACAAACCTTTTTTTTTCAACCTTCGCAAACAAACTACACTGTCATTGTACAATCACTAAGGTAGCCTGACAGTTTTCACATGATATATAAATAGAATTTCTGTACTATCTGATAGACGTGTTTTCATGACCACATTTGAAAGTACTTAATATAAGTTTACTAAATGATGCATAAGTTATACCTTTATCAAAATTAGCTGTACATTGTTTTATAATAAATTTGAGTTGAATGTGTATGACCTTGTACATTTTGTATATCTGCAATCATTGTAAAAACCAACCTACATGTACAATTGAAAACTATCTAATATGTTGGTTACCACTGGATTCTATCTATGCTATGGATGATTTTGAAAACACTCAGGGTAGCCATAGCCCTCTGAACGTACTTAATATACACAGTCATAAAAATATGCTTGGTAGCTAATTGCTTTGTATGTTACAGTACATACCTTTTTTGTTTGGTAGATACTGATGCATATTGAACCAAAAGATATGATAAAAATAGCAGTGGCATAGTAGTAATATTCATCAGACATCCATAGACACACACTCCATACTTGAAAGACATAGAAAGGATCTAAAGCCTAGTAAACAAATATCAATAAAATATGAGTCATTAAAAGTGCTGGATTTCTATATAAAAGTACATCTAATAACAAGTAAACTGTCTAGAAGGGAGGGAGAACCTAATATGCATACATACATACATACATACATACTTTATTGTAAACTCCCAGAAATGCATGTATATTCACAAATACTGGAAAAATATATGTAGCTAGTGGTATCAGATGATAGAAATTAAGATTATGGAATTGAACAGACAGAGAGTTGGATGGATAGATTATGGGCAGAAGGATAAAGAAAGTGGCAGACGGAAGAGAAGAGGAAGACACAGGGAATGGGAAGGAAGGATGGATGGAAAAAGGAAGGAGGGGAGGAGGGAGGGAGATGGGAAGGGAAGGAAGGAAGGAAGGAAGGAGGGAGGGAGGGAGGGAGGGAGGGAGGGAGGGAGGGAGGGAGGGAAGGAATGAAGGAAGGAAGGAAGGGAGGGAGGGAGGGAGGGAGGGAGGGAGGCAGTGAAGGTGGTAGGGAGAGAGAGTGAAGTAAGGAGAGATGGAGTGATGAGCTGGGAGAGAGGAGGAAGAAGCAACTTGGAAGGAGGGAAGGATGGAAATTGGAAAGAGGGAGAAAATGAGTGAAGGAAGTAGGGAGCGAGAGAGAGAAAGTGTAAAGGAGAGGAGGAATGAGGGAGGGATAAATAAAATTATTCGCTGATAGACAAAATAGTAGGGGGAGGAGAAATAAAATTGAAGAGTTACCCATGACAATGGCTTATTTATAAGTGACTTTTTTATGATTTCTCAAGTTTCATCAAATGGTCCAAAATGGTATTGCTGGAATTCTCCATGGTGAAATATATCTGAACATCAACCAAAATTAAGTTACTTAGGCCATTTATATGTGTATCCCTTCACTTACAAGGAAATACACAAGTGTCAAAAGTTCTGTATGGCACATAATTATAAGCTTGAAATGAAAATCTCAATGGATGTTTGAACAAAATAATGCAGAGTACATGCAATAGCAAAGTTGGTGAGTACTGTACATGTAATATGTTTTGTTACCTCTTCCAGGAACAATCTCCCATATGACTTGACTTCAACATCTATCATGTTTTTGCCATAAATTGATTTCCTACCAAAAAGCATTTTTACCTCATAAGACAGAGAAATGGAATCACAAACACGAGATTGAAAGTACATGTATGTATAATGCCTGATCTAGCTAAAGCCTATACGTTCAACAATTTTTGTGCAACAATTATTTCTGATCAACAACTGCATGCTGGCAACAAAAAATATATATCATAGTATGCTAAATGATGAAAGAAGCTTTCAAACACGTTGAATGATGTTCCAGAAAATAGAGACATTCTATTTTCAACACCTGATTCAACTCAACAGTTATTGTTGATCAACAAATGTTGAAACCATGTATTAAGAACAAATAAATAATTAAAAATCATTTTTTTATAAATAATCTTTTAACAGCAGCATATCCACATAGCAGTTCTTCTGATCATCTCCTGGCACTCACACTGTCTCACTACCTCCAATTAAGTAACTATTTTACATTACAAGTACAATGCTCAACTCACTGTTTGTTTTTTCTTAGGGAGGAAAACCTGAGAACCCAAAGAAAAAACCCTTGTGGCATGGTAGAGAACAACACATCAAACAATCCCATGTAATTATGATCTAGTGAGCTGGGACTCAGACCCAGCTAGACTACAGCAGTGAATGGCCAGTGCTCTCACCACTAGGTCAACCTTGCCACCCATTAAAAGCAATACTGGATCCAACAGCTGGGAAGGTTGCCAGCAGATCAAATCATTATTAATAGTATGTACTCTAGGTACATCTGTACATGTACAGGGTGTTTCTAACCAATAATCACCTTGTGTTTGTTTCCTGTGATGAAAGGCCTGACGCATGGTCATAAATTTCTTTAATGGTAAGTCCTTGATCTAGTGATCTAAGTTAAACATTATTAATAATAAAATAAATATACAATTTAGACTTGACAATGATCCCTCTCTACCATTAATAACCACCTCTCTACAGTAAAATGACCGCCTTAAGCCTTAAGTTTGTATTTCTAACCTTAATAGTTCAAAGGAACCAATTTCTTTATTCCAAATGTACTTTAAATGTCTGTGAATAAAATATCTCATCTGAAAAGCAACCAAATACGAATTTAACCATTTGTTTTGTTTTCAGTGCAGCATTGCATTGCCCAGGCAATGGCAAGTAATGCATTGATGAAAACAATGAATATAGAAAGGTTTGCGAACATTTCCTGTTCTTCAAAATGTTGTGGGTTAATAAATACGGAGGTATTATTAATAGAGCATGTACATGTAATGCATACATATGGTTGCCACAATTGAGTGCTACTAATTCATACCACCACACCAGCACGGTTTAGAGAATTTATCATGATGTGATGCAAAAAAAACAGTATCCATGGCACATTCACACCAGGAATTTCCCAAAAACAGAATCCGTTTTTGTTAAGGATGCGATCACTGCACTAAAAGGGTCACAGCACATGCAGTGGGGCCCCTTGCATATGTACCAGTACAAAAACTGTTTGACGTGGGCATACATCTTAACCACTTAATCATCATCATCATCACTACAATTGCACCACCACCACCACCACCACCATCATCATCATCATCATTACCAAGTCCAACTCACTTAAAGGCACATCATACAAATCATACATACATACACCTATTTCAGAAAAGGTTGTCAGAGCTAAAGGCGATAGGCAATAGGAGATAGGTCACTCCACTATTCACGGTTGGGTTTTCTATTTGTTTTTATTAAGAAAGTCAACAATCAGACATTCATATCCAATGTTCGCAGCAAAAACGAATGGAATAACGAAGCTATTTTTAAAACTTCTTGATTGCTTTGGAATTTGAATGACCTATCTCCTATCTCCTATCGCCTTTAGCTCTGACAACCTTTTTTGAAATAGGTGTATAGTACATATTTTATTTGGTGATGCAGGATCTGCCTAATACTAAATGTTAAAAAATATTTCTAATCACTGTCTTTCAATGCCTTGTTGTAACACCATTAGAGTGTACACTGTAAGCCAAGAATACATGTATACATGTATGTAAGCTTGCATGTATTATTACTCGTGCCCAGGCCTTTAGGCCGGGAACGAGTTATAAACTGCAAATGTTTTTTTTTTTTTTTTTCTCTGTTCGTCGCCAGAAGAGGCCTTTCTTGCGCAATCGGTCACGTGTTAAAGCTCCTGATTGGTTAAGATCGCAAGGAACAATGCCCTTCATTCATCACCTTTGAGCGAGTGCAAACTCTTCGAAGGTCTTCGAAGTGAACGCCAGTCAGGAACTTTAGGAATGCAAGATGGCGGACAGCCCAAAAAATGGCTTTCAGAGACAGGCTTTTCCAGCAGTGAGACAATAGAAAATGGAGCTTTTAACTCGAGATATACCTAGACACTTATAAGAGCTTCAGAATGGGCTGTTATTTTGAGCTTGATCTCCAATACTTTGACCAAATATCGGAGTTCGATACTTTGAGCTGGAAATCTACGAATTTCTCACCCTACATGTTGCTAAACGAACGCATATAGAGGCAAGTCAATTATATTTTTCATTCAAGCATTCAAGAGATCTTGAGACGTTTTTGTAATGAATTTTAATACAATTCTGGCCAGACAATTTATTTATATATTTTCATGGAATCAAGGCTCTATTTGACCTGATGCGTTTGGTCACGTAATAGATAAAACATCTGAAACATGAACGCCGAAAAAATACACGATTTGTTATTGTGTCAAAAACGTCGTTGTAGAAGTCTTTACAGCAAACAATTGAGATATATAGTGAAATAAAAAGTTGAATAAACTGGTATATTTTTGCATGTTGGGATAAAGTCAAACACTAAGCTGCTGACAGACAAATTGACTAATCAGATATTCTCTAAAAAGGTCAAAAAAGGTCTTTATTATGTTACGGTTAAGTGAAGAATGCGTGAAACGGCTCGGGGAGGAGTACGCACGGGGCCGGTCACTGAAGGGCTCAGGGGCACGAGTGAACGCACGTGTGCGTCTAGTTATAATATAATACTGAGAGTCATAATGTAAGCATGCATGTATTATTATAATATAATACTGAGAGTCATAATGTAAGCATGCATGTAATGTTAATGGTAATAGTGAACAAATTTTCTGCATCATACAGTAAGTGGTCACTGGTTGATAAGTGGACAGTATATACTTGATAAGTGGTTGGTAAGTAGTCAGTAAGTGGTCCGCAAGTGGTCGATAAGGGGTTGGTAAGTGGATGATAAGTAGTTGGTAAGTGGTTGGTAAGTGGTCAATAAGGGGTTGGTAAGTGGTTGGTAAGTGGTCAATAAGGGGTTGGTAAGTGGATGATAAGTAGTTGGTAAGTGGTTGGTAAGTGGTCGATAAGGGGTTGGTAAGTGGTTGGTAAGTGGTCGGCAAGTGGTCGATAAGGGGTTGGTAAGTGGTCAATAAGGGGTTGGTAAGTGGTTGGTAAGTGGTCAATAAGGGGTTGGTAAGTGGTTGGTAAGTGGTCGGCAAGTGGTCGATAAGGGGTTGGTACGTAGTTGGTAAGTGGTTGGTAAGTGGTTGATAAAGGAGTTGGTAAGTGGTTGGTAAGTGGTCGGCAAGTGGTCAATAAGGGGTTGGTAAGTGGATGATAAGTAGTTGGTAAGTGGTTGGTAAGTGGTCGATAAGGGGTTGGTAAGTGGTTGGTAAGTGGTTGGTAAGTGGTCAATAAGGGGTTGGTAAGTGGTTGGTAAATGGTCGGCAAGTGGTCGATAAGGAGTTGGTACGTGGATGATAAGTGGTTGGTAAGTGGTTGATAAGGGGTTGGTAAGTGGTTGGTAAGTGGTTGGTAAGTGGATAAGTGGTTGGTAAGTGGATAAGTGGTTGGTAAGTGGTTGATTAGTGGTAAGGGGCAGAATGTCAGTAATAGTAAGGTAACGGTGAGTAGTTAACAATATAAGTTATAGCCACTTATGGTACAGTGCACATTGTTCACTATGACCATTGTTAATATAAATACAGTAAGTCATAAATTATGAAAGGTTATCTGTCTGTTAATGGCATCACTCACCAATATTCTAGGAATGCTAGAAGGATCAATAACACAGCTAAGAAGACTCTGTAAATAGATTAATATTAGAATGACTGACATCTGAATACAAGGGATAATCTAATGTACTCATGAATCTTATTAATAATTTCTTGCCAATAAGACTTATTAAGCACAATTTATTAAAATGTGTAAGTTTAACATAAATTGGTTAGCACTAGTATTAGAAAGATTGAGTATCGCTGAGTATCGCATACATGTACATAGGAAATGGCAGATGACAGCAGAGACCATCATATGAAGAGCTTTGTTTGCATCTGGCATTACCATGATTTCAACACAGGGGGAATCATTTCACATTTGCCATATTATAATCATAAATTTATAATTAATTTGGGCTAGTTCATCACCCTCCATTTCCTTGCAGACAAGTGCTGAATTACGAAGGGCACAGCTCAACATGATGGTGTACAAGGGCGCTTTCATTACAAGACAATTGCATATTATCATCAATATGCTAGGCCAAATATCAAACTGCCCTCTTGAAAATGCGCCGTTCAGCAGGCGAAAATTGAATTTGATGGGCCGCAAATACATTTAACAAGTGACAAGTTATATATGCACTTTTGCACTAAATGCCTTTTTTTAAAAAAAAGCCTCTCAAATTGGACATTTCTGTTAATATATTTTAAAAAAAGGTACCTTTATGACAATATGAAAAAAATACAAGTTGATGACCAATTTAAAAGTGTTCAAAGTAGACAGAGTGTGTGTTACTTGATTATTATTTTTTGGCTAATTTATTTCTTTATTGGACAGATTTTACGGCCTCATGCTTAATGCCTGAAATATCATATCCTCTACAGTGTTTAAAAGGAACGGTTTCTGATCTTGCCTCCAACACCCAAAATAAAAAATGATACAATCAGTGTCATAAATATTGCTGTTGTTTTTATTAACAATACACATGTCTATAATGTGTTATTTCTCAGCATAATACTGAATATCAATAACAAAATATGTACATTACGGTCAACTTCTTATACTACACTAAACAAATTAGAATTTTTAAATTAAAAAGCCCAGAAAGTTACAAAATGAATTAAAATGTTGTACAGAATTTCCATGTTCCTCAATAAAGCACCTTATTGTGAATTTTGAAATCGATGTACAGTTCCCTAATTTGCGTTGCCAACTACTCGTTGTAAATGGACATAAATGTATACTCATAGCAAAACGATCTGCTAACAAATATTCATAGTCAGTGGACATAAATTTATGCCTGTAGATAAATGATGGGCTACCAAATATTCATAGTCAGTGGACATAAATTTATGCTTGTAGATAAATGATGCACTACCAAATATTTGTTGTCAGTGGACATAAATTTATGCTCGTAGATAAAATGATGGGCTACCAAATATTGATAGTCAGTGGACATAAAAATTATCGTAAGTTCGAACAAATTTCCCTACAAAAATCCATTTTTTCATAAGCTAGAATAATGAACTTTTTTTCTAAATTTGATATGATATAGATTTTTACATGATTGTGTTTTCAATTAAGCGAATAAAAATTATATGGTCCCGTGCAAAATTAGCTTGTTTCATGCCCATGAAGTTGCTAAAAAGGTCAAAAAATGCCTTCCGGAAGTGCCGCCATCTTGAAAATGACGTGACAGCGCGAGCTCTATTCAAATTTTGTTGATGAAAACAAGCGCACGCTCACTGTTTTTTTCCTAAAAAGAAAACATTTTTGCTTATTTTTCTAATCTTTTGCTTGTTAAAATCATTGATTGTGCAAGTATTTAGGGGAGGGCCAACTTTTTTATACATAAGGAAAGGGAGGGCCACTCAAAATTATACAGGCCAAAAATAAAATGCACCAGCCCTCCCCCCCCCCCCCCTTCTAATTATTGACCTGTCCCTTAAAAGAAGTTTAAAGGAAAGGAAATACTAATAAGTTGTATTTGAAACACTTTCAGTCTTAACGAAAAATCACGATGTTCTCACCTGTTGTCATTTTGCCGCTCGATTCGCTTGAATGAACATTTGGGGAGTGGACTTATTAAATTTTTCCAAAAATCGTCGCTAATTTTACTGGAAAGGTCACCAGACATCTTCTAATTTATGTCCTTTGAGAACATAAATTTATTTTCTCTTACAAGGGGCATAAATTTATGTCCTGTGAGAGCATAAATTTATGTTTTCTCTTACAAGGGACATAAATTTGTCCTTTGTACCAGAGCATAAATTTATGTTTTCTCTTACAAGGGGCATAAATTTATGTCCTTTGTGTGCAAGCATAAATTTATAAATGTTTTCTCTTACAAGGGACATAAATTTATATTCATTGTGTGAGAGCATAAATTTATGTTTTCTGTTACAAGGGACATAAATTTATGTCCTTTGTGTGAGAGCATAAATTTATGTTTTCTCTTACAAGGGACATAAATTTATGTCCTTTGTGTGAGAGCATAAAACGCTCCACCATTTTAAAGTGGAAAACCCCATTTTAAAGTGGAAAATACAATCAGTCTGACCTCTGTCTAGGGACAGTCCACAAGTTTGACCAATGAGAGAAGGTTTTAAATCAAGGCTTTTAGACCTTGAGGACTGTCCTCAGTGTTATCCAATCACAAGCTGATACTCAGAGGACTGTCCACCAGATAGACCAATGAGAGCACATGATCATCAGAGCATGAAATCATAATCTGATAAGCTGTGGACTGTTCTCTGTGTTAGCCAATGAAATCATGTTTGTCTGGTTAACACATGTCATCATTAATAGCTATGGATTGCAGAACACATTCCACATTCATATACTAACTTGAAATCCTCAATGTGCTTCATTTAGGTCGTTTGGCTTTTTGAATAATGCAGATAATGCAAAGTTAAAGTTTCATTTTAGGTTTTGATATTTTGGCACTCACTAAGAAAATACATACAGATTTATTACTTTAACGATGGAATGAAACGGCTTCAACAAAGTGCATTTCTTTCAATGGGCAAAGTGGCTACAAAAAGCCTAAAAGCTTATATATTTTGAAAATATTGTCCAAGCTAGCAAGTAATTTTTGAGTCCGATAACTAACGAACAGGACTGTCCTCGGTGTTATCCAATCACAGGGTCGTACTCAGAGGACTATCCCCACGCTAGACCAATGAGAACAAGTTTTCATCAGAGCATGAAATCAAACTCTGATAAGCCGTGGACTGTTCTCTGTGTTAGCCAATAAAATCACATTTCTCAGGTTAACACATGTCATCATTAATAGATTTTGATCACAACACAATTATTACTTTGTCGGTCTCGCTCTTCTCTTCTAGCAACTTTTACAAAATGCGCCAAAACACAATTAAAGTTTGTCACTTTGTATTATTTGCACTGAGTTTCCCACTTGTCTTTCTTCAGTTCTATGTACAGGGTAATATCAAAGCAAAAGAGTTGCTGCTTATTAAAGATTTAGCCTGAAAACTTTGGCCACTTGGATTCAGACAGATCGCAAGTTCATTTGCAACTTCCGAACTTCGTTCAGTGAACCGTAACATGTTAATTAAGACTGTTAAAATTCAAAATTCATATATCTTTTGAAATATCTCCCGAACTTCTGTCTAAATACAGCTCAAAACTACTTAAGCGAAATTTTTATGATAAATTGCATCCAGTAAAATTATCTGTTGCTGTTTTCAAGTTAAATTTCGGGACGGATATTTGAATTGTAAATTAACCTCCGGTTACGGTTCACTGAACTTCTTTCGGAAAGTTTAAATAATAATAATAATAATAATAATAATAACTTTATTATTGGTACTTTGGTATTTTCATACATGAGTGTGGTCCAATAATTAAATAAAAAACAACAGAGAATAATGCATATTTCTAAATATATATATATATCTAAATATATATAAGTATATCATCTAACTCCAGGTCTGATTCAAATCTATATTTGTTGAGTTTGATATCTCTATTTGAAATTAGTTTTATTTGTATATATAAATAGATATATATTTAAAATATTAACAGTAACTGTAAGTAATACAATAATAATTAAAGGAAACATCTGAATCCCAATGGCCAAAGTTTCGTGAAATTTCCTGCAGTTAACGTTTAGCTTTGCATTATGATTTTCGTTGTATATAAGTCTCTAACTGTTCGTGTAGATTTTCAACGAAGAACTGTCCTGAATGCAACTTTAGACCAATTAGCGAAGCCGATCATCTATCATCCATTAGCTAAACGTCAAATAGCGGCACGTTTGTCTAATCGCAACGTCGTGATCAGACAGAACAAGCCTATATTGCTTCAAAGCAATGATGTTTCGGCCCGCTCAAAACCCTTTACGAGACTTGGAGTTCTAACTTGCAAAGAAAAATGTAAACTGAAAATCAAATTCATTAATATCAGCGGGATTCATTGTGACTCAATGCAGCAATGCAACAAACCTCGATAAACAGCCTTTAGTTTAGGGCTGTAAATCCTGCAAATCCGTGTGTTTTAATGACAATTTTGCCATAAAATTTCCAATGACTATTATAAATAGAGCGTAAACTCATTCATCGAGATTTCTATGATTTCCTCTCGTGCCAGATTGGCTAATTTCACACAAGTGATTAAATGGGCGTGTATGATTGTTACAAGTTCTATTCCCGACCAATCAGAAAGAGGTGTTCCCACGGTCAAATAAACAATAGATAACACAATCTTTGCAAAACGTTTTAGCGCTTCCTTTCATGCGATTGGATGTCGGTGACAGGCACGTCAAATATCATTTGTTGGTAGGTTTTCACCAACAATTTTTTAATAGACGTGAAAAGAATGCGACATATAATTGGATGTGTTATAAAAGTATGACAGCTAATTGACAGACGAGCCAAAAATTATGGGTTAGCAAACCAAACACAGTAACTGTTTCGGCCTGAGGGCCGAAACAAAAAAAAATATTAAAATAATACGAGCGAAATCACCGACGTGCTAGCTACACGAGCGAGAAATGCTGGCAGCAATTGCTGGCGATAAAGGCGGCGTAACATGAAAGATTGATTTTCATAAACAAATGTGGTGTACGAAATTGTAACATTGGCGATGTCAAAATATCGTGTCGCCTGTGCAAGCAAAAAATCGCCCGTATAACCACGGCTTTAATATACCCTGGGTCCAGGGATTTATTGTCTCGTTCCTACGTTTATTTGCTGTCGTTTGCATCTACACCTGTAAGCATGTACACTGTTCGCTAAAACGTTCTTAGATAAAGAAGTTAGTCAACCGGAACGTTAATCAGGTTTGGCGGCCGCTAAAAATAATGCAGTCAAAAAAGGCAGAATTCTTGGAGAATTCTTTCTCTGGATTTGAGAAACAAAGTCGTTGAGTTTATGGAAAAACGTTTCAGTGACATATTCTAGAAAAAGTTTGCAAATTCTTCGATTTCTTTGAAAGGTCAACATTCCGGTTGACTGACTTCTTATATGTTTCGGCAACATGTTCCAGTGTTCGATGTTATCGCCGCCGATTCAATGTATTAAATCTTGTAAATAAAATATCGAGTTTCAGCCACTATAGAATTCACCTCGGATTTGGTTCATGGTGATTGATGCTGAAAGATTGTTATTAGTGTTTAGCGAAACTTTAGACTGATTCCATACTAGTAAGTTGGTTCCAGTTCGCTCTCTGTCGATTTTTTTTGTCGTTCAACGTTTGTACAAAAAATCGTCAGAAGGTGGTAAGTCGCTAGTTGAGCAAACTACCAAAATATTAAAAAGGGCGAAAACTACAACTTATGGAATCCATTTAGTGAAACTTTTATAGAACAAGTGATTGCAGTTTTCAAGTTAAATTTCGAAAGATATTTGAATTGTGATAACCTCGTTACGGTTCACTGGAATTCTTTCGGAAGGTTCAAAGGCGGAAACATCTGAATCCAAATGGCAAGAGCGCCACATATTTGACCTCATGCATGTCACCATGACTGTCAACAAAACGTGATTTTTTGAGTGATCGAGTGTACGTATTAACGCGCATTGACATTTTCTCTTCCATTGGATATTTTGAATATTGAATTGAATATTTTACTTGGCCTACTTATGTCGGAATTTGCAAATATAATTATAAAACACGAGTAAATATATTAAAAACAATCATAAATCAATCTTGATCTGTTTCAAAATGGTAAAAATTAATCGATGAATATGTTATTTGTACTTGTTCGAATGTTATCCTTAGGTCTTTGGCACATTCTCGACTACGACGATAATCTCGAACCTAGACTCCGTTTCGGCCTACAGCCTGGGCATGAGTAAAACACCGCCTTGATCATTGCAAATTTTTCGTGCATCATTAAGTATATTCAAAGAATTTTATAATAGTCATGTGAACGTTATGTCAATGTGGAATATTCTTTTTTCTGTTGCGATTAAACTTGGCCGATGGGTTAAGTGTGAGGACGGTTGCAAGCCGCCATTTGACGTTTAGCAAATCGCTAATGATGATCGGCTTCTCTGATTGGTCTAACTTGCGGATAGTCCTCGAAGTAACTTGAAGTAAGTTGCATTTAGGACAGTTCTCGTTGAAAATCTACACGAACAGATGGAGATATATATATACAACGAAAATCATAAGGCAAAGCCAAACGTTAACTGCAGGGAATTTAACGAAACTTTGGCCATTTGGATTCAGATGTTTCCGCCTTAGAACCTTCCGAAAGAATTCCAGTGAACCATAACGAGGTTATATTCACAATTCAAATATCTCCCGAAATTTAACTTGAAAACTGCAATCACTTGTTCTATAAAAGTTTCACTAGATGGATTCCATAAGTTGTAGTTGAATCGGCGGCGATAACATCGAACACTGGAATCACCAGATGTAACAATATACCCTTCGTTAAAACATATAATTAAGAAGTCAGTCAACCGGAATGTTGACCTTTCAAAGAAATCGAAGAATTTGCAAACTTTTTCTAGAATATGTCACTGAAACGTTTTTCCATAAACTCAACGACTTTGTTTCTCAAATCCAGAGAAAGAATTCTCCAAGAATTCTGCCTTTTTGACTGCATTAGTTTTAGCGGCCGCCAAACCTGATTAACGTTCCGGTTGACTAACTTCTTTATCTAAGAACGTTTTAGCGAACAGTGTACTAGCCTCCTGCGCAGACGTTTTTAGTCTCGATCCAGTAAATTTCCCAGGGAAATTTACTGGATCGAGACTAAAAACGTCTGCGCAGGAGGCTAACAGTGTACATGCTTACAGGTGTAGATGCAAACGACAGCAAATAAACGTAGGAACGAGACAATAAACCCCTGGACCCAGGGTATATTAAAGCCGTGGTTATACGGGCGATTTTTTGCTTGCACAGGCGACACGATATTTTGACATCGCCAATGTTACAATTTCGTACACCACATTTGTTTATGAAAATCAATCTTTCATGTTACGCCGCCTTTATCGCCAGCAATTGCTGCCAGCATTTCTCGCTCGTGTAGCTAGCACGTCGGTGATTTCGCTCGTATTATTTTAATATTTTTTGTTTCGGCCCTCAGGCCGAAACGTTACTGTGTTTGGTTTGCTAACCCATAATTTTTGGCTCGTCTGTCAATTAGCTGTCATACTTTTATAACACATCCAATTATGTGTCGCATTCTTTTCACGTCTATTAAAAAATTGTTGGTGAAAACCTACCAACAAATGTTATTTGACGTGCCTGTCACCGACATCCAATCGCATGAAAGGAAGCGCTAAAACGTTTTGCAAAGATTGTGTTATCTATTGTTTATTTGACCGTGGGAACACCCCTTTCTGATTGGTCGGGAATAGAACTTGTAACAATCATACACGCCCTTTTAATCACTTGTGTGAAATTAGCCAATCTGGCACGAGAGGAAATCATAGAAATCTCGATGAATGCGTTTACGCTCTATTTATAATAGTCATTGGAAATTTTATGGCAAAATTGTCATTAAAACACACGGATTTGCAGGATTTACAGCCCTAAACTAAAGGCCGTTTATCGAGGTTTGTTGCATTGCTGCATTGCAACATTGCTTAAAAACTTTCCGCTTAGTTGAGTCACAATGAATCCCGCTGATATTAATGAACAAATTTGATTTTCAGTTTACATTTTTCTTTGCAAGTTAGAAGTCCAAGTCTCGTAAAGGAATCTAAAGGGTTTTGAGCGGGCCGAAACATCATTGCTTTGAAGCAATATAGGCTTGTTCTGTCTGATCACGACGTTGCGATTAGACAAACGTGCCGCTATTTGACGTTTAGCTAATGGATGATAGATGATCGGCTTCGCTAATTGGTCTAAAGTTGCATTCAGGACAGTTCTTCGTTGAAAATCTACACGAACAGTTAGAGACTTATATACAACGAAAATCATAATGCAAAGCTAAACGTTAACTGCAGGAAATTTCACGAAACTTTGGCCATTGGGATTCAGATGTTTCCTTTGAACTTTCCGAAAGAAGTTCAGTGAACCGTAACCGGAGGTTAATTTACAATTCAAATATCCGTCCCGAAATTTAACTTGAAAACAGCAACAGATAATTTTACTGGATGCAATTTATCATAAAAATTTCGCTTAAGTAGTTTTGAGCTGTATTTAGACAGAAGTTCGGGAGATATTTCAAAAGATATATGAATTTTGAATTTTAACAGTCTTAATTAACATGTTACGGTTCACTGAACGAAGTTCGGAAGTTGCAAATGAACTTGCGATCTGTCTGAATCCAAGTGGCCAAAGTTTTCAGGCTAAATCTTTAATAAGCAGCAACTCTTTTGCTTTGATATTACCCTGTACATAGAACTGAAGAAAGACAAGTGGGAAACTCAGTGCAAATAATACAAAGTGACAAACTTTAATTGTGTTTTGGCGCATTTTGTAAAAGTTGCTAGAAGAGAAGAGCGAGACCGACAAAGTAATAATTGTGTTGTGATCAAAATCTATTAATGATGACATGTGTTAACCTGAGAAATGTGATTTTATTGGCTAACACAGAGAACAGTCCACGGCTTATCAGAGTTTGATTTCATGCTCTGATGAAAACTTGTTCTCATTGGTCTAGCGTGGGGATAGTCCTCTGAGTACGACCCTGTGATTGGATAACACCGAGGACAGTCCTGTTCGTTAGTTATCGGACTCAAAAATTACTTGCTAGCTTGGACAATATTTTCAAAATATATAAGCTTTTAGGCTTTTTGTAGCCACTTTGCCCATTGAAAGAAATGCACTTTGTTGAAGCCGTTTCATTCCATCGTTAAAGTAATAAATCTGTATGTATTTTCTTAGTGAGTGCCAAAATATCAAAACCTAAAATGAAACTTTAACTTTGCATTATCTGCATTATTCAAAAAGCCAAACGACCTAAATGAAGCACATTGAGGATTTCAAGTTAGTATATGAATGTGGAATGTGTTCTGCAATCCATAGCTATTAATGATGACATGTGTTAACCAGACAAACATGATTTCATTGGCTAACACAGAGAACAGTCCACAGCTTATCAGATTATGATTTCATGCTCTGATGATCATGTGCTCTCATTGGTCTATCTGGTGGACAGTCCTCTGAGTATCAGCTTGTGATTGGATAACACTGAGGACAGTCCTCAAGGTCTAAAAGCCTTGATTTAAAACCTTCTCTCATTGGTCAAACTTGTGGACTGTCCCTAGACAGAGGTCAGACTGATTGTATTTTCCACTTTAAAATGGGGTTTTCCACTTTAAAATGGTGGAGCGTTATAAATTTATGTTTTCTCTCACAAGGGACATAAATTTATGTCTCTTTCCACCATCGCTTCTCATGTTTTCATTCATATTCAAACACAAATTTTTCATATAGCCATTACCGATGAGATTCCAAAGTTTAATGGTTCAATTTCCAATCATCAGTGATCCTTTTTGTAATAGTTTGTCAGAAATGTTATAGAAATGTATTTCTCTTGTAACGGACGAGCGTAGCGAGTGGAGAGTGAGAGAGAAATAATTTCCTAGGCAACATAAGGACTGGACACTAGTGCATGTGCACGTGATATTATGTAAATAGGAGTTGTGTATATAAGATTGATTAGATTTCAGTTAGACTATTGTGGTCTAAGTTCGTTGTAGTAGCTTAATTTTTTCTTGTTATTATATCAATTGTACCTTAGGCTTATTTAATGTGTGGACTGTGTGTATGAAAAAATTATTATTATTATTATTATTATGTAACTTGAGGAGGTTTTTGTATTAAAAATTTGATTGCGGGCTTAGACCGTCCACCGCATATTGTGTTGTTCTGTTGAAGTTAGGACTGTAGGAGTACTAGGAAAAGCAAATTTGGTGTCATTTATATAGAACAGTCTATGAACATTGTCAGCAAATCTGAAATATATGTTAACCAGCTTAATGTAGTAATAAACAGCAGTTATAAAAGTGTATGGTTTGTACAATTTTATTATCTAATTCCTGTGTGGTAGTGCAAGTATTAGGGTTTGTACAAAAAGGGTATTATCATTTTTTTCCAAAAAAGTACCATTAATATCCAGGGAATGTTGTTTGTCCAATATGGAGCAATTTATGTGAATTGCATTCCATTCTTAAACCTTTTGGGACAAAATTAATAAAAATCGAAAAAGTGCAAAAGTGCATATATTACTTTTCACTTGTTACTTGCAGCCCTGTTGCTGATTGGCTGAGAAGGCATCATGAGACAGCTCTCAACCAATCAGAATTCACAAGAAAACCATAATTTCAAAACTCGAGTTTTGTGTCAATCATTATTTTTTATATTTATTTGAAGACAACTTTTATCGTACTGATCAAGTGCCATTTTATCACTAATATGGAAGAATTTCCAAGAATTTCCAAGTTTCAATTACAAAGTTTGTTATTTGGTCCAGTATATTGATGAGCAAATGAAGCTACTCAGGCCACATTAATAAACAATATGCCCTCCAAAAGTCATGTTATTGTCCTATTTACACACTTACATATATAAATTTACACACACACACATAGCAGCCACCATGCATATGACCCATATCTGATAAAATATGACTGAAAAATCACATGACTGTATCTCTAGATTGAGTGACTGTGTGTCAATGCCAAATGGGTAATGCCAGGTGCACAAAAGGTACTAGGTCAATGACTCTCTGCCATCTACAGTTTCCTGTGTGCATAGAGCTCTATTTTAACAAAAGACATTATAGGCTGGTACAAAAAGCACATGCACTTCTCTGGATACTCCTCATTACAATCTTGTAGATCAAGACTTATAAAACAACTTGCAACACTGACAATGAAAATCAATTAAGGAATACAGTATATAGGTCGACCATTTCACTTGCCCTAAAGCTTTCTCATTAGAATCCTCTTGGGGAATATGATTCACTTGCAAATATTCAAAGAGTTCTTACCTTTGTTTCTTTAACTGGAGATGAAACGGCTTCACCATCAACTTTGTGGCCATCATCAGTCTCATAGCAAATTCTTAATTTTCTGAAATAAGCCAAAACTTTGTTGTCTTAATATGTGAGTACCTGCAAGCATCGAGTCAAATGAGTCTGCACTGTTTTGGTTTTGAAAGCTTGTAGACTCATACTCATGAATGAACACTAGTGAAGACTCGATAGAACAAGTACTCATATTCGCAAGTAGACTTTGCGTTACTTTAAAGGGATACTCTGGTGCCTCCGATTACATTCGCTTAAAATCCTGTTTTAACCTTATAGGTTTAGATTAGTGAGGAAATAAATACTGACGCGAAAGAGAAATCGCGCAAAATCAGCAAAATGTATCGGCTTTTGAGCGGTTTTCCATAACCGGAAGTAAACTGCGTTTGAAAATGCAACGTCATTGAGATTCCTCATGGATTCTGATAGTATTTCTTCGAGTTCTTCTCGCTCGGAGTCTTTTTCAGACTGCGATGGAACTCTTCCATATTTGTTTGAGCCGTACGATAGCCAGGCAAGCTCTGGAACAGATTCCGTGAGCAATTCTTCCTCTCAGGACGAAGACATGAACGATAGGTTGCAAAATACAGACTGGTATGTAATGGCTTGACTGCTCTTTCGACTAATTCTAGAACTAAAATACTTAAGGTAGAGTCCATATGAATAATGCATAGATTAAAGTTATTGCTTTATTTAGTTGTTCTCAATTTGTTTTCTTTTCTTTGAATAGTGTAGTGACAAACGGGGATTTTGGGTCGAACACACGAGACATTTTTTTTATCTTTGCACGAGTACCTTACAATTCTAAGAGGAGGTATTTTACTTGTTCAAGCTTATTGCAGGAACGAGGCAAGCGATGAGATGAAAAGCTAAAACTAGTCAAACTCTATTTCGATTCAAATTTCCACTTGGATTTATAACTAAGAATAACACCAGCATTTTTTCACTTACTGACAGTTGGAGTGCAAACACTAAATGTGTGCAAAACGTTAAGTTACTTTCTAACTTAGTTAACCAAGAACACTTTTTAGTTTTATTTGTGGTGTTGCCCCATTTTAGTGTTTGTACTCTATTAACCAATGAACTTAATATCTTTTTAAAAGTAAAAATATATTTCTCATGAATACATTATTATTCATTTATTTGTTTTCACTTCATGTAGGTGTCAGTGTGATAACTGTCAGAGGTTAGATAGACTAGAGGAATGCATATGTTGTCAGGAAATCAACTGTATTGTAGAAAAAAACAATGAGGTAGTCGAAGTTGAAGGAATGGCAGAACCACCAACATGTATTACCCAGAATCCAGCATTCCATGCAGTTTGTTTGAACCAGTGGGTTCTTCAAACTGCATGGTATCAATATAAACAACAATATAATAATCCATATGATGGGCCAGAACACAAAAAGAACCGGCATATAGCATACAGGCAGCTTGTCAGGTGGTGTTGGGGTTTTCTCGGAAAGGAGATCAGAGTGCCGCTTCCATCTTGTGCTGTGTGCTGCATACGGGCACATTTTCCTCCACCAGGAATTGAGGACAATTTTGAGTTTGAAGGATTTAGGTTTGCTGATGAATAAATGTAGGCTGCAGTCATCTTCATCTGGACGTCTAAAATCCTACATGTATAATTCTTCACTGCTCCATGGTACACTCTACATTTCTGTGCTTGTTGGAACACTGCAACAAAACAGATATCTAATGAATGGTTTGAAATGGTATACTTTGGGCCTTTGTACTTGAGGATAGAGTACAAACACTAAAATTGTGCAACATAAATAGCACTAAATTGTGCTAAATTATGCAAATTCTATTGTTTTCCATTAAATTAGTGCTATTTAATATTAAATTGTGAAAAGTAGAGTGATGGCACTTAATCCGTGAAATAGATATTAGTTTAACAGACATTGGTAGACACTATTTCCGTTGTTTTCTTTTGTTTTGATTAGACTATTAGACACTGACTATTAGATTTTGTTTCACGGATTAAGTGTCATCACTCTATTCCACACTTTTATTATTTGTACTCTAATATTAAGAAATGCAACATTTTGATAGTTATTTGATATTAATAATAATGATCTTTTATACATTATTTTTCATAAGCATTATACCTGTATATATTTTACTTTCTGAATCTTGACCTAAAAGAATTGACTGCAGTCTGTTTATCAGGGTGATCAAAGGCAGAGGAAAGTGATGGAGGAGCATCTACTCTTTCCAAGGTCAAATTCTCTTCTCCTTCTGCCATTTTGACCACTCTGTGTTTCAGTTCAGCAACATAGTCTGAAACAGAGGATGTTAATATAAATAAGTGTATTTAAGTTTTATATTTCAATAAGTAATTGTTATTACATACTATAGGTGCACTTGACCAAAATTCTCTTGACTGTGTGTTCTCCTTTCTTGTATTTTGGAAATGTGATATTAACTCGCTCAGTCCCATCTTGCAATTTGGAACATTCACGACCACTGTTTTCATTGAAATGCAGGATAGAAATCTGCAATCTAGAAGGTCATTAAAAAATTTCAAAATTTACAAAAAATTACATTCAGAGGTCTTAGATTCCCAAGGAAAAGTAAATTGTGAAATAAGCCACCAGGAAAAGTTGTCCAGCTCTAGAGTGGGAGGGATAAATTTTACGGTAGAGAGATTCAAGAGAGAGCAAGTTTTTATATACAGTCATTTCAGAAAACATTGCTGACTGGTCTCAAGCCTACCCAATTTGGCCAAAGGGGATGATGGGTAGAAATCACCGAGGCGACTATAGTCATGCCTTGAGCATATAGTGCACACCTTTCCTGATGAGCAGTGTGGATGGGTCCTCGGCATGACTAATTAGATATGCACTTTATAGTCACCTCAGTGAGTTCTACCCACACTCCCTTTCAGTCGAGTCGTGAGGCTGAGCTGCCACAAAATCTATTTTCTGAAATGACGTATGTGTACTATGTTAATTGAATTTTACCTGCTTGTCATTCCATGGTATGAGAAGGCTAACTGCTTTGTGGCAAAATGATTTAGTACTGAATGAAAGGACTCAAGTGATGAAGTATTATGGTCTGCTGACATCTGCTTGATATCTTTCAACAGTAAAGGCTTTGTAAGCAATTCTGTCACTTTTTCAAATGCTGGTGTACCTGAGGAAAATATTATTAAAGTTAGGGCTAAGATTCCAAAAGTGATACCACATGTATTTTGTTATTTCACCTGGTTTGAGCCATTTCTTTTGCCTTTCCCTCCCACGCAGTCTACCATGAGCACAACGACGGAACAAAGGGCCATGACCAGTGTGTTTGTTCATAATGTGATTGGGTAATGAAAGCCACTTGGCCTCACGTTGATCTTCTTCATTGTCATAAGTACTTGATACACACCAGAACATGTGATTTACAATACTCTTTTTCCATTCCAGAAGTACAGAGCAGTCTTTTCTCTTAGCAAGCTTTTCAATCTTTTTACCTGTACCTGCAACAGCAAAAATGACATTAATAATGTCAACAATATTATTAGTTCAGTAACTATTACTCTTGCTCATCCAAGAGTCCGCGAGAAAACCAAAGTAAATAGACAGGTTTACCTTTGCCAACATGCCAGGCATCAAGTCTGTGCTTAATCCTAGGCCATCTCTCCCTCATGTACTTCCTTATTTGAGTATGTCTGTCAGTTATGAGAGCCTTGATAGATAGACCCTCTTCTGTTAGAAATGTTAAACATTTCTTTAAGCCTTCCTTCTCCATGGCATTTGAGTTTTTTACTTCATTACACTAAAAGGAAATAAAAACAAGTATTAAGGGATGGATCCAGACTGACAATAATGCCAGAGGTATTATCATACAGCCTATAACAATAGCTTGTACACCCAGAAAGTTAATAATTCCAAAGGTTTCAAGGATGTTTATATTTTGCCAAAATTTTAAATCCATTCCAATTTTCTATTGTTTGTTTGTTGTGAAACTCGGTCCAAGTACTGTTACTTACGTATCTAGAGCATGTTTTGAAGTTGTTCCTCTAAGAAATCAAGTTTTTTTAGAAGTTTTGCAGTTGTTTTCTCAGATTCAAAGTATGCTTTTAAAATAAGTAAAAATTCCCAAAACAGTTCTTGACTAGCTCGTTGTATATTAACACTTGAAAAAAAGCTTAGAACTTCTTGTTGTATTTGTCTAAGATCTTCTAAAGAATTTAGTCTTTCGTTCCTAATGAAACCAAGAAGTTCTTCAGGATTGGGAGAAGCCATTTTTCGCCATAAAATTGTTCACACTTGCACATGCGCCAAAAAAACGCGGGAATTTTAGACGGTGGCGCGAGTTTTTAATTCTGAATTAAAGTTAATGAAAACACGCAGTTTCAGTACTTTATAATTAAAGGCCATTTAAAAGTACGTGCACTCCTGAACGTCGGAGCACAAACCATACCTGCACTAGTTGAGAGTCCAGTATTTTGTTTTGCTCGACATCCATTACAGAATAGCAGCCATATTTTGCAGAATGCCCAGGGCTATCACAGCGGCCATCCCCTCCCAATATCAAGTTCTTTCCTTCGGCCTTGATGTTGTCTAGAAGGATTTTCTGTTGCTGACGGTACGTTTTCTCTACAGCTCGATGTAGGAATTTTTTCTGGTGTTCCATGAATGTAGAATACCCAATAGTGAGAATATTCATGTGTCTCAGTATTTTGAGGACCTTCGATGGGCTGCCACCACCAAACAAAATCCCACATGACATCATAATATTTCCGAGTGGTATGTTGCCAATCTTTGGCTGAGAGTCCCATTTTTTTGAAAACGAGCAAGATTTACATTGCTGTAGTACGGTTACTTGAGTTCCAGTTCTAGATACAATCCTACTTTCACATTCAGAATTGCATAAATGACAAAAACAAAACAAACTCACAAGACAACTGTCTGCTACGATGAGAAGATTTTGCTTGTCCACAGGAATATCTGTTGGTGATTCTCTGCACGTAGAATGCAAAAAGGTTAAGTTAGTCACATAAGTAAAGTCCGCTATATCGTTTTAATTCACGGCACTCGTTCTTTCATGAATAAATTGATGGATTGATTTGACTTACTCATAAAAACAGTCATCGATGTCCTCAAATTGTTCGTTGCTCTCAACATCTTCGTCAGGTACAAACGTAGGATCGTTTTTCTCTGAATCTCGATCGATTTCGTCGTCCACGTTCTCTTCGGTCTCTTTTTCGTCCTCACTTTCAACATTGGAATCCTTGAGTAATTCGCACTGAATTCCTTGATCGTGTGTTCGCGAAATAGTAATTGTTTGGGTACCTAAAAAAACGCGAAAACAAAGTGAACAATTGACCAGCGCATAGTTTCTTCATTTATAAAATAGCAAGTAATTAGTAGTTTCTTTGCGATATCTAAAGGTTTTTTTTATATTACCTGATCATTTTCGCGCGTTTTTGCCATATCGCAAGTGGAGAGTTTCAAGAAGAAACTAGAATTGATTTATGACTGATTGGTTTGTTCGTAAAACTTACGACTTATCAACCTATTTCAGCAAATACTTACCTTTGGAAGTACTTCTAGTTTTAAATTGCATGGAAAAATGTTTGCTTTCAATCGGCAGTGAGGCTTGTGTCGTGGCTTCCACTAGATGGGAACTGCAAGGCGGTACAAAACACTCGGCATCCTCTGTGTTAGTACTTTCTCTGTTTTTAACTTCAGAATCAGCAATGATCTTAAAGAAGCAAGCAATTTTTGTCGGTATTCTTTTTATTGTTCATATTCTTCCTATTTACTTCAATCATTCAATCATTTGCTTACCCTAGCAGCTTCTCGTTTTCTATATGCTGAACGTGAAGATGAAGGTTGACCGGTGTCAAGATCTCTCTTTCTTTTCTTTTCTGTTGGTTCCCAGTCGGCCGTACTCGAAAAAATGCTGGGAACTGCGTCTTCTTTCAGAGATTTTTTCACTTTTAGTCCCAAAGAATTCGCCAGCATACTTCTTGGAATGAAAGAACCCTCGCTAAAGTGAGAACTACATAGTTTACTTGACTTCGAAGGTTGAAAGTCGGACCTTGTATTTCTCACTTTTGCCGTCCAAATTCTTGCGTAGTTAGGATCTGAAGGCCAGTTGTGAAGGCTGACACCATCCTTGGTGGTATTGGAGCAGCCTCCCGCAACACAACGATGTGGCATGGTGAGTTTTTCTCAAAAAAGAGGCAAGCTACTACCCTTCACTTCATGATTCGATATATATCTTACAAGCGAGTTCTCACTTCTACGTCACTTCCGGTTTGCGCTCTCCAACCGGAAGTGAAAGTGTTCCCGCCTAAATATCTCCATTTTGAGAGAGAAAAAATCGTGATTTTTACTCATTTTCATGAAAAATGTGTTATTAAGACTATAGAGTATTTTTTGACAAAAAGTGGTTGGAGGCACCAGAGTATCCCTTTAAATGTACGTCACAATTTCTAATCAGTGTAGCTTAATGATTAGAGGGAAATGTATTTAACAAGTTTTCATGTAACAATTTTTAACAAGAATGTAGACTGACATGAGGTGAAATAATTATCTAGATACATGTACATTGTACGTACTTGCTTAAGGAACCTTGTATGCTTTGACTTTGAACAGTTTCAACATTCCAAGTGTTGTGAGAAGTCTGTACACAATCATGTAAATGAAGAAAACAATCAAAAATCATTTGAGTTCAAAGTCTATTTATTACTTTTAATTAAACCATAGTCACTGGACTCCCTAAAATGACACAGCATTATGTAATATACATGTATTGTAAAACAAACTTTCTTCCTAATTGGTCAGACACTTGTTTGTTTGTTTGTTCATTCTTTCAATCTTTTGTTCATTCACTCATTCATTCATTTAAATCCATTCATTCATTCACTAATCCATCTGCCCACCCACCAATCCATCCATAATTTATGTATCCATTCATTTTTTTACTCATTAGTTTGTTCATTTTTTGTTTGTTTATGCATTCATTCATTCATTCACTCATTCCTTTATGGATATCATTCAAGGATTGTTGTGGATTCTTATATTTGACTGGGTGGTGCAATGATGGACCGAAATATGAATGGATGGATAGATGGACAGATGATTGAATAATTAGGTACAATTCATTACTTAGAATATCCTCTCTAAGGCAGACAACATATATTTTGGGTGTACAGCTCCTACTACTTATACTGTATCACCATCATAACCTTTAGAGCGGTTTTCGTATGAGTGGGAAACTGACCGTACCAGTTACAGTCAATGCACGTTACGGTTACTGTAGGAATTTCGAATGTTTTTGTCGACATTACAGTACTGACACGGTCACGGTACGGTACGGTCAGTTTCCCACTCATACGAAAACCGCTCTATCATCATCATATATTAAATAATCAACTAGCTGGTAATACCTTGCCTTGCCTCAGTCCCTTCAAGGGTGCCTCAACATACTAACCTTTAAAAGTACATAGTCTGCTTCTCTAAGAAAACACCTTGAACATCTTAATATTAAACTCCAGTCTGGTCTCCAGTAACAAACCAACAACAGAAATCCACCAGAACATAACACCAATATACAAAATAGAAATGTCTGCAACAAAAACAGAAATCAAACTTTGCAAAATTATGTAACAAAGGATCTCAAGTAGTTTCATTTGAGTTTGATCTGGGGGCAGGGGGGGAGTACTTGGGTGTAGGCCAGAGAGGTCATGGGTTTAAAATTTTCAAAATTTCACTTTTCATTGATTGTTTTAGTGATTGATTGTGTCAAGTTTTGCCTCCCTCTTTTTGGAGGGGGAGGGAGGGTTGGATGAAGGAGGAAGTAGGGTAATTTCCAAGGGCACACCATTGCCATTAGGGAGCTTAAGCATTCAGAGGTATTTGTCAACATGGACGTCACGCGTACGTTTTTGATCGTGTGCTCGCCGTCCTAGATGAGGTTCCCGTTCTCGCTAGAACGTCAGTTAAGGCTTTCTCACGTCCTAGATTTCATCTATGATGGCGCGCACACTAACAAATATGTACAAGTGACGTCCGTGTTGACAAAAACGTCTCGTGCTTAAGCTCCCTATTACCTTTACTTGTGTGCAATAATGTAAATCTCATTAAAGTGGCCACATACCTTCAAACAACTAGTACGATACCCATAGCACACCTAGAAGATAAACAAATTGATTAAGTCTATTAGATGTACAAGTGTTAAGTGTTATTGAGCTCTATGGGCAAACTCCCTCTGTCTATATTAACAATCCTCTTAAAAGGGCCACTTGCCATTTATTCTGATTGGCATTTATCAAATTTACACCTAAACATACACTTTAACAGACACATCAAGTAAGCAGACATCTCAAATTTGGACAGCAAACCTCAAGACAAAGTCTGCATTTTTAATCAATCAATCAATCAATCAATCAATCAATCAATCAATCAATCAATCAATCAATCAATCAATCAATCAATCAATCAATCAATCAATCAATCAATCAATCAATCAATCAATCAATCAATCAATCAATTAACTTTATTTACCCACAGTAATACCATGATCACCTCGGGATCCATTGTTTCAAGAGGGACGTTTAATGTCTAACATCCCTCCTACCTCAATAGAAATGAGGGAGATTTAGAACTAAATTTCCCTCATACATCATTAATGAGAGAAATTTAGAACTAAATTTCCCTCATTAATGATGTATGAGGGAAATTTAGTTCTAAATTTCCCTCATTACTATTCATGAGGTACAGTCCCTCATATAACAATCATCGGGACAATCGGAACAAAAGTGCAAGCTGTTCCGAAACTCTGTGACATCATAACGCACCGATACCTCTTACCACTGCACACTCTTACGTGTGTGGGATCTATTCATTCTACTTTGGGCATGTGCATAACGAAGCAAAGAAAGCATTATGGAAAACAATTTAGCTTTCGAATTGATTAACAACCTATAAATACTTGTTCAATGTAAGTACATAACAAAGAAATCTATTTTCAAAAGTCCCCAGAGAACAGGGTTATGAACAATTATTGGTAAAAGAATTGTATAATATGTTCAAGTTTTGGATGAACAAACAGCGAAGTATATTTTCATGTATTTCCTCGGTGATCATGGTATTACAAAGTAATACCATGACTTCTTCGGGATATTAGTGATTAAATGTCCCCTCAGCCTCGGGAGGTTTTAATTAGTAAAAGTCCCTCGGCCTACGGCCTCGGGACTTCCACTAAACCTCCCTCGGCTTCGGGGACATTTAATCACTAATATCCCTCAGGGTCATGGTATTACTTATAATAAACGCCATCAGTAGGACTGTTTTTCAGACGTGCTGTGCTCCATTTAAGCAGGGATTTCTCATACATGTAAGTGTACAACAACTCCTGGGACCTCCTTGGTGTGTCCACTTATGGAAGGTTCCACTTGCCGGCAACGTGCAGAAAAATATTCCGCTTCAGTACCGAATTCAAAACGTGACTAAACTGAGATATATTCCAATGCGCTCTCGTACATATATTTCTATGTCTATATTTAGCTTCTTTCCGTAGTAGTGCGGTATCCGTTGACTGATATAAACAATCTGCGTGGTAAATATTCTAATGTTCTAATGTTCATTTTAGACTAGTTTAACTCGGAAACTCCAGAAAAACAGCCTAGAAAAAGTGAAGTGAGTTAAAAATGCAGTGTTTTCACTTGATGTAAAATTGACGCTAAAACTCCGGAAATCGCGTCCAAGTTAGATGTTTGCTCAAACAACCAATGGGAAGACGATAGTTGACAGATATCTGTCTCATTTTTACTTAATGCGTGTTATTACACATATGTTTTAAAGAATAATTTTAAAATTCATCCTTTTTAACTTAATATAAATAGACCATTATTTGTTAATAATAAGCTTATGTATCTAGAGTTGTTAAACTTTTGTTGTGACTGCTTACTTTAGAAATGACCGTTGGTAATTAGATCCATTCATGTAAATTATGGCACCACAAACTTTGCTATATAAATAGACCATTATTTGTTAATAATAAGCTTATGTATCTAGAGTTGTTAAACTTTTGTTGTGACTGCTTACTTTAGAAATGACCGTTGGTAATTAGATCCATTCATGTAAATTATGGCACCACAAACTTTACTAGTGAAAACACTGGAAAAGTTACACGGAAACACTATTACCAAATATCAATCATATTCCGGTATTTCGAAACAAGAAATATTAAAGAGCAGCTCACCATTTCATCGCCTTCATCATCGCAAATTGTTGCTTTCTGTTTGTCCATGATGCTTGTAAAATTCACACTTTGTTTGAACCGCATCTTATCTTATATGGTTGATAAATACTGCACTTTTCACCAAACTCTCTTGTTGTTTCCAGACCTACCGTAACTCGACCTTGGATCGTAAATTGCATAATTAAGCTTTTACGGCGCCAGGTCACGTGAAGTCAATTTGTTCTCGTTCATGTAGCTTGAAATACAACTCAAAAAGAGCCATGAACATTATATGGTGACTGCATCAGTGATCTAAATGAACTGACGTCCTTTGAGCGGGCGAGGGAGGTTAAAGAAGTTGGAAAAATCACGATTCTAGCTATTTCCAGTACACGTGAGACTAGTCCGCCATCTTGGAAATGGATTCTGGAAGAGAGAGACTGGGAAACTAAAATCATTATTTCCACAGGAAGCCCAAGTTACGCGTTTCGTCTAGCTAATTTTCAGTTAATTTTTGTTTGTTTGTTTGTTTTTTCGGGTTTTTTTATTATTTTTTATTATTATTATTATTTTTTTTGTGGGAGGTGAGAACAAAACAGTACGCGTACGAATACCAAGCTTCGACAGTTCTCTTCTTAATTTTCTTGCCTTCGTTGGAGTGGTTTCTAGTTCTAACTTTTTGAACATTTGTAGTATCAACTAGTATCGGGAAATGATGAAAAAATATATTGTCAGTTTGTTTATGTTTATGACAATTGATCTCTACAGTATCTTGAGGTAAATTTGATGCAGAAATAAACAACGACACTTTGAATTAGTGCTGTTCGATTGTTTTCTTTGTTAGTTTTTTGTTTGATTCTTTCGTATTTTTTAGGGGTATTTTTGAGCTGTTAGGTATTTTTTAGGGTCGAAAATTTTGGCATTTGGGTATTTTTTAGGGTTTCCGACGATCATCCCTAGCGTTTTAACCCCGAAACCCCCCCCCCCCCCCCCCCCCCCCCCGGGGAATACCGCTTACCATTCCTAATTAAAGATAGAATACTTTAGATGGTGTACGAATGTTGTTGTTTTTCGGGGAAGTATTGGAAAATTTGAAAACTGCCGGTCAAATAGGAATTTCGAGGTCATTGACCGGCTGCCGGTCAAATAGCCACAGCGTTTAGAAAAAGCAATATCTCTGGATAGCTACTCTATAACAGATGATGTAAATATAATGCACAATCTCCGTGGTGGAGATAACTAAGACGGCCGGTACAGGAACAAAGTGAAAGTTTCTGATCAAGTGAACGAATTCATTTTACATCAGAAGACAACAAACACATCTATAACGCACTAATAGTTAATATTAGACGCTAGAGGTATTCCTTGGTTGAACGTTCACACAAAACCCAGTATTCGTACTCGCTATCGATTTATTTAAGTACACAAAGCAGTTCACAAAGATTCACAGCAATTCACAGCGGTTCAAGTAGCGGTCAAACAAGCGGTTCGAACTGTGAATGAAGTAACAAAATATACAGGCTTACAATATGCTTAATAAAAGGCATAAACTCACAAAAAGTACAAATAAATGTCCAAGTAATGAATACTCACACTACTGGGCCAGTGGCGTATAAAAAAGTACACATTAAAGCACTAAATACATCATAAATACTAGTCGCACATGGTTCTTGCAGACTCTCAAACGTTTGACCAACGTACCCTCCTACGAAAGACCGCTGACCGCAAATACAACAAATAAAAATCGAACAAGTTACAAATTAACATAAACAATTGTTCCTCAGCCGTTACATCCCGCCCCCAATGCGTTGCCACTGCGATGCATTTAACACTAATGGCTGAAACAGGGATATCTTCCAGTGTTCATTGTTCATAGGTGTCGCGTAGATAAATGGTCAAGATCCGATGACTGCAGCATATCTCACTCTAGTAGACAAATCTTGTCAACGGAACGATCGTACACTCCAGTTTGAGTCCTCACTTGAACGGATCGCACAAGGCCATCTGATCCTGGATAAGTGTCGGTGATGAGCCCAAGAGGCCAACGTAGACGTGCCGTATTGTCGTACTTTACTAGCACCAAATCCCCAACTTTAAGGTTACGCTTAGGGCGCAGCCTTTTCTGGCACACTTGGAGTGTTGGCAGGTATTCGCTCAGCCAGCGTTTCCAGAAAACATCTGCCATATATTGAACCTGACGCCAACGTCTCCTGTAGAGATCTTGTTTAACGAACATTCCTGATGGAAGGGTTGGAACGAAGCAAGAGAAGATGGTTTGGTGTCAGGGGCGTAAGATCCTTCGGATCATCCGATATCCTGGTGATGGGACAACCATTGACAATACCTTCGACGATGCACATCAAGGTTGACAGACCCTCATCATCTAAGACCTGTAGAGGAAGTAGACCTCTCAGAACTGAACGTACGGTACGGATTTGCCTCTCCCAGGCACCTCCCATATGGGAAGCACCTGGCGGGTTGTAGATCCACTGTATCTCCTTCTTGCGGAGAAAGTCATCAATTTGAGCTTGATTCCACTGTTCGAGGGCTCGTCGCAGTTCTAGTTGAGCACCGGTGAAGTTAGTTCCATTGTCAGAACGGATTTCAACAGGTTCGCCACGGCGAGCGATGAATCGCTGAAGTGCATTAAAAGAATCAGTCTGAAGGGTGTGACTAACTTCAATGCGGATGGCTCCTGTGGTGAGGCAGGTGAAGATGCAACCGTACCTTTTGAGTTCGCTCCTGGCTCGTTTGACGAGAAATGGTCCAAAATAGTCCACCCCTACATGGGTGAAGGGTGCTTCGTCAGGTGTTATGCGATCCTTCGGCAGATCTCTCATGAACTGAGACACTGGCTGTGATCTCAATTTCTTGCATGTGATGCATTTGGATAGTACTCTTCTTACTGTTGCTTTACCCTTCACGATCCAAAACTTTCGTCTTGTTTCAGCGAGAACGCGTTCGATGCCAGCATGACCAGTCATAGCATGGCAATGCATAATGACGAGATTAGTAACGTGATGATTGGCAGGTAATATCAAAGGGTGCTTCATCTGGAAGTGCAGGTCAGCTTTGTTGAGCCTTCCTCCTACTCGCCAACTTCCGTCCTCGCTATGGAACGGGGACAGCTTTTGTAACGAGTTATCCTTGCGCCTTCCAAACGTTTGGCTTTGCACGTGGACAATAATAGCCTTAGCAGCGACCCTAATTTTGTTCACGGTTAACTTGTCAGATATGGGTCTCCTGGTTTTCATATATTGCTTTAACTGAAGGAGCCAAGCAACGGACTTCTTAAGGCCTTACCATGACGAGTGTTGCTGTATGAGTAAATCAATGGGGTCTGCTTCACCAGTAGCAACAGTGTACACATTGCGGTTTGGTTTGATTTCAACTGTGTCTTCCAGCATTGAGCATTTAAACTCTGGTTGTGTTGGCCATTCCGTTCTCTCTTTCCGCAGGAAATGGGGGTGCTTACCACTTCTGCTGCCGTCATGCCACGGGAGGCATCATCGGCCGGGTATGAACTTGAATCAACGTACCTCCACTGACTTGAGGTGGTGTGCTCTTGAATAGCAGCAACTCTGTTAGCAACGTACGTCTGGCACCGCTTGTCTTCTTGTTGCAGGTACCATAGGACTATCATACTGTCTGACCAGTAGACTGATTCTTGAAGGGGTACTTGGAGCTCTTTTTGCAATAACTTATCAAGTTTCACTGCTTCAACGGCCGCCGCCAATTCCAATCGAGGAATGGTGGTAGACTTAAGTGGGGCCAGCCGAGACTTTGACATGAGGAATGAACAGTGTGGATAATTCCATTATTATCAATCATCCTGAGGTAGGATACAGCTCCATAGCCCTGTTCAGAAGCATCTGCAAAGTGGTGTAGTTCCGCGAATGCTGTTTCAAAACCCTTGGGTTTAAGGCAACGAGAAACGGCAAAGTTCTGGATCAGTGGTAGATCCTGTAGCCATCGGCACCACTGCTCCTTTAACTCAGTTGGTATGGGATCGTCCCAGCCAGATTTAACTCGGCAAAATTTCGTGGAATAACATCTTCGCCCTTAGTACAAAGGGGCTCACAAACCCAAACGGGTCATACACTGAGCTGACAGTACTCAATCGCCCACGCCGAGTAAATGGCCTTTCTTCTTGGTGCACATCAAATCCGTAGGTGTCAAACTCCACATGCCATAAAACGCCAAGAGTTCTTTCAGCAGGCAACAGTTCTTGATCCAAGTCAATTGTATTGACTTCCTTAGACCATTCAACCTCCGGCACGGTGCGGAGAACGTCTCTTGAATTGCTGATCCATTTGGTAAAGTTAAAACTGCCTCTTGATAGCAGCTCTCGCAATTGCTTAACTAGACTCACTGCCTCCTCAAGGGAGGCAACAGACTTCAAACAGTCATCCACATAAAAATTCCTGTCAACCGTGGAAATTGTGTTTGGACTAAAGTTCTTTCTTCAAGGCAAAATTAGCACAAGTGGGTGACCACACTCCTCCAAAGAGGTGGGTCTTCATCCGGTACACCAATGGAGTCTGGTCGTCATCTTTCCACCAAAGGAATCGAAGGGCATCTCGGTCATTTTCACTCACATGCACTTGGTTGAACATGCACTGGATATCTGCCATCAAAGCAATAGGCTCCTGCCTAAAGCGAAGCAATACACCAACAAGGCTATTTGTCAAATCGGGACCTTGATGGACTTTGTCATTCAAAGACACTAATCGATACTTGGCAGAGCAATCGTATACCAGTCTGTACTTGTTTGGTTTTCTTGGATGCAGCACCGGGTGATGAGTTAGGTACCAAGTGTAGCCTTCTCTGCCTTTCAGATTATCATCTGTCACCGTCTCAGCATACCCCTTTTCAAGGAGTTCATGTACACTCGCAATGTAGCTTTCCGACAACTCCAAGTCTCTCTGTAGTCTCTTCCCAAGAAGGTGGCCATCAGACGGTTGTCTGGCAACTCAGGTGGTCTTTCTTTAAATGGGATGTCCATCATGTAGTGTTGATCAACAAGTTTCACTGATTCATTCCAAACACTCAAAGCCTTCCTGTCGCTGTTAGACAAGCCTAGGCTGTCACCACAATTATCATCACCTAACTTCCAAAGGTTTCTAGTTGACGCTCAATGTTCAGTTCTGGTTTAGCGGTTGTGAAGTTCGAGGAGGTGAAAGTGGCTAGCTTGTCTTGGCCTATAGGGCCGTTCATGACCCAGCCTAACACAGTAAGACAAGCATATGGCTCACCAGGCTTTCCTCTTCGGGTCTTTTCCGGGAATGTAAGGTCTGGAGTGTCTTGTCCAATGAGCAAATGAACCTCATTGACATTCAACTTAGGCATGCATATATCTTCTAGGTGAGGCCATTCTTTTATGTCAATTGACGTGGCCAAGTTGTCCAGTCCGATGTTCAACGAAGGACGGACCATTACCCCTGTCATGTCAAATTAGGGTCCACCAGTTACGTTTGAGACTTGCAGGTTGACGAAATCTGCTTTGACTGGGGTGCTACTTTCGTGGATAGTAGACAACTTACAAGTATAGTTCTTTCTTGGGACACCAAGGTGTTGGGCACATTCTTCCGAACAATATCCACTTGTTCCGCCAGGATCTATCAAAACATAGGTATCTGTGTAATTATCAAGTCCCTTGCCCCTCACCCGAACCGCAACAATGGGAAGGGCAACCCTTTCCTTGCTTCCAGCCACAAAATTACTGTTAACTGAAACATTTGGTTGTGCAGGGGACTGCGGCGCAACTATGTCCTGCTGTCTTGCAACTTCAGATTCTTGGGGTGGCTTGGATGGCAGATGTAGAAATTTGCTGTGCTTTTGACCAACGCCATCGACGGTGCACACAAAAGGCCTACTACAGTCCCTACCCAGGTGACCAGGCTTAAAACAATTAACACAAAGTTTCTTAGATTGGATAAAGGCCAGACGATCTTTCACACGAAGAGCCTTGAAGTCCTTGCACTGGGTAAGGTAGTGGCGTCCTCCACATTTCACGCAAGGCTCCTTTGGCGTACTATAGGAACGTGTGCTAGTCACAGGCCATGATTTCATTACTGCCGGTGCTGGATTACTTGTAGGCATAACCTGAGCGGCACGGCTGCCTTTACTTCTCTGGTTGGATTCTTGAGATCTTCTACTGTCAACCCTGGTCGGTGTTTCCTTAGGTGACAGGGATTTTCCAAAAACTGGATCTGAGGCTTGTTGTGCTGCGGCCGTCACTAAACGTATAACATCGGCGAGAGTGGGATGGCGATTTTCCTTGTACTTTATCGTGTGGTTCACCTTCAGCCAGCGGGAGTGCAGATAAACTGGTAACTTCTCCACTATTTGACAGAGGCTTCTTCGGGTCTCAAGCTCATTTAGGTAACCCATCGTGAGTAGAGTTTCCCTACAGGTTCGGAGGTCATCGGCGAAGGTCTGTAAACCTTGTGTGTTCTTGATCTTTGGTCGATCAAGTATCTTGGCTATCCAAGCCTGAGATATGACATAATTGTTACCGAAGCGTTCCTTGAGTAGTTCCCATGCAACCTTGTACCCTTCCGTGGGCTCTTTCACAAGACAACATTGCAGCAGACTTCTCGCCCTTCCGGTGCAGTATTGTATAAGGCTGTTCAATTTAGAACCATCATCATCTAATTTGCTGTCAACCGCATTACTAAACGCTCTGATAAAGGGCCGATACTTCAAAGGATCTCCATCGAAGGTCATCAACTCAATCTTTGGTCTCTGCAGGCTATCTACAAGCGACTGTTGGTGCATATTCTGGTGTCATTCATCATCTGCTGAAGCACATCCGCAAAGGTAGTATGTGGTGCATGCTGAGGTATGAAGTCCCCTCTATACAAGGCCGAGGGGGTCCAGGGTGGTTGTCGTGTCTCGGCATCACCGGGTTTAGGCTGTTGGCTGTAGTGAGTCCTTTCAAATGACTGAATAGGCTCCGAAGGGGGTGGCTGTAGGTCTCGCTTCGGCATAGATACATTGGGTGTGGAATGGGTGAAGCGCAGATCTACCCTGGCAACTTTCGTTGCCGTGTCAGTAGGTGTATTTTCCTTGGTTTCAGTATTCATCTTTAGTTGAGCTAACTCAGCCTTCATTTGCTTCATTTCTTCTACCATAAATTTTCGTCGTTTCTCTAACTTAGTTTGATCCTTTGCCGCTCCAGATTCATTTGTTCTTCGAGCTCCTGATTCTTGAGCTCAAATGCTTCCAACTCTAGAGCTTTTTGTCACTTGACAGCTTGCACTTTAGCTTCAAGGGCAGCATTATATTTATCGAGGCAACAATATTTGTTTGATCATCCGGGTGGATGTAGTCCTGAGAAGGACTGTTTGGTGTGACTGACGTTTCGACAACCTGAGCGGAAGTCATCTTCAGAGGCAAGTGAGTCAAGTGACTGCATTATGTAGTTGTAATGCTTGTTCAATATCCAATTGTTTATGTTTTAACTCCCTTTCTTCATCATCCTCAACTTCGTTGTCCACCTCATTGTGATCTTTATTTTCATCATCGTCTTGTTCATTATATATGGCTCATCATGGTCTTTATTCTTCCAACTCAGCAATCCAGGCACCAACTACATCGTTGAGCGCATTTGCTGGTGCGATTGCATTTTGCCAATATTCTTCTGCATCCCGACTTTCGTTGTCATCTGTAAGGCGATCAGCATACATATTATGGGCAGTAGCAAAATCTTGCAATAATTGATCAAACTCTATCATCCGTTCCTTCACTGCCATAAGATTGGTATCAACGGCCATTAGCTTATCCACAGCTGTTATGATTCTTGTTACTGCCGCCTTTGCTACGGCACGACGTGACTTAAGATGGGCAATTTCAATTTGTAATTCATCAAGCTCTTCAACGTTTTCAATATTTTCTTCAGACATATTTACAGCATGAATAAACCATACAACGGCACAAATATAGCTTGCTTTGAACTAGGCTATTTCGTGAATACAGCTATCTTGAATCGGTACCTGTTCCAATGGCGATATTAAAATTCCAAATGACAATAACAGCGATGTAAACATTCCAACGACGACGACAATATATTCAAAGAATGACAATAATATTCCAACAGTACTGATCAAATGGCGATATCAAAATTCCAAATGACAATAACAGCGATGTAAATATTCCAACGACGACGATAATATATTCAAAGAATTGCCAATAATATTCCAATACTGATCGGCTTAGTTTCGAACTATAACGCACTAATAGTTAATATTAGACGCTAGAGGTATTCCTTGGTTGAACGTTCACACAAAACCCAGTATTCGTACTCGCTATCGATTTATTTAAGTACACAAAGCAGTTCACAAAGATTCACAGCAATTCACAGCGGTTCAAGTAGCGGTCAAACAAGCGGTTCGAACTGTGAATGAAGTAACAAAATATACAGGCTTACAATATGCTTAATAAAAGGCATAAACTCACAAAAAGTACAAATAAATGTCCAAGTAATGAATACTCACACTACTGGGCCAGTGGCGTATAAAAAAGTACACATTAAAGCACTAAATACATCATAAATACTAGTCGCACATGGTTCTTGCAGACTCTCAAACGTTTGACCAACGTACCCTCCTACGAAAGACCGCTGACCGCAAATACAACAAATAAAAATCGAACAAGTTACAAATTAACATAAACAATTGTTCCTCAGCCGTTACATCATCTTAAAACTCGGAAAAATCCAGCAAGAAGATAGTGCAGATTACCAGTGCGTTGGAAAAAGCGCGCCGGCCGGACTGGGAACGACTTAGGAACGACAACGAAAGAATGGTGGATATACTGACCAAAAGGAACAAAAAATAAATAGAATAAAATATTTATATAACAATTTTGATATTCTCAATTATTTGTTAAGCATTTTTAATAATGTTCTTCTTCGTAGTTGCATTTGATCCTTCTTTGAAAAGAAAACAGGACCTCAAACTGCATACTGATAATGTCATAAGAATTAAAGTGCTAGGCGTTCCTACACCAAAGGTCGTCTTGAAAAACCAAAATGGGATGTGAGCTTAACTTCAGGCAAATACCAACTGTTGTCTGGTGGATCGCTTAGAATAAAGATGTTCAATTTGAAGACTCGGGGAATTACACATGCCATCTTGTACAGGGGTTTATTAGAGTGAGGGACGAAATCATCGAAGTAGGCGGTATAAAGTGTCGTTCATGGCCGAAGAAACACTGCACTTATTAAGACTTTGTATACTCTTTACGTCCGCCGAGTGTCCAAAATCTTATATAAGTGTAGTGTTTAGGAAAAGCTAATATTATATAAGCTGGCCTCTAAAGAAGCCGGCGGTACCCACCTATCCCAATCATCTGTTCCGATTCATTTGTCTACTGCTATTTCACTGCAGTATTGTCGAGCAATACTAAGGCCTCAAACCTAGTAAGTCCCCGAAAGGTAGTATGGGTATAAATTATAAAATCATGAAACTACACAAATATCAACACGACAATTCTAATCTACCTTGCTTCGTCCAAAGAATTTCAATTGTTGATGTTAAAAATCAAGACGAAAGACGAAAAATTAGCAAAGTTTAGCATCGACCCATATTGCTTTTCGGTCAAATAATTGTGCGTTTTAGACCTCTTGTACGACAGCCTTTTATGAAATAGTTGTATGAAACTATAATTCAAGCTGTAGAGTGGAACTAGAGTCGAAAATTCAGTAAAGTGTGAGGTGACACGGAACTCGAGACCTCTCGCTCACAATAGGCGTAATCGACCTCACGTTCTCAGTTCAGTCTTCACGATCAACTGGTTTGCCCTTTAGAATATGACGTGAAATCTAGGAAATAATGATTTACATAACAATGTTAAAGCACTTACGGAGAGTTACTGAGGCATCTCACTGACTACAAGTATTTTCCGAGCAACGAGTCAAATCGACACTTTCACTTGTCTCGTATTTACGAAGGGAACAAAAATGTGGATGGCTACTTTGCAAGGAATTTTAATCTTGTTTCTAGGTTAGTAGTTTTAATTTTAACTTTGGTCCCAAGGTGGAAGGCAAAAATGGAACGAAAATATTTTCTCACTATTTCATAATTTAGTTCCAGCTAGGATGGTTTTATATTATTTTCCTTCTTGGCATTTCAGCAGAACTTTATGGCCTTGCTAACATATAGCTCAGTATACTTGCCAAATATAATTTTGTTACCCTAATTGCAAAAGCACTTTGAAAACTAGCGTTTTGGAAGGCTTGAGTTATAACTAAGCTCGATTTAAAAGAAATATTAAATCTGTGTTGAAATTGTTATAAAGTTAATTATATTTGCATATCACGCACAGAAATGGTTTTGAAACAATGAAGGAAAAGAACTAGCTAAACAAAATTTATATCTTTATTTTTGGAAAATTGTACTGTCTATTTTAACCGATATTGTTGTGCAGCAAAGTAAATGCTTGCTAAATTACTGGATATATAGATAGAAAACAAGAGAAAGAGACTAAAGATATTGAATTCTATGTATATTAATTATGTTTAATGAAAGTTTTTGATTGTGATATTTTTATACGATGTCATTTTAGAAATTGCGTGATTTATTTATGTACCACTTTTAACATACTTAAGTAATTTTAATTACTCCCTTAATCATAATTATCGATGATTATCATTATCGCATTCCAAACTGCGTTCATGATACTAGCTTTTTAACTTTTAGTCTTTTGGGGGTAATAGACTTTTAGAGTCCAGTTGTTGGTAATCTCCTTCGCAGCCGTTTGACTAAAACTTGACGGCTGCGAAGGAGACTAAGTTGTTGGTATTCGAGTGATTTTTAAACCGTGAAAAAGTTGCAAACTTAGATAGCTAGTAGTAGACTCAGTCTAAACCCATTGTTTTCTTTTGTTCTTTATCAAACTAGTACTATCCTCTTAGAGTACAAACACTAAAAACGTGCAATAGAGTGATTTTCATCGGACTGTGAAACAATTACTAATAGTCAGTGTTTAATAGTGTCTAATAGTTATATTGCAACAAAAGAAAACAATGGGTGCAGAGTCTATTAGTGTCTATTAGCTTAGTAACTATTTCACAGTCCGGTGAAAATCACTCTACTTTACACTATTTAGTACTAAATAGCACTGATTAAACAATAGAAAACAATAGAATTAGCATCAAATAGTACTATTTAGTGCTATTTATGTTGCACGCTTTTAGTGTTCGTAACTCTATTGAGTCAAATTATAAAATAAACTCACCTTAACTTGTATCGTTTTCTTTTATTTCCAACATTGATAATTGTCAACAAACTATTAGCCACTGTCTCACAGGCCTCGGAGCAAAATGAAATCACACTATATTGAGTCAGACACGTCTTTGAAATAGCAACAGTTGATATTTTTATGTATCGAGATATATTCAGAAAACGTTTTAAATTAGTTCTTGTTGCCTAGAAGGATGAAGAATCTTTTGTGAAAAGAAATCGAGAGTTTTTGTTTAAGATTATGAATGCAGAAACACAATTAATCATGAAATACGTTTGAGTTTTTGCGCGAGACATTACGGAGCAATTAATCTTAAAGATTCAATGAAGCATTATATTATCTTCCAAAAGGCTCTGCAAGTTATAAAAAGGAAAAAAAATTCTTATCCTCAGCTTTAATCAATTCAAAAATCTAGCTTTTCTAGTTAAAATACTTGGGATTAAAAATCAAATAGTTTGGAAAATAGACTCTACATCACTTGATTAAGTTTCCGCAACTCATTTGCATAATGACGTCATTTGCTTACAAACGTGTGCATTCCATAATGTTAAAAGAGTTTCCTTATTCGTGATTGGTTTTGATAGCTTTGTTATATGAGAGTAGAAAGATAAGTAAAGCTTCCAAAAAACAGCAGAAAGTTGAATATCATTTTTTGCACCGACTCAAAACATCATATGATATTAATATTTACAGATCTCGATCGATACGATGAGTTGTCACGTGTCTTTCGAATGCCATTGATGTTATTTCCCCTTTTCTGACCTGACCTTCTCGACTGAAGTGTTTCAGACCATAGTAAGTTCTGGCTCACCAGTGGGAAAAGGAAAATATCTTGGACAAGGAAAAACCCTATTCCGGCTATTACAAAAAGGAAAAAATACATTAAAAAGAAAAAAAAAAGCCGTGAAATCGGGTTACTATACGGATATCCTGAAACTCATAACCGATTTTCCTTGTAGAAATGAAGCATTATTTTTGAGGTTACAAATAGGAAGCTGGTCGTGACAGAATAACGTCATAAAAAACACAGTACACCATGACCACAGCATAGATCCTTTAATCTATTATTCGTGCGTGCGCAAGCCCCCAGGGGGGGAGGCTTGTTATGTAACTTATATAACAAGCCCCTCCCCTCCCCTCCCCTCCCCTCCCCTCCCCTCCCCTCCCCTCCCCTCCCCTCCCCCTATTTACGTCACTACCACCATCGCCATTACCTATCCTACGCGTATTCCATTTTTTTTTTAGTTAAATAACAAATGTTCAATATAGAATACTTGATGGATGATAGAATACAAAAAAACTTATATGTGATCACGTTGTTTAAGAGGAGATGACCAGATAGACTTCCCTAGCTGATTAAAACAGGCAACTGACATGGAGACTAACTAAAACCTAAAACAAACTACACTGACACATTTCTTTTTCATATTTCAGTGGTAACTTCACCAGTCGCTGCACAAAATGCAACTACCAGTAAGTATGGGTCTATAAGAGCTCAGGAGTAAAGCTTAAACGGTTGAAAATATATGAAGTACAGTTGATTCTCGTTAACTCCAGCTCTAAGCTCACAAAATGTTCTTTGACTGGTGAAAAATTTAACTGCACATGCGAACATATAAGAACTCGATTCAAAATGTGATCTGACAATTTTTCTATTTCTCCACTGGCGGGCCAATCGGCGATGTAATGAGTAAATGAACATTGACTAGTTTTACGTTCTTATCTCTTGCATCATAAACTAAAAGGCAAAAAATTAAATGAAATCATCTGGAGGTGTTCGGTATTAGAAGATTTGCATCTGGTTTTGCATCTCATTTTTTATATGCTCATATAAATTTCATTTTTTTAATAGCTGCACCAGTAGCCCAAGTAAACGCAACGAGTAAGTTATGAGATATGCACAAAAATGTGCATTTTGTAGACTCATGATCAGTAAATCATATCCGCGTACGATGCTCATTTAAGTTTCATTCTTTGAACAGCTGTAGCAGTAGCCCAAGTAAACACAACGAGTAAGTAACGAAATATACACAAATATGTTCAATAGATTCAGTAAATTTAGCCCAAAGTTACTGATGTAACGCGACCATTTTTTTCTTCTAGTATTTACATCATTTTCCCTTAATCAAACAAAAACACCAAATTATTAAAAATTTGCTGCTCAATTCTTGACGTCTACACTGTTGTTTAGAAGGATAACGTCAGTTAAGAAGTGAGTCAGCTTATATAGTGTTTTTTAGATGACACTTTTTTCAAATTTGCATTTGCAAAGAGATGGGTTCTCGAGCGCCCCCTTACCCACCTCAACAAATCATACCGTTTTCACACACTCTTATGGTAATTTTTACTTCATTAACAAACTGTTATTTCATTTTTATTTCTTATTGATACTTATTTACAATTTATGTTTCAATTTTAGCTGCACCAGTGTCTATCAATGCAACAAGTAAGTAATTAACTCCTTCTGTAATGAATATTTATGTATGAATTTTAAAGCGAGACTTTTTATACTTTTTATTTCATTAGCTGCACCAGTGTCTATCAATGCAACAAGTAAGTAATCAAACAGCGCTTTTGCCTACCCAGCGCTAATCTGGATAAATTTGAAGACACATCCATCTTTTTTACCTGTGGTTAGGCCTTCCGTCCACACTATAACAGCGTTTTTCTTGTGTCTGAGGAGTTAAAACGGAGTAAAACGTTTTCAAATTTATTCGGATTACCGCAGTCAGGCGCACCAATCAATGCAACAAGTAAGTGAATACTCATGTTCAAATGTTAATCCCTTGTATCATGAAAGACAGAAAAAATGGGAAAAATCAACCTGCATCTGGAGTCGGCGTTCATTTTAGAAGTTTATCTAGTTTTATAATAGTTTTTGTATCATTTTTTAACAGCTTCAGCAGTAGCTCAAGTAAACGCAACGAGTAAGTATAAAAAAGTAAAATTGTGCAACGTTCAGAACGCTTAGTTAACCCCAAGTTACGTATGGCGCGACCACTGTTTTGTTTCTATTTTTCATCGTTCTCTTTTACTTCAACGAAAATACCAAAATATTAAAATCCACTGCCTCGGTTGTCAACACCACAGCTTTTTCAAAATATAATAGAGTATATTTTTCATTGTCAAAGATAGGTGGGTGTGGTCTCAACCGCCTCCTTATCCGGCCCCAAATAAATCAAATCGTTTCTCAGCGAACATCATAATTTATATACTTCGTTAACAACTGCCACAGTAATTTCATTATATTTCTTATTAATACTTATCTACACTCTCTTTTTCAATTGTAGCTGCACCAATGCTTATGAATGAAACAAGTAAGCGATCAACTACTTCTATATAATAAATATTATATGAATTTAAGCGAGTATAATTTTTTTTCAATTGTAGATGCAACAGTGCCTACGAATGCAACACAGAGTAAGTAATCAATTCATTCTGTAATGAGTATTTCTTACTATTTCCTAGTATTTCTAGCTCTGTTTATGTGAATTAATTAAGACGAGTAACACCTTTTTCAATACTGTAGCTCCATCAACACCTATGACTCCATCAAGTAAGTAATCAATTCATTCTGTAATGAGTATTTCTTACTATTTCCTAGTATTTCTCTGTATATATGAATTAATTAAGACGAGTACGTAACGCCTTTTTCAATATTGTAGCTCCACCAACACCCAGGACTCCATCAAGTAAGTAATCAATTCATTCTGTAATGAGTATTTCTTACTATTTCCTATAGTATTTCTCTGTTTATATGAATTAATTTAGACGCGTCCACACTAATCCCAAAAAAACTGAAAACGGATATTTTTCTAAAGTTAAGGCTTCCGTCCGCACTAAATTGGCGTTTCTGTTTTGTCTAAGGTGTGAAAATGGAGAAAAAGATTGCGTTTTCATATTAATTCGAATAAGTGTGCATGTAACTTTGAGTCAGTTTTCTTTCTCGCTAAAAATGATTTCAAATGAATTGAAAAGCAAGTGAACTGGGGGGGGGGGGGGGGGCTGCGTACATAGCAGGAAAGGAGATTTATAGGCAAAGTACATGGTTCTTTTATTGCCACTTTCAGAATACGTTCCAGTAGAGCAGTTTAAGTTTAAAGAGGAGATATTTTTCACGTTCAAGCATGGGGATCTCAATGGGGGTTTAGCTTTGACGGTTGACGCTAAAAAAGGATAGATGGATTGATGGATGGAAATTAGGGAGTTTCCTCAATCCAGCATTTTGTTATTATCAACACATCTTAGCCAATGTAGTAAAAGCTGATACAACTTGTCTTGATAATGCAAAATTTCAAAGTTACTTGTTAGTAAAAAATCCATCGCGTAATTTATACATACTCATTATTGCTGCCGCAGCGGAGCGAGCCTGAGCGAGCGCAGCAAGGCAGCGATCCTATTTCAGTAGCTAGCTAAAATCGAGATTTGGATACGACCACAATGCTTAGCGAGTGTCGCAAAAAACAATAGATTTCTTTGTTCTTGCTATCCCACAATGCAAAATTACTTCTTACCACCATGCTTTGCGAGCCTACACTATAAAACCTTCTGCGTCTTCTCATCGTTGAGTGTCAACTGATTACTTCATGTAATGCTTTGAAAACACTGCCATTTGTTATTATATTCAATTCATTATATTACAATTTCTTATACTATCTTTCGAAGTAATAATTACGGTAAATAGTAGCTTAAATAGTTCATCTGGTGCCTTTAAATTGCCTTGCATCGCCTCGTGCTTTTCGCATCTTCACGACAGATCTAAAGTTATCAAGATTTAGTTTCAAATAGAGCGGGGCAAAGGGCATACAACGGCGTGAAAGACAAGATGACAGCAATCCGGCGTCATGTAATAGTTTGTAAAAGCTAATGGTAGTCGCATGTAAAATGAGGTATTTGAAAACAAAATACATTCCAGTTCTTTGGAAATATTTTTTGCATATTCTGTAGTAATCATGCATTTTATTTCGCGCTTCGATTTCTGAAGCGAACAACCTTGAGCAATCGGTTTATTGTATAAGGAAAAACAATATTAGGCAGCACTCACTAAATGTCAATTAGGCTAGTATTATAGCTGAAAACATTTCTGAAACATCTCCGCCGACGTCGTTCATGTCAACAACAGAAATGACTACTAGTAAGTAACTAAATCAATTTGATAAAAAATATATGAAAAACAAACGAATTAGAAATGAACGAACGAACGAACAAACAAAAGAACGCAACAAAAGAACGAACGAACGAACGCTCCCCTGATTTAGGATATCGAGGAACGTCTTGGTTGTACGAAATCCAGTGCATGAATAGATCACTAAAAAAGGAAATATTCAGCAATTCCAAAATTTAGTGTATATGGATAGTGTGCTTCCAAAACGTCTTGTTAGAGTGGTCTCTCGATCGGAAGAGAGGGGGTGGGAGTTTGGATTAAGAGGCGAAAAGGAAGGAAGGAGAAAGGGATATATCTTCCCTCCCCTTTTCCCAGTGTTCCCCTTGCGAAAGCCCGGCCGCCACGCTTCCTAGCTACGGCAATGCAAAAAATATGGTCTTTTAGTCATTTGGTCTTTTATTTCTTTCAGCACCAACACCTACACCGACTCCAGACCCCTCCCGCTTCAGTAAGTATATTTGGCGAAATTTATACAAAGTGATTCATACAAAGTACATGATTCTTTTGCCACTTTATGCGTTCCAGTAGAGCGGTTTTAGTTTAAGGAGGAGATTTTTTTCACATTCAAGCATGAGGATCTCAATGGGGGTTTAGCTTTAACGGCCGGTTGACGCTTAATAATTTGCCCTTGTACCAAGGATTTACCCTAGTCCAGACCCAGGCCTCTTTTTACCTCGCTCCGCTTCGGTAAAACGGAGTCCAGAAGAACTTGCATACGCGCATGCGTTACATGAACCAATCAGACACCGTAAAATTTTGGTGTGACCAGGTTACAAGGCTATCGTTCAATATGGCTGCTGTTTACGAAGGGTTAGACGAAAGGTTATCTGAATTAAATCAGCTAAATGGGGCTCATAAAAAAATGAACAAAAATGAATTCATCGAAGCAGTTAAGAAAAAGGGCAAACGGAGTACAAAAACTTTCGAAAATGGTCTTGGTTAAGCCGAGGTCATGGTGACGAGGTTCTAAAATAGCATCAAACGGGGCATACATATCGTGGGTTACGGGGATTCCTTCTCTTACCTCATTTTCTCGTGATATGATACATATAGTTTTATTAAGTTTAGGAAGATTTAAAAAATACATTGCTGGTAGCTGGGGGGGCCCTAAAATCAACCGACCGTTTTACCAAACACATCAACTCGCCATCATATGAAAAGAGTGTAATTATAAATCAACATAATCAGCATAAAAGCTGACATTTCAAGCCTTACCCATCGATATCACTGGATAAGAGATCCCATACTTGAGCCGTAACAAAAAGTAGTAAACTTACTGGGGTAAGCTAAGAGAATTGTTACCGCGATATCATTCTCAAGCATTTTATTGATAACTTTTTTTATAGCCAGTATCGATACCGAAATACAGATAGTGGGCCTTTCAGAGAAAGAGATTGAAGACATTTTGAATAAGAATTCCGCTGCTAGAAAGGATTTTGAGAAAAAATTTGAGAAGACGGTAAGTATGCCCCCCCCTGGGAAAAGGTCCCCTTTTTATGTAACTTTGTAGCCCCTGTTTAACTAAAGAAAATATGATTTCCTCTTCCAACCCTCTCCCTTGGTCAAAGACAAAGTCCGATCTCAACTCGTGAATTATATAAATTATATAAATCTCATGAAATTTTAACCTTTTTAATATATTCATTCAAGGTAAAAAGAACTCGAAACATCTTTCTTTTACTTCCAGAACGAAAAAGGTGTCCCCTTCATATACCTCCAACGTGAAAACGATTCACCGCAAAATGTTATGCTCTGTCTATTAGTTTGCTCCTTTTAAACGTTTTTAGAAGCATTTTGGCGGTACACGCATAGTTAATGTTTTATTTTCGATAACAGTTGAGGAAACTGCTCAAAGATATAGCAGACTTCATTATCAGAAACATCAGGTAAGCTTGTTGGATAGCTTATTTATCCCCTCATTTCTACCCGGCTTATCAAACACACTTTATCAGATGTCATCCATTGCCACTTTCTTTTATGGCGTCAAAGAAGTTCGTTCTTTCGTTCGTTCTTTCGTTCGTTCGTTCGTTCGTTCGTTCGTTCGTTCGTTCGTTCGTTCGTTCGCGCGTTCGTTCGTTCGTTCGTTCGTTCTTTCTTTCTTTCTTTTTTTCTTTCTTCCTTTTTTTCTTTCTTTCTTTTTTCTTTCTACCTTTGTCTTTCTTCCTTTCTTCCTTCCTTTCGTGCTGTGATACTACAATACTACTCGCTTGTATTTTGTTAATTGACATGCGCACTAGTGACTCGTACTCAAGAAGACAAAATAATGCTTATTTCAAAGGAAAGAAATTCCATTAAATAAGTTCTACTGAAAAAATTATTATGATAAAAAGCCATTATGGAACAATTTTCGTATGACTGTGAAAATGACACGGTCACGGCACGGTACGTTTACGTAATTAACGCGGTACGGCGCGCGCGCTATGCTTCACACCCATGCATACGAAAACTGCTCATTCAGTCTTGATTTGCGACTGAAGCAGAAGCACCATACGAAGACTTGTGCAGTAACGCACTGCACATTTTTCTCACGATGAAACACTGAGTCTGCTTGTGTTTCTTCCGCTTCTGCTTCCGTGGATCATGAACACCAGACCTTAAAAAATATACTATGATATAGGAATGCAAAAAATGATCCGATGGCAGTATTGTAGATTAAAAGAAGTGTTACTCATAGAGATTTAACTCTTTATAGGCGTGGAAGTATCATTGTGCAGTATACCATTGTTCTGAACGGATCATCTCCGGAACAAGTCCAACAGGCAATAAAGACCATCAATGATCAAATCAAGACTGGAAAAGTTGGAGACTTTCAAGTGAATAAGAAACATTCTACCGTTACCAAAGTCACCGTTACAGGTTAGGAAGACCTTAAAGTGCATGGCCTAGGACCTGTTTTATGGAAAGGCTCGATAAAAAAAGTTACGAAACTTTACGGACCCCTTAAGGTGGCTCGACCCAATTTTCAAGTAGAGCTACCAATCGTCTTTGAGTGAAAACTATTTGTTCATGAGCAGTCTAATAGTAAATTACATATTACATTCTTATCAGACAAAGATCAAAGTTTATGATGACGTATGTTATATGGAGATCGGCGCTATTATGGCGACGCCTTAAAAGAATTCCCCTTTTTACACATTCTCGAGTTTAATGAGTTCTAGGCTTATTCTTGAAAAATGCTCTTGTGATCTTGTAGTTAACATCATTGCCTTTAGCTCTAGCGAATTAAATCAAATTCTGAGAGAGCGTTTTCGAAATATCATCGATGAGAGATTTTAACTGCAAAAATCGAGCGTAAACAAAACAACTTTTTAAATCTCCTACAATTAAAAAGAAAGTAGCACATCTAAGTTAATTTTTCATCTCAAATTGTTATAAAGATATCAAATTTGGCTGCTGAAAGAGACGAGAGAAATCACATTAATTGATATTGAGAAACGTGAGCCGAACTCATGTATATGGACATGCTGAATTTGCTTCTGTTGCCCAAATTTCGCTCTATTGTTACATAAACTGCAATACTTAAAGATCCCTTCGATAAATATTGTTTAAAAATTAGTATGGTTTAGTTTAGGTAATAGTTGATATGATATAGCGTTTTCAAATTCATTGAATCATTTTACGGCTGTAAAATATTAGCCTCAAGTCAGTATATTTTTCAGCCGCATACAGTGGTCGACAGCTCATTAATGCATGATGTAGCTCCTTTGTTTTAGTTTGTCGTGTTTTCATGCATTCCAACGCTTGGTGCAAATTACGGAACGCTTCATTACCTTCCGAGCACTCTTCCGAAATATGGTAATTGCTAAAACTAAATATACATAAGAATGCCAAAAAGGAAAGAAACTTTTTGTCACACAACTACAGATGGAAACTCGTCAAAAGCAGAATCATGGGGAGACAAAGTAAAAATAGAATGATGTGCTGACATGCTGCAAAGAAATGTACAGTTAAAAAGTTTCTTTCTAGCGATTACCATATCTCGGAAGAGTGATCGGAAAGTATTGAAACGTTCCGCAATTTGCATCAGGTGCTAGAATGCACGAAAACATGACAAACTAAAACAAAGGAGCTACATCATGCATTAATGAGCTGTCGACCACTGTATCCGGCTGAAAAATATACTGATTTGAGGCTAATATTTTACAGCCGTAAAATGATTCAATGAATTTGAAAACGCTATATCATATCAACTATTACCTAAACTAAACCATACTAATTTTTAAACAATATTTATCGAAGGGATCTTTAAGTATTGCAGTTTATGTAACAATAGAGCGAAATTTGGGCAACAGAAGCAAATTCAGCATGTCCATATACATGAGTTCGGCTCACGTTTCTCAATATCAATTAATGTGATTTCTCTCGTCTCTTTCAGCAGCCAAATTTGATATCTTTATAACAATTTGAGATGAAAAATTAACTTAGATGTGCTACTTTCTTTTTAATTGTAGGAGATTTAAAAAGTTGTTTTGTTTACGCTCGATTTTTGCAGTTAAAATCTCTCATCGATGATATTTCGAAAACGCTCTCTCAGAATTTGATTTAATTCGCTAGAGCTAAAGGCAATGATGTTAACTACAAGATCACAAGAGCATTTTTCAAGAATAAGCCTAGAACTCATTAAACTCGAGAATGTGTAAAAAGGGGAATTCTTTTAAGGCGTCGCCATAATAGCGCCGATCTCCATATAACATACGTCATCATAAACTTTGATCTTTGTCTGATAAGAATGTAATATGTAATTTACTATTAGACTGCTCATGAACAAATAGTTTTCACTCAAAGACGATTGGTAGCTCTACTTGAAAATTGGGTCGAGCCACCTTAACTCACCCGTTAAAGTTTACGGGTGTTTCTCGAAGCGCATGTTGTTTGATTTTACAGATAAGATTAAGGATGCTCACGCATTCCCATAGTTGTTTCTGTAAATAAAAAATACTCGTAACTTATAGTTATTAGTTCTTACGAGAAAAGGGTTCCTGACCTGACCAGACGCTTTGGCCTTGCCTTGCCATTTTTATTTTTGTAGTCTATTTTCACGAGAATTAAAATGAGGAATGAATTTCAGTAATCTGTAGCCTAATTTGATTTGCAGCTTAATTCCCAAATGATTTTAATTGTCATGTTTTTGTATCTATTGTAGCTGACAAATTCAAAGCCTGCGAACAACCGAAAGATAAAAGCGAATGTGAGTACCACACACATTGTTATAACATAACATTCCCCCCTTTTGATCCTTGTCCTTCCCCTTAATAATGTTCCCAAAAATGTACATTATACATATTATAATTTACTATCTTGTTATGGGTCAAAGTTTGTAGTATCCTTAGTGTAATTTGTTCATCAGAAAGTTATAATAGCTTTTTTTGTCCACAGCTGACAAGACCCTTTTGATTCTCCTGTCGGTCGCTGTTGGCGTTCTTGGACTCCTTGTCATCGTGTTCATGATCATGATTTGTGTACTTTGCAAGAAGAAAAACATGGGTACTACTTGTTATAAAAATTGAAACTAAAAGTCTGTAGCCCCCTCCCTCCTAAGCACTAGTAACACCTTCATATCATACTTTCTAGGGAGGTGTGGGGTTTCTGGAAATGGGGAGGTAGAGGGGGAAGGAGGAAAAGGGGAGAACTGACGGGACTGAAGGGTTACAGAATGAGGGATGGGTGGTTGAGGAACGAGCCCAGGACACATTCGTTGTCGTTTTACCCAGTTATTTTACGAGGCTACAACAAGTAACCCAGTCACAACACACCGTAGCCTGCGTTGATGGCGGTCTGCGGTTTTTGGGCGGAGAAAGAAATGAAAGACGGCGGTCTTTCATTTCTTCCTCCGCCCGAAAACCGCAGACCGCCAGCCACGCAGGCTGAACACACCGCTGAATCGTAGTGACGTAGAAGATGCCTTGGCCTTCATCCCTTCTACTTATCAAAAATTTATCTAGCTTTTTGTCTGACATGATCGGCCGTTTCCCAACATACAGTTGAGTGAATCCTGTACTAGCCAAAGCCTCGTTCTCGTTACACTAGCTGTTCATATATTTCGTGCGTCTGTACTCTAATAGATGCAAAGATGACGTCAAAATGTGCTGAGAACAAAAAGTATGCCACGAGACGAAGTCAAGTACAGGCCCACGGAAAAATGGAATCTATTTGTTTTATATAATATTCATCAAAACATTTCAACCAATCAGAGCGCGCGTAAGATTCAATGACGTCAGTTAGGCGTGTGTACTGTTATCACACATGGTTCTCGACCAATCAGAGCGCGCGTAATATAATAATTATTATTATATAATATGGACTTTTACATGGAGACCGAGCAAGAATGTATTTTCGTTTACATGAGTTAGCCGGAACGACCTGAAAATCTTTTAATCCAATTCGTCCTAGCGGACGAACTCAGCTCGGGTGTACATGTAAATGCATCTAAAATACTTTTACTGGGTTAATGAAATACAAACTTAATAATAACCAGTTTCTTTTTAATTTGCAGTTCACGATGTCGCTGGCGCCTAAGCAAAACTGGATATTGCCTTCGTTGAATATCTGATTTAAAGCAATAATATTTGCCCTCAAGTGGTTCTCTTCTACAGAAATGGTCTACAATTTAAAATTAAAAGTTTTAATTTTCACTTACTGACGAATTCTAACTCCCTGATTCAGTCGTTTGAAATAGTCGTCGTTTAATTTTAAAGTGTTTTCACATACAATATTTGATAATCAAAATTAATTCTGATAAATAACAAAGTGGTCGTTAAAGAAGGAGATGGTCTATAGTACAGCTCCTTCATCGGGGTGGGGATGGGACGAGGTTCATTCTATTTAACTAACTCAAAATTAACTAATTAAAAAGACAAAATTACATTACAAAGTTTTGATTTGATAAAGCTTGGTCGGCTTACAGAGGTCCCCCTTCAGTGTATTTTACTAACTTTCAAAACCAACGTCCACTTACAGAGTGGTCGTTTAATAGAGGGTGTTTGAGTAACAGAGGGTAAGCGCTCATTTGAAGGTTTTCCTTACAACACTGATAGAATTTTCACTTTGCACACTAATACAATCTGCATATATGTCGTGAGTTCACATATAGTACTTAACGTCTTTAAGTAAGTCTACGAATTCCCGCCGAATTTTCGAGCATGCGCAATGCGTTTTTACCCGTGTCGTCGTGATGTCTAAATTGAAGCCGTAATTCACATGCCGTGCTGGGACAGTGCTGTTTTTAAAGTTATACGAAAACTGGTCTATTGCATTGGATGATATGCGGTTGGTTTATTCAATATTAAAAGGAAATACGGGAAAAGTGAACAGACAGGCAAGAAGAAAAGAAATGGATTCAGCACTTAGCTGGAGTAAAGCCCAGAGCGGGCAACGCTGTGGATTAGCGTTCGCAAAAATTTTGTACCGCTGATCGAATGTATCGCGTGTTCGTCTAGTGACATCCACAGATTACACTGTGTTCCGAATAGGAGGCTACTCGCTTCGCTCGCAGCAATTATGATAATTAATATTGATAATCAGCTTGGATGGAAACTCTTTAGATCAATTAATCTTAAAAGTAGCAAAATAAAATAAAATAAAATAAAATAAAATAAAATAAAATAAAATAAAATAAAATAAAATAAAATAAAATAAAATGAAATGAAATGAAATGAAATGAAATGAAATGAAATAAAATAAAATGAATTTCAATGGAAAAATTCAAATTTAGCAGAACAGTCATTTGAGATTGCTCAATTCTGTATTTCTCTCAGGCTATACTAGCTAGATTTTGGAAAAAAAGGTTTGAAGGAATTCAATAACATATAAAGAATTAGGATATGTCATTTTGCCATTTACCCACTAGCAACGCTGTGAATATTATGACCACGTTACGTCAGCTAGCCGTGCATGTATTCCACTGTCTTGAACCCTAATTGCCAGAACCTTCCATTGTTTTGTATATCGAATAAATGTGAAAATGGGGAAATAATGGGTTACCCTATAACACTTATTTCTCAGTGTGGGATGCTACAAATAATGCCTAGTATGGTACCCTAACGTCATGTAAACACTATAACTTAATTGTTAATTGACGAAATATATAACAAGCTAAGAATAGCGTAGGCTAAAAGTTAAAATTCAGCGTTAGCGTCTGAAATATGGTATATGTCTTGATGAGCATCTTGCTTTGAAATGGGGATAACCCATCTTGTCTGGTCTAAAATAGTGTAGGAAAAACACATTTTTTATTGTCGGTAATAAAGTAAGGTTACTTTCGAGGACAAACTGTGGGAAGTAGATAATCACTTCCCCCGTCTGCTTCGTGGTCTTGGGATAAACGGTTCCTTGGAAGAGACATTCTGATATACTATTGTGAACGAATTATTAAATCAAGTAACAGATATCCAGTATGGTCTGTAATATAATAGTATAAAGAAGCGATGCATTCAATGACGCATATTTACCGGACCTTCTAGAGAATGTTGCCTGCGTAACGGCTGATGGAAATTGATGAATGATACGATTTTTTTGTTTTGTTTTGTCGTTTTTGTTTTGTTTGTTTTTGTTTTTGTTTTTGTTTTGTTTTGTTTTTGTTTTTAACTATGTTTACTTTGCGAATAAATATATATTTTATAGTTGAGATGTTCTTTGATTCAGATGCTTCGGGATGTCACCTCATATAATATCCCTTAGCGGAGTTGATATATGGTGATCATAATATTATATTATGATAATTAATATTGATAATCAGCTTGGATGGAAACTCTTTAGATCAATTAATCTTAAAAGTAGCAAAATAAAATAAAATAAAATAAAATAAAATAAAATAAAATAAAATAAAATAAAATAAAATAAAATGAAATGAAATGAAATGAAATGAAATGAAATGAAATGAAATGAAATGAAATGAAATGAAATGAAATGAAATGAAATGAAATGAAATGAAATGAAATGAAATGAAATGAAATAAATGAAATGAAATGAAATAAAATAAAATAAAATAAAATAAAATAAAATGAATTTCAGTGGAAAAATTCAAAATAAAATTTAGCAGAACAGTCATTTGAGATTGCTCAATTCTGTGTTTCTCTCAGGCTATACTAGCTAGATTTTGGAAAAAAAGGTTTGAAGGAATTCAATAACATAAGAATTAGGATATGTCATTTTGCCATTTACCCACTAGCATCAGAGTTTATAATAGAGGGGACAGTACCCTCTATTAACTCTAGATCTGCTATAGCATATGATAAAATCACAGTTATACACCTATTTCATAAAAGGTTGTCGGGCGAGTAGCGCTTCAAGCCTACGCGAATAGACCGAAAAGGAGTATGGGTAGGTACTTAACTTTATTTGCTTCTCAGTTTTGGTCTTGAATTTTAACATCAACAAATGAAGTTGTTTTGTGCATAAGCTAAAAGATGAGAATAGTCTGTTGATATTCTTGTGGTTCAGTTTATAGCTTTTATTAATTTCTACCCATAGTCCATTTTTATTAAAAAGGATAGATTACAATTATCATAAAACTGCACCGAATTATGATCTAATTCAAGTTTGATTGAACTCTATTTGATTGATGAAACAATAGACCGATATCAAACAGGGAAACATGAAATTGTTTCCGAGTGGTGAAGCCATTCGCGCAAATATTCGTCACATAAAACTCAACAAAATTACTGATGAGAATAAAATCAAAGAGCTAGTCTTCCTTTGGATGGAATGAAAATTCCTTAGCATGATTATTTGATAAATGCTAATGATCTAATACTGGAAATAATCGTGATTTGAATCTATTTAAGAAGCCCTCCCGTTGAGTCTTAGTTAAGGCCGCATTTGTGCTAAATCAACATGGGAATCCAACCATATCAAAACTACAATAAACAGAATAAACTGTTCATGTCTAATTATCGATTTATTGACTTCGAGATTTTTCGAGCATTAGCTCATATCACAACAATTTTCATATCCGTGCCCAAGTTCATATTTCCCAGTGACATTAATATATAAGTATAAGAATTTGCAGGATCTGCGTTGGCGCGCTGTTTGGCTTCGCATTTTTATCGGCTGCAGCGTAAATGAACAAATCAGAATATATTTATTGACATCTCATGCACCATTTCGGTCTCAGCTTCTATGTTCTATGTTTTTAGACCCGACAACGTTTTTTCAATTGACTATATATAATTCGTTTTAATTGTAATATATATATAAATAAAAGTATATTTAACTATGTTTTAAGAACCAAATCGAATCAAGATTGATGAGCTTACACATTGCGATGACAAAATATCAAGAGGGACTTGAAAATAAGACGTACAGAAGCGAAGATCCAATGAATGGAAGATACGATCATAAATCATTTATTGGTTTCAAAGAAATCGAAGAATTTGAACAATTCAATTGTTAACAATTCAGTTCGGCTAAAAATGCTTGACTTTGTCGATTATATATTGCAGATTGAAAGCTCATTGCTGCGAGCGAAGCGAGTAGCCTCCTATTCGGAACACAGTGTAATCTGTGGATGTCACTAGACGAACATGCGATACATACGATCAGCGGTTCAAGTCCATACCGTATCGAGAGTCGATTCAAGGATGTCACTAGACGAACACGCGATACATACGATCAGCGATTCACATCTTTCCCTAAATAAACTAACTTTTTAAAATCAGTTAGTTCTATTATCAGCCGTTTGAGATTGTTTGAACTGAAAAATTGCTTTACTCAGTGCTAAATATTTTGAACTGTGTGTGTCCGACACTGATCCTTGTAGTTCAATATTGAAGGTCAACTAGCAGTGTTCGTCACACAGCCGGCACAGAAGATAGACAAGAAACATATGATATATCAGACAAAGCGGTGTAAAGTTCGTAAGTTTTAGGGGAACAGTTCTGCTCGCAGCACTTCACTTTCTATTAGAAATAGCTAGTTATATCGATATCAATTAGGGGCTATTGACGGTGAGTTGTCCCTGATAACTCTTTTGTTTCGTGTCCCCCAGATCTAGAAAAAGAAAACAATAGAGTTATCCCTACTATCAGGGACAACTCACTTTCATCATAAACAGCCCCTTAGTTCGGTGGTCATTGAATAGGATACAAAATTTAATTTATACAGCCATTCTTGAAAAGGTTGTCCCGGATAGACGTCATTAATAAACCATTTGTATATGTATATATATCACATTTTCAATATTCTGGCAAGAATTTTAACTTTAGCTGCAAAACTACAACCGGACCCATTTTATACAATATGTAATATGCATTGTACTTTAGTATTATAAATTGAAATTCCTGAGAGAAAATTGAAAATCCGAGATATGCAAATGAGTTTATAATTTATTAATGACTAAATGTCTTTTTATCTGGACAACCTTTTTGAGAATGACTGTATAAGTAATTCTCGTTTTAGCATTTAATTTAGCGAAGCCATTTGTGACACTGTACGACAACTGAAATGGTGACCCAAAACTTTGCGGAGACTAGTGCGCAATACGGAAAAATACATGAATTTGTCCTCTAGCCGATCAAGTTAAGCTTTTTAAGAAGTTGCTCTGAGTAGGTTCGCCCCCAGGCTATCTGTTGCGCGCAGTAGGCAAAATTAAATAAAAACATTTTCCCATGGCCAGGGGTTACTAACCAAAAATTTAGCTCAAAATCTACCTAAATACTAATTATAATCAACTTTGGCCTCCGTTCAAGTTTTTGTTTGGATATATGTTTACACTGATGCAATGGCTAAACGTACTCTACTAAATTTATCGATTACAAACACTGTCTATATTGGGTTTCTGAAAACCCTATTTTAGCTAATTTATCAGTGAGATCTCCATTATATAGTGGCTAGAAATTTTTGTCTTTAAAATTGTCATTGTAGAAGACCTTAACGACGTCATAATATTTTTCAATATTGTGATTTTTTCACTATTCATGCTTGAATACAAGTATTCAATTAAGTTCATACAAAGTATCTACAGGGGTCGTTCTAGCGATGTCTATAGGATTGATTGTGCGTCATTAGCTTTGAACTTCATTATTGCTAAATGAGGTCTTGATTGGTCATTTTCTTAGAGCAACTCAAGACAGCAAAACCTAGACCTCAACGCCGTCAGATTCAAAGATCAAATCGATAGCTAAAAAAGATGTGGAAAGCACAAGGAATCGTTGTAATTTTGGCAATGATATTCATCACTGCTGAATCTCAGTCGAATTCGTCAGGTATGATATTTTCTTTCAATTATTTTCCGGCTTAAAATGTTTCTTACAAATATAGATAACGTTTTATATTAGTTTATTTCCTTTTTAAATTTTGTTACTAAGGCCTGGTTCCCACTAGTGGCATAACGATATAAGAACATCGACATAATAACGCTATAATCAGTTTTTCTTTATGTTGTTATGTCCATGTTTTTATGTTCCTATTATGTCGTCATGTTGTGGTTGTGTTTTCCAATTGCGTGACCTCGCCGTTATACACCTATTTCAAAAAGGTTGTCAGATGAGAGGCCTAAGCACACGCGACTAGACTGAAAAGGAGTATGGGCAATTTCAAAGCCAATTTCGGATCGATTTGAAATTGACTTTTAACATCAACAATTCAAGTTCTTTGTTGTATAAGATAGAAGCAAGAAAGTAGTGAATTATCGTGTTGATATTCATGTGCCTTTTCTATATGTTTAGTCCTTTCTACCCATACTCCCTTTCGGGCGAGTCGCGTACGCTTTAGACCTTTCACCGACAACGTTTTTTGAAATAGGTGTATCGTTATGTCGCTAGTCTGAACCATGTCAAGGAATGGGCTCCCTGTGTGATGCCTTGTGCCGCACATGCGCACAAGTAGTTTTTGTGAGCACATGGTTGTATATAAGTCCTGAGATTACTAGTAAACAACGACAACACGAATTGAAGGCTCCTGATTACGTTTACACTGGTGTCAGAACCGGGATCAAGGACTTAACTACAGACAAGGATTAGTTTCACGCCGAGTCACTGGTGTAAGTGAGAGAAAACGACGAGAAAGGACATCCACACGATCGATCTAAACATGGCTGCCAGCCAAATCCTTAAAGGACCTACAATGGACTGGTCCACAGACGAAGGTTTATACAACAGATTTAAGATATGGAAGCAACAGTGTCAGCTTTTGTTCTCAGGACCGCTTGTGAAGTTGGAAGAAGCGATTCAATGCAAATACCTACTATATTGGTCAGGCCAAACGGGCCTAGAGCTGTTCAACAGCTGGGACTTGTACTGTCGGAAGACGACCAGAAAAAGTTAAACAACTATTTCGACAGGTTCGAAAATTTCGTAAAACCTCACTCTAACGAGCTAATAGCTGCATGGGAGCTATACAACATAAAGCAAGGAACACTCTCTCTGGAACAGTACATCGCCAAATTAAAGCTGTTGATCAAGGAAGCCAATTATCCCGTGGGTCACCATGACCGGTTCCTGCGTGATTTTCTGGTGTTTGGAATGAATTCCCAAAGAGTAAGGAAGGAGTGCCTGAAAGAAGGAAACAGCCTTACACTCCAAAAGGCTAAAGATCTGGCTAAAGCTGAAGAGTCGGCTGAAACTCAACTCAAGGTGATGAGCAAAACGGAGGTAAATACAGTTAAAAACATGTCAAAGCACAGCAAGGAAAACCAAGTAAGTCAGATAGTAAACCATCTAGTACAGAAACAATGAAAAAATCATGTTTTGTTGTGGAAGAGGCCCACATGCACGTGACAAGTGCCCAGCCAAGAGTGCTAAATGCCATTTTTGCAAGAAAATTGGACACTTTGCAAATGTTTGTTTTGCAAAGAAAAAGAAGCAAAATGTGCATGAAGTTGAGGCTAAACCTACAGCCAATACTAGTGAATCTTGTCTTCCTGATCCAGCTTTGTTTATGGGTCCAATTGAAGCACACCCTTGAGTGTGAACACTGTCGCATGTAAAGAGAAAGCCCTACTGAGTATTAAGATAGCTCCCAACCCACGGGGAAGTCAAACAACAGTCACATGCAAGATAGACTCAGGAGCTGAGACAAATATTGTACCAAAGTCCTTGTACAGCCAAGTTTTTCCCAATACATCTAAGCTTGAGAAGCTACATTTAAGTTAACAGCCTATGGGGGAACAGAGATCCCCAACCTGGGGTCTTGGCAAAATGTATGTCCAGGGTCCCCATACCCTGCACCAAAGCAGATAGCATTCGAAGTAGTAGAAGTTCTAGGCCCAGTGATAATTGGAAACACCACTGGCCCAGGAACTGAACCTGTTAAAGCTAAATTGGGCTGTCATGACCACACCCAAACCAAAAGATGCAAAACCACCTCTAACCAACCCCTCAACAGTGAAGCTGTTTGATGCAAATGGGAAAGAGCACCCATCTCCACTGACAAAGGATTACTTGCTCAAGGGATATAAAGATGTATTCACAGGAATTGGTCTGTTCCCTGGACAGCCTTATTACATACAGGTAGATGAAAGCATCCCTCCAGTACAGCACCCACCGAGACAAGTACCTGTCCACCTACAACCTGCATACAAGAGAGAACTGGAAAGATTAACAGACCTAGGAATCATCACCGAAGTACAAAACGAATTCACACCATGGGTCAACTCAGTTGTAGTCACGCCCAAGGCGGACGGCTCGATGCGCCTATGCCTAGATCCTCGGGATCTGAATAAAGCCGTGAAACGTAATGCGTACTACACACGGACTGTAGACGATGTGATATCTCAGGTCAGCGGTTCTACACACTTCAGCATTCTTGATGCTCGAAGCGGTTATTGGCAAGTCCAACTTGACGAAGATAGCAGCAAGCTCTGCACATTCAGCACTCCCTGGGGGAAGTTCAGGTGGAATCGACTCCCATTTGGACTGACTTGCAGTGGAGACATCTTCCAAGAAAAGATGGATACAGTGTTTGGACACATAGACGGATTGACCGGAATTGCTGATGACACGTTCATCTACGGAAAAGGCGAGAATGATCATGATCAAAACATACTGAACACTCTTGATACGGCAAGAGAAAACAACGTGAAATTCAACCCTGACAAGTTCCAATTCAAAGTTGATGAGACGTCTTTCTTCGGACTGACGTGGACAAAAGAGGGTCTAAAACCCTGACAAGAAGAAGGTGAGGTGCATTGTTGACATGCAACCGCCACAGACCCTAACAGAGTTACAATCATTCATGGGAATGATAAACTACCTCAATCGGTTTTCTCCAGTGATAGCACAGATATCAGAACCACTTCGCCAGCTAATGAAGAAGGAAGTACCCTTCGTGTGGCAACCCGAACTCAGAAGGCATTTCAGGAACTTAAGAAAGTGATAACAGAAGCGCCTGTGTTAGCGTACTATGATGCTAACAAAGGAAATGTGATCCAATCAGATGCGAGTCTGAAAGGATTAGGGTGTGTTCTGTTACAAGATGGAAAGCCTGTTTACTACGCAAGCCGTTCCTTAAGTGATGCAGAAACAAGATACAGTAACATTGAACGTGAACTTTTAGCTGCTTGTTGGTCACTCGAGAAACTCAACCACTACATTTATGGCAAAAAAGTGATTCTCGAGACAGATCACAAGCCGCTGGAAAGCATATGGAAAAAGAGTATCACAAGCGCATCACCACGCCTGCAAAGGCTCCTGCTAAGGATGGCTAAGTACGATGTAGACATCAGGTACATACCCGGCAAAACCAATGTTGTGGCTGATGCACTGTCACGAGTAAGCTACATGGAACCACCTGCAACACAAGGTATCGAACCTCTGGAGATCCAAGTTGACATGATAACTGGAACACTTCCAGCGACACCTGCTAGATTGGATGAAATCCGTGAGGAAACAAGCAAGGATGAGACGCTGAGCCATCTGAAAGACTTAGCATACCAGGGGTGGCCAGAACGTTTCCAGGACTGTCCCAATGACCTGAAGGACTACTGGAACTACAGGGAAGACTTGAGCGTAGAGAACGGTCTGGTTCTCAAAGGACACCGCCTAATCATCCCTCCAAAATTATGACCACAGATGTTAACCATCATACATCAAGGTCACATGGGTACTGAAAAGTGCCTACTGAGGGCCAAAGACTGCGTATTTTGGCCAGGAATTTCTAAAGACATCAAAGAACTGACATCCAGCTGCAGTACTTGCATTAAGTACGCAAAACAACAACCTAAAGAACGACTTCTCCAGTACAACTTACCCAGCTTTCCCTGGCAGAAGCTGCACTCAGATTTGTTTGACTTTCATGGGAGTCAGTACCTGTTAGTCGCTGACTACTACACAAAGTTCCCAGTGGTCAGGAAGCTGAATGCAACAACATCTAATGCCATAATACATCACCTAAAGTCAATCTTCGCTGAGCATGGCATTCCAGAAACGCTGGTAACAGACAACGGCCCGCAATATAGTAGCCGTGAGTTCAAGGAATTCTGTACAAAATGGGGAGTAGAACACACAACGAGCTCTCCAATATATCCACAAAGTAATGGGTTCAGTGAAAGGATGGTTCAAACTGTGAAGAACCTCTTGAAAAAAGCGGAGGATGCAGGGGAAGACCCTTACATCGCATTACTGAACTACCGAACCACCCCAGTGGACAACAAGCTACAGTCACCAGCAAAGCTACTAAACTAAAGAGACTACCGGACTCAATTACCATCAAGCGGCCGTCTACAACGCCTACAGACGAACGATGATGACCTGGCACAACTGCAAAGACGCCAGGAAGTACAGCGTCATCAACATGGACAGAAACACCAACGAGAGTTAAAGGACTTGTCGCCTGGACAAGCAGTTGCTGTATTCAACCCATCTTCAAAGACTTGGACACCTGCTGAGGTCAAGGACAAACTCCAAGAACCTCGCTCGTATGTTGTTAAAGCTGCTAGTGGCTCGGAGGTACGACGCAACAGAGTACATCTGAAGCCTATACCTGAAGGGCAGAACATACAGCATACAGCGCCAGATGAACCAACAATGACAACTGGACCACCATCTTCCAAAGACCAACCACCACCCACAGCTACAACCAGACAAGTGGATCAACCAGTGCCTGCTGCTGAGGATACGTTCAACAACTTCAAGAGGACAAGCAGTGGCCGTATTGTGAAACCACCGTCAAAGCTGAACTTGTTTATTAAGGGACATTAAGCATATGGAATTTGTTTGACACTTAGAGACATTAAGTTAGTCATGAACACTGAACAGTTTGTTATTTCGTTCCAGTTTAGTAATATATGTAACTCAGTTGTATTACAGACTTTCAATCAAAAGGGGGAGATGTCAAGGAATGGGCTCCCTGTGTGATGCCTTGTGCCGCACATGCGCACAAGTAGTTTTTGTGAGCACATGGTTGTATATAAGTCCTGAGATTACTAGTAAACAACGACAACACGAATTGAAGGCTCCTGATTACGTTTACAAACCAGATCTAAGTAGGGCTAATTTGTATAGTATAAGTGAATGCTTTGTTTATAGTGGAAGAGCACTTAGCTATCCAGCTAGTTTCCAGGCACTCCACTGAAATAATCACAAGTAAATAAAGGAAACATAAAGTAAATGAGTTTAAGAAGAAATGAAAGTAAAAAGATTTGATCCTCTTTATAGGTCCAAACTCTTCCGGCACAAACCGAGATAATTTATCTTGACAATTTTGTTTGAAATTTGCCTACGTCCATACGAATAAACCTGAAAGCGTAACTTTTTCCTTCGTTTTGGAATCAAAGAAAAACGCCATTTTAGTGTCGCAGTCCTGCATCTCAATGAAAAACTAAGGTGCACTTGCAAAGTTACCCGGATTCAGTGTAGACAGTGTAGACAGAAACTCATAATGGGTTGAAAACACGAAATATTCAAATTATCAAAACACTTTTTATGACCATGTTTGGTAATGATACTGTTCTTCAAAACGGCGGAGCAGTTTCACGTATTCCGATGCCTGCTGCTCATTTTCCAAGATCTAGAACTCATGAATAGTCAGTCATGTCCCAAAGGAAAAGTATTTCAACTGGCTAACAGTAACTCATTAAGTTGTGAAGACTCGGAGGCCATGCCAGAGTAATTTTTTGGTAAGAAAACGTTTGAATTGAGCTCGAATACGAAGAAATTTTACAGAGCTTTGCATATGATATGAGACGCATACACACACGAATAGTCATTTGTCTCCTACTGTGGTAGACTACTGAGTATGTTGATATTCAATTGTTCTTCTCCATCAATTGTTTTGTGGTTGAAGTAACTTGAAAGAGCGATACTGGATGCTTTGTATTTTCACGGCGGTAGTGAAAGTCCAGTTTGAACTGAGGTGTTCGTAAAATTGATCTTTGCAGTGCAAAGCTGCAGTTTATAATGATCAAAAATGTACACTTGAATAAAAGCTAAAAAAGATTTTGGTCAAGATATGGCATGAAAAGCGCCTGCATGCTTCATTTTGCATAATTTGAATATTCTGAAATAGAACGAGTGCTACAATTGCAAGTTACAATATCCTTATGAGTTTCTGGTATAGACGTAGGCTTTATCTGTGTCGATTCCTCAAATTTAAAAATCAATACAGGCAAAATTTCAAACAAAACTTTGGGTTTACCTCGATGTAAAAACCCCCATTGTTTCGTTCTATTTTAACACTTCATTTCGTTTGAATAAGTGCTTTGTTTTGAGCTATTGTATACACCTGTTACGAAAAATATAGACGGTCTGAAATCTGAATCTGAATCTGAATCTGAGACCAAATAGAATTGTGAGAATGACTCGTTTATCGTTAAATATGCATAATATCATCCATTCATACTCTTATCACTTTATATTGTAATTCATTCCAAGTTCGTACCAACAATTTTCTTTCTTCTCGCTCAAATTTAGATTCAGATTCAGATTTCAGACCGTCTACGTTTTTCGTAACAGGAATATATAAAATTGATGTACAATCGTCGATTAAACATCAATCTTATCTATATTTAAGATTTTAGGTGCAATGTTTTACTTTTGGGCTATTGTGACGTCAGTAGCGGATTAACCAAAACTTTGGACTTTGGGCTTCCTGTGGCAATTTACATATCTCTTCTTGTCTTTTACCACAGAGTACCCAACAAAGGAATTGCCTGCGGGGAAGGCTAGATTGATTACTATTCCGACATTAGCTGTGTTTCAAGGTCTAGGGCTATAGCAAATCAAAAAGGGAGACCAGGGGAAGGAAAAGAAGATGAAGGATTCTATTTTGCAAACTTCACTAAAATAATTATAAAAGAAAATACTTCACATCGATATTTATTTTAGTCCTCAGCTAACATTTACTTTTTATTTATTGATTTTATGCAGTTACGTCACTATCGCCATCGCCATCTGTACAGAGTTTGAGTGGTACGTTTTAATTCTATTTTGCAAAATTCAAGAAAATCACTAAAATTTATGTTTGATACGAGCAATTACAGCGAAAATCGTTGCAATGCAACCCTTCCTACCCAGATTTGGGTCCCCTTGAGGTTCCGCAACCATTAACGAACCGCATCTTTTTTCCCCGCCTTGTCTATACGGTTTTTGTCCCTTCTGATCCGTCCATCATCCTTGGGGGCGGAGCTTATGTGAATTCGTTCAGTAATTTGTTGATTTCAAATAAGCCCGAATAAGAAAAGACAAAATCCTAACCGAAGTTGGAAAATACAGTCGTAAATGATGCAACTATTTACCATCCAGAACAAATGTTTTACTGTATATTCTTCAGTTATATTTTGTCAGTTCAGTAATGTAGTACAAAACAGTCGATAGACCCATTTGGGGGTTTATAAACGAATACTTGGCATTTTTGACGGGCGAACCTCTTCAAAGATCGGGACAGAGTCCCAGCCAAAGTCAATCATTTACGATATGTTATTACTACAAATAAGTAATAAGCTTTCTACAGCACGCACTACGTAAAAATAACTTTAAAATTTCAAGACGATTCTAATAAAAGAGCAAAAGTCAGTCGCTTTGAGTTCAGTGCATGATATGAAAGATGGATTTGTCGAGCGTAGAGTCTCGATCTTCGCCCCAGTTAGGCCAGTTCATTGAAGATAATGGAAGCCTGACGTTTCAGCCGGAGTCTGGAACAAGCAGCTTTATCCTTTCAAGCCAAAATTTTAGCTTGGTGCCCATTTCAAGTACTTTTTACAGTATAATTTCTCTAAAATTGCACTCCCTTCGCATCAGTTCAAGGGAAGGCATTTTGAGTCAGAATATGGGCGTTTACATATCCTGGTTCGATTGACGGAACAGAAGTGCAAAGTACCGAGTCAAATTTTGAAAAAATACCATGATCACCTCGGGATCCATTGTTTCAAGAGGGACGTTTAATGTCTAACATCCCTCCTACCTGAATAGAAATTAGGGAGATTTAAAACTAAATTTCCCTCATACATCATTAATGAGGGAAATTTAGAACTAAATAAATTTCCCTCATTAATGATGCATGAGGGAAATTTAGTTCTAAATTTCCCCCATTACTATTCATGCGGGTACAGTCCCTCATATGACAATCATCGGGACAATCGGAACAAAAAAAAAAGTTTTTGATTTAGAGCCCAGTAACTCCGAGAGTGCAATGGAGTCAGCATGGGACACAAGGGAGGGTAACCAGTACGCCCCTTACGCCGGGGTGTCGAATCCCGCCTCCCTGCGAAGCAGAAGATAACAAGACGCATTACGAAAGGAGATCAGGGTCATATTGCTTCACGGGAATATGACCCTGAACACATAACACGTGAAACAACACAGTAATACAGATACATAACACGAAATACAGACAACATAAGCAGACACAAAATATTTGTTGTTTTTGTATATATTTATATTTTTATATATTTTCTATTTGCCATGCATGATTATTACAAAGAATTGACGAGAGAATATATATTATCAGAAGCCCAAAGATACGATGAGAGCGAAAATAACGGAAGACATTATCACAAAGCCACCACATGAATATCCGGAGAGAATTTACCCAAAACATTCCAGGCACGATGGAAATATCGTCGCGCACGTGGTGAGTTGATCATGAAGCGACGTGAATAGATCTTGAGATGGACATTAAAGCGTGAGATAACCGGGATTCATTTCGGGTAATCCAAACAAAGTATTTAACAAGATTTAACAGATATACAAACACAGGAGGAACAATCTCCAATTCTTGTTGATTAAAGCCAAAAAACATGCACCTTACACCTAATGCAGGCGATAAGGGAGTAACTTTTAGGAAAAGGGTCTGTACCCACAAAAGCAGAGCAGAGATAAAAGAGCAATGGTAAAAAAGGTGATCGGCAGTTTCATTAGCCCGACCACAAAAGCAAAGGGGGTCGACACTCATCCCGAATGAAATGATACGATCCGCAGTCGGAAGAACGCCGTGTGCAGTTTTCCAGGCCAGGTCCCTAACTTTACGATCCAAGGGTAAAGAGCACACCTGGCTCCATGTTAGTTCCCAGTAGAGATTGCCAAAGGTAGGTTGAAACTTGACGAGACACCTTGGAGGAGCAAGTAGAGTAGAGACCAAAGTAGAGTAGATCGATTTGCAACAGGAGGAAGTGATTGGAACAAGCGTGCCAGTTCCAGACTTATGTGACAGGCCAGAGCTTTGAGAGCTAGTACCATCAATAAGAGCCCATGCAGTGAATAGTTCAGAATAGAAAGGGGGCAGATCACCTACAGCATAGTAGGCCGGATGCACCAGAACATCCACAACAGGAGAACCCAAGTGGCGGCGAGTGAAATAATCAAGGAAGGCCGTCCACTTAGCATTCGGATTCAGAACAAAAACGGCGGATCCAGGTGGCTTTTAGAGCAAAAGATTTTAATTTGGGGTCAACTACATTGAAACCTCCTTGATCTTCTGGAAGGGAGAGAGTTTGTCGAGACACAAGGTCCATTTTACCTGACCAAAAGAAAGGAAAAATGATTTTGTTGAGTAGATTGACCACCCATTCAGGTGTATGGACAATAGAGGCAGTATACCAGACACCAGACAAGGCCAAGACATTAAGTACGAGTGACTTGCCCACTAGGGACAGGTGACGGTTACGCCAAAAAGAGAGAATGTTATTAAGTTTGTTTAGTCGAAACGACCAATTAAGATAATCGAGATTATCGTGGCCAACATAGATGCCAAGGCATTTCATGTGATCAGAAACCCAGTCTAAAGCCAGGGGGACATTGGTACGATTCCGCCATGGGCCACACCAGAGACCTCTTGATTTGTCCAGGTTTAGCTTGGCCCCAGAAGCAGCCTCGTGTTCATCATAAATTTCAAAGACTTTTAAGATTTCCTGATCCGAAGTGCAGATGATGGACTTGTCGTCAACGTATTGTGAGATTAGCGCAGGTTCAGCAACAGAGAGAGGGAGGTGGAGCCCAGACAAAGAAAGGTTGCCTCTGATACGGCATGCAAGCGATTCCGCAACCAGCACATACAGAGGAGCAGACAAGGGGCAGCCCTGTCGAGCTCCACGTGACAGTGTGAAAGGTTCAGAGAAAAAAAACCCATTTACAAGGACAGAGGACATAGGGAGAGTATACAAAAGACGAACCCACGCCAGGAAGGAAGGGCCAAATCCCATTTTTTCATAAACGACCAGTCTACGCGATCAAACGCCTTTTCCTGGTCAAGAGAAAGAATGGCAAGAGGCAGATTAGATAGATTGGAATAGGTAATCGCATCCTGGATGAGTCGGGCAAGAACGCAGGCGGCTATTTTATAATCAACAGCTAAAAGAGATATTGGCCGCCAGTTTTTGCATAGGTACCGGGGACCCTAGCCTTCTTATGAGAAAGTGTTATGATGCCAAGCCGCTGAGAATACGACAAGATATCAGACTGAAGTGAATAATGCAGAACAGAGACTAAGTCAGCTAGGGCCAAGAAGATCCCAAAACGTGTGATAAAACTCTTTAAGAAGGCCATCTAGCCCTGGAGACTTGTTGTTCTTCATGCCCAGGAGGGCAGAGTGGCATTCTTCCAGGGTAAGAGGCCCCTCTAACTGTTGTCTCTGGTCCTCAGATAGAGCGGATTTGAGCGATTGAAGAAAGGAGTCTTGTAAATTCCGATTTAGTTCACTCGCAGAAAAAAGATTTTTTAAAAAAGCATTCCAAGTTGATAGCAGGTCAGCGATGGAGGAAACAAAACGACCTTGAGAATTTTGGATGACATCAATCAATAGTGTGGCTGGAGACCATACGCTTCTCAAGCCGCAAAAAGAACGAGGAGGGGGACTCGCCATGTTCGATCCAGCGAGTTCTAGAACGAATTGCCGCAGCCATGGCATTCTCACTATCTTGTTGGGCTAACTCCACCAGAATTGAATTATATTCACTCACGACAGAGGTATCACCGTTATCCAGACGGGACTTGAGCCTTTCAGCTCGGTTGCGAAGAGAGGTACAATGGGCATTTTTGACTTTCTTTTCTTGGCACAGTGGGAAATAGAGAGATTTTTAATATGTCTTTTTCCTAGATCCCACCGCGTGTGGAGAGAGCGGAAAGAATCTTTAGCTCGCCGCCACTGCACCCAAAATAACTTAATGAGAGAGATATATTCATCATCTTCAAGACAAGATGTATTTAGCTTCCAGTAGAAAGGGCCCCGATCCGGCTCATCAGGGAAAGTGAATGATTTTGTCACTGCTGAATGGTCAGAGTGAGGGCACACTATGATGTCTGAGGAAGATGAATGTGGCTGAAAACGTATAGGTAAGGCTATTAAATCAATACGTGATAAGGAGCGTCCATCCGGCGACTCGAAAAAGTGAACGATCTACCGAGAGGGTGATGATATCTCCAGATATCCAACATGCAGTTAGATTCAAAAAGGTCAATTATCTTATCAGAACAATCATAGGATGGGGGAAGAGGTGCAGTCGACTGTCTATCAAGAGCAGGGACAGTGGCACAGTTGAAATCTCCTGCAAGAATAGTATCTTCAGTAGGGGTGAGAAAAGAAGAGAGGTAATCCAAAAAATCTGCTTTATCACGATTGTAATTTGGTACATAAATACAGACCAGATTAACTGTATTAGAGTTGAACCTAACTTTGAGGGAGAGAACTTGCCTCCGATCAAAGGAAGAGTGGCTCAAAACGTGAGCATTTAAGCTTTTCGAATAAGGATGGCCACCCCACATGAAGAGGTAGTCTGGAAGTCGCCGAAAACAGAAAAAGTTGTGTTTGATAACCAGTTGTCAAACTGTGCTTGGTCTTTACAATGGGTTTCCTGGAGAAAAACAACATCCAGGTTCAAAGATGACAACCAAAAAAGGAAAGCTGCCCTCTTGGAAGAGGATTGTAAACCGTTAGTATTAACAGTGAGAACCTTCATTAGTCATACAGACTTTAGAACCAGACGGATATCAAATCAGAAGTTGTGATGGAATTAATTTTCAAAATGATTTTTAACTATCTGTTCCTATCCCTCTTCGAGGGAAGAGAAGAAAATGTTATTTAGTGTTTTATGTTATTTAGTTTTTAAAGTTATGAAGTGTCCCTTATGTCAGAGAAAACAAAAAGACAAGGACAAAGAGAAATTTTTAATGAGATGCTCAAATTGTTTAATTCCCCCTCCTTATTGAAGAATTGGGGGAAGGATTTATATATTTCTTTACTTTCTTAGGGGACCGCTTGGGCCTAGATGGAATCAAAGCTGACCGTAAAGGCCCATCCGAAGCAGGTCTTTCCGGGATATTATTATTTGACCTTAAAACCATAGCAAAAGAAAGCGTCGAAAGCGTGTCAAATGACGACACCAAGTCAAAGGAATTAGCAGACGAGTTATTCACAGATGACGTGGAAGTAGAGGATGAGGCAGTGGAACCAGATGAAGCAGACAAGGCGTCAGTTGAAACGTAGTTGTTACCATTAAAAGAAAAAACTAAACGGGTCGGGGCTGGTACATCAAGTTCAGTTTCAGTAGTAGCTCCATCAGATTCAACAGTGTCAGCCGTTGGAGGTATGACCGAAACTGGGGTGGATATGCCAATGTCCATATCCTATTCTGTATGAGGATCAACAGTGTCGGCCACAGATTCAGGTGCAGTAGATACATTGGTAGGAGAAGGAGAAGAGTCAGCAATAGGACCATTGTGCGAAGGAAAATCCATAGAATCAGTAACAATATAATGTGCATCAGGGAATAGAACAGGAGTGGAGGTTGGGGAAGGAAGATCAGGTGACGGGTTAATGGCATCAGTCTCAGCCATAGTATGTGTATTGTTAGCCAGCAAAGGAGGCGGAGGATTTTCAGAAACGCCTCGTAACATAGTTCTCGGTGAGTCTGGGAGACGTTCCACGTGGTTACCAGAGGTCTGAGCAGGAGGTAGTTCAGGGTCCTCATTGGGGTCCAGCAATTCTTGGCGAGTGTTGAGGACATCATCAGTATGAGTGGAGGACCCATCATCCATGTAGTCATCATCAAAAATCAAGGCAAAAGGGTGCTGAATGTCCTCATCAGGCCGGTCGCCAAATTTCAGACAATAAGGAATAGCCAATGGTTCCTCGCATGCAAACGTGTGATGTGCAGCGGAGTTGCACCTAGAACAGCGACCTTTAAAGGGACAGTTCGAAAAAGTATGGCCCCACCAATTACAGTTAAAACAGCACATCGGCTGACGCTGATATCGGACCTGCATCGACATCTCGTGGTTGAGCGGAAGACGAGACGGAATTTTATATTGAAGATCCATAAGGATTCGTCTATCACCAATTTCCAGACCGTCACTGTCCTTGACTCTTATAACTTTCCTGACTTCGCCAAATTCCGAAAAATATTGCTTCACAGCATCATCAGAGACCTCAGCCGGGATGAGTGAAACATGAACCTGTGTAAGAGACGGCTTAGTCTCATTGAAAAAGAAAAAAACTGTTCCGTAAATGGATTCCTTTGGTCAAAAGAGATTCTTTAGCACGCTCAGAACCTTGTTTGAAAGTGACTCTGCAAGCATACGGAGTTGCCCCTAGCTGAATACATTTGACGTATCCTTTAGAACCTAAGCCCAGAGTGCGCATTACAGCAGAAACATAGTCATCTCTTTTAAGATTTTTCATGCTGCTACGTAATCTAGGTGGAATCACTACCTCAAGAGTATTTGGCCTTTCTGGATTAAAGAGACCACCAAGGCCAGGTTGAATATGAAAAGGATTTGGGTCCATTGTTCATTGATCAAAAATGAAATCTTTCTAAAATACTTTATGTATTTCAAAAATTGATGAGAAACAAGATTTTAACAATTATTTTCAATAACTTCAATAATTCAACAACTCAAGATTTCAATAACTTCAATATTTCAATAACCCGGTAAAGTACGGGTAAACACAATCACAAACAATAAATTAGCCCGATAAAGTACGGGCAGGTGGATACAGGTTTCCGTTTGGCCAGCCTTCCAGCACTGCTACAGGAAGCCCAGATCTTTACTTCCAGCTTGCTTGAAACTTTTCTTCAGGCGTGCTTGTCCAGGAGATCTTGGCACCTGTAGGATTCCCAGACGAGCAGAACTCGAAGGACCAAAGAGATCTTGAGCCTTGAAAGATCTTTCCACTGGAGCACTACTTGACTTGGTAGAATCACCTGGAAACAGAAGACTAGAAAATTTATTTGTTTTGTTCGCTGGACAGCTTAACCGCAGAACCACAGCAATAAGTAGCGTATCGTTCATCGACACACAATAGAAAGGACAATCGGAACAAAAGTGCAGGCTGTTCCGAAACTCTTTAACATTATAACGCACCGATACCTCTTACCACTGCACACTCTTACGCGTGTGGGATCTATTCATTCTACTTTGCGCATGTGCATAACGAAGCAAAGAAAGCATTATGAAAAACAATTTAGCTTTCGAATTGATTAACAATCTATAAATACTTGTTCATTGTAAGTATATAACAAAGAAATCTATTTTCAAAAGTCCCCAGAGAACAGGGTTATGCACAATAGGTAAAAGAATTGTACAATATGTTCAAGTTTTGGATGAACAAACAGCGAAGTATATTTTCGATTCGTTTATTTCCTCGCTGATCATGGTATTACAAAGTAATACCATTACTTCTTCGGGATATTAGTGATTAAATGTCCCCTCAGCCTCGGGAAGTTTAGTAAGTCCCTCGGCCTACGGCCTCGGGACTTCCACTAAACCTCCCTCGGCTTCGGGGACATTTAATCACTAATATCCTTCAGGGTCATGGTATTAAACCGCGAGTTGCGATGCAACAGTTTTCGCTGTAACGAATTCATTGTCCTCGTTGCAGCGTCCGCATCGCAATAAGCAGAGGCGAGTCCGAGTGGTATAAGTAATTTGAATACTACTATACACAATTTTCAAAAAAATAACAATTACATTTTTATCGTTTTGAGAATGCTTATTTCTTATCAAAGTTTCAACGTATTCATTGCCTTTGTTGCAGCGACCACAACGCCAACACCAGGGGCGAGTCCAAATAATGGTACGTAATTGGAATACTACTTGACACAATTTTCAAGAAAATAACAAACAATTCAATCTTTATCATTTTGAGAATGCTTATTTCTTATCAAAGTTTCAACGTATTTATTGCCTTTGTTGTATAGCGACCACAACGTCAATAGTAGGGCCGAGTCCAAATGGTACGTAATTGGAATACTACTTGACACAATTTTCAAAAAAAATAGCAATTACATTTTTATCGTTTTGAGAATGATATGCTTATTTCTTATCAAAGTTTCAACGTATTCATTGCCTTTGTTGCAGCGACCACAACGCCAACAGCAGGGCCGAGTCCAAGTAATGGTACGTAATTGGAATACTACTTGACACAATTTTCAAGAAAATAAGAAACAATTCAATCTTTATTATTTTGACAAAGCTTATTTCTTAACAGAGTTTCAACGTATTCATTGCCTTTGTTGCAGCGACCACAACGCCAACATCAGGGGCGAGTCCAAATAATGGTACGTAATTGGAATACTACTTGACACAATTTTCAAGAAAATAACAAACAATTCAATCTTTGTCATTTTGAGAATGCTTATTTCTTATCAAAGTTTCAACGTATTTATTGCCTTTGTTGTAGCGATCACAACGTCAATAGTAGGGCCGAGTCCAAATGGTACGTAATTGGAATACTACTTGACACAATTTTCAAAAAAATAGCAATTACATTTTTATCGTTTTGAGAATGATATGCTTATTTCTTATCAAAGTTTCAACGTATTCATTGCCTTTGTTGCAGCGACCACAACGCCAATAGTAGGGCCAAGTCCAAGTAATGGTACGTAATTGGAATACTACTTGACACAATTTTCAAGAAAATAAGAAACAATTCAATCTTTATTATTTTGACAAAGCTTATATCTTAACAAAGTTTCAACGTATTCATTGCCTTTGTTGCAGCGACCACAACGCCAACACCAGGGGCGAGTCCAAATAATGGTACGTAATTGGAATACGACTTGACACAATTTTCAAGAAAATAACAAACAATTCAATCTTTATCATTTTGAGAATGCTTATTTCTTATCAAAGTTTCAACGTATTTATTGCCTTTGTTGTAGCGATCACAACGTCAATAGTAGGGCCGAGTACAAATGGTACGTAATTGGAATACTACTTGACACAATTTTCAAAAAAATAGCAATTACATTTTTATCGTTTTGAGAATGATATGCTTATTTCTTATCTTATAATACACTATACAAAATTACTCGATTCTGATTGGAGAGGAGTACAATTATATCGTTAATTGTACTCTGCAGAGTACCTATTAAGTCGCTATGGCAACGAAATTTTGTATAGTGTATTATAAATAAAAAATCGCACGATCTTCTCGTACAATTCAGAATTAATAGTTACTCGTAATGTTTTGAAAACTCTCAAATAGGACTCGCCTAAAGGCTCGTCCTATTTTGAGAACTTTCAAAACATTACTCGTACCTATTAATGCGGGCACAAACGAGCCCTAAAACAGCACTTTAAAATGTGCCATTTTTAGGTTATTTTGAAGTATCTCAATAGGTTTTAAGGTAAATACCGTGAAACTTTCAGATATTGAAGTAATCACAAAGCAAAATTTTTTGCGATATTTTTGAAGTTCCGTGACGTCACTATGACGTCATGGTAAATTTTTAAAGAGTAATCAAAAGACGCAATTTTTCACCAAAGGGCACACAAAGTGCATATTATATTGTGTTTTGAGTAGTAAACGGCATTTTCGAAGAAATTTTTGTGTTTTGATCAAAGGACCTCGAGATAAACGCGATTTTATGATTCTAGTGACGTCATCAATTTTGACGTCATAATGAATTTAAACTTACCCTTATTAACTAGCAATAATACAATTTTCAATAAAATACCGTCAGGCAACAAAATCTGATATGAAGTACTTTCGATATTCATAGATATACCTTATAGAGACTGCGTTATATAGTGGTTTTAAATAATGATGACGTCAAAATGACGTATGGGTGATTTAGTTACTTTTTCAAACTCAATTTTCTGTCTTGCTAGAGGAAAATCGAAAATTCTAAAAAGAACAAGTTATAAGGTCCTCTCTTCTCCTTTGAATAGCACAGCAAATAAAGAGAAATCTTTTGAAACGAAAAAATTAAAACAAGCGATATTTTTTCCTAAAGGTTTTATTTGAATTTTTCCCGCCAAAATTTCCCGGGAAAAATATTTGAGTATAAAAAAAATGATAACTTGAGTTCTAGAAATGCAAATTGAAAACGGTTTTCAGTTTTGGAGTTCTTATCAGCAGGACAATCATAATTAATAAAGAACTCAATATTGATAGTGATCACTTTTAGGCCTGTTTATGCCCGCCCTTCCGAATTGTACTCAAGATCGTGCGATTTCCTATACAAAGTTTCAACGTATTCATTGCCTTTGTTGCAGCGACCACAATGCCAATAGTAGGGCCGAGTCCAAATGGTACGTAATTGGAATACTACTTGACACAATTTTCAAAAAAATAGCAATTACATTTTTATCGTTTTGAGAATGATATGCTTATTTCTTATCAAAGTTTCAACGTATTCATTGCCTTTGTTGCAGCGACCACAACGCCAATAGTAGGGCCAAGTCCAAGTAATGGTACGTAATTGGAATACTACTTGACACAATTTTCAAGAAAATAAGAAACAATTCAATCTTTATTATTTTGACAAAGCTTATATCTTAACAAAGTTTCAACGTATTCATTGCCTTTGTTGCAGCGACCACAACGCCAACACCAGGGGCGAGTCCAAATAATGGTACGTAATTGGAATACGACTTGACACAATTTTCAAGAAAATAACAAACAATTCAATCTTTATCATTTTGAGAATGCTTATTTCTTATCAAAGTTTCAACGTATTTATTGCCTTTGTTGTAGCGATCACAACGTCAATAGTAGGGCCGAGTACAAATGGTACGTAATTGGAATACTACTTGACACAATTTTCAAAAAAATAGCAATTACATTTTTATCGTTTTGAGAATGATATGCTTATTTCTTATCTTATAATACACTATACAAAATTACTCGATTCTGATTGGAGAGGAGTACAATTATATCGTTAATTGTACTCTGCAGAGTACCTATTAAGTCGCTATGGCAACGAAATTTTGTATAGTGTATTATAAATAAAAAATCGCACGATCTTCTCGTACAATTCAGAATTAATAGTTACTCGTAATGTTTTGAAAACTCTCAAATAGGACTCGCCTAAAGGCTCGTCCTATTTTGAGAACTTTCAAAACATTACTCGTACCTATTAATTCCGAATTGTACTCAAGATCGTGCGATTTCCTATACAAAGTTTCAACGTATTCATTGCCTTTGTTGCAGCGACCACAATGCCAATAGTAGGGCCGAGTCCAAATGGTACGTAATTGGAATACTACTTGACACAATTTTCAAAAAAAAGCAATTAAATTTTTATCGTTTTGAGAATGATATGCTTATTTCTTATCAAAGTTTCAACGTATTCATTGCCTTTGTTGCAGCGACCACAACGCCAACAGCAGGGGCGAGTCCAAATAATGGTACGTAATTGGAATACGACTTGACACAATTTTCAAGAAAATAACAAACAATTCAATCTTTATCATTTTGAGAATGCTTATTTCTTATCAAAGTTTCAACGTATTTATTGCCTTTGTTGTAGCGATCACAACGTCAATAGTAGGGCCGAGTACAAATGGTACGTCATTGGAATAGTACTATATTCTAAGTACCTACAATACACACGGATAACCAATGAGATATGGAATCGGGAAAAAAAGGTGTGCGTCCACAGAGTGGACAGCGTGGGAGTAAAGAGTTATCCGTGTGTAGGGATTCGCGACACGCCGTCGGGGGTGGGTGGGTGGGTCGTCGAGATGTTTGCTCCTCGGTTGTCAAGAGGAACTGTGACAAAAGCCCGAGGGCTGATTAATATATGCGTTGCAAAGCATTGTGGGATCTCATTGTTATGTTAATTATCCGTCTTTATTTCCGGTAATTAGAATAGTACTATATTCTAAGTACCTACAATACACACGGATAACCAATGAGATATGGAATCGGGAAAAAAAGGTGTCACATCCTCTGACCGGATATGCATAGGGTTGAATATGAAAAACTGCAAGAACACATGGTATCATAGAACAAGAAATTTTACTACCACGTTCCTCCCATTCTTCAAGTTAAAGGAGGACATTAAGGGAAAGCTGGGCTAAAACCTCTTAACATATTTAAATTGGCGTAAGCAGTTCCTACTTGGCCAATATTGGATGAGACTCCCGAGAGAAGAGAGGAGGGTGACGACGCCGACATTATTCTGGCTAGTTGGATATAGTATGCAGCGGTACTTGAGCTGCGCCAACCAACGTGTGACATGATGTCTTGTAATTCACTTCCTGTGAGGGCAAGGGTGATAGCACAACCAGCCCGGAAACCATGTAGGGCCGTCTCATTCCCCTTGTACAAACCAGATTCTTTGAGGTAAAAGTGAAGCCGGGATTCTGCCGCTGACGACGAGAGAGCTTTATTAGCGATTCCTCCTTGAGGTGTTGTTGGGAAGCCATCACTGAGGTTGATATTAATTCTTTTAGAAAAGTTATAGTAGTCGTCGATACCTTTTACCGGGCAGATATCTGGGTTAGGGTTTCGCCTTACACCAAAAAGGAAAAAGTAGATCCCTTAAATTTGGGGTCACAGAGCCCATTGAGATATTAACAACCAAATCCAGGTCAAAAGGTCGGGCTGTCGTCCCTTCCGAGTTCTCCTGGGGGATGCCTTCAAAGTCCACCCATTGGACGCAAACGTTGTTACTAAGCTTGTCCAATTCAAAGAGATCTATATCATTTAACACGATGGCGGGACGGGGCTGAGAATAATAAATAAACAAACTAAATTTGAAAGCAAAAAACGGCATGAGACATAGACCCCAGGAGAGGGAAGGGAGGACAGCCTGACCCAGATAAACTGGGGGGAGAATTTTACTCCTTTTTCAGGCTGACGTCTCCCCCCTCGGGAATGAGTTGTGAAAAGGAAAACAAAACCAAAACCAAAAAGACTCAGTAAAAAAGGACGCTGAATGAATTTATTACAATTCAATAAAGGGTAAATTGGAAATTGAGTTGAATCTCATAAACGGGTTGGATCAGTAAGGGCAGAAATCGTGTTTTCAGCTTTAATTCTTTCTCTGTTATTCCTTATTTTTCAAATAGCAACGTGCAATTTTTGATGAAAATCGCGTTTTGTTCTTGAAAATAAGGTCAAAAATGCATGTACTTCCAAAAAATTCGACCTTGCTGCAGGGGAGGGATTTGCTGGGCTGGTTGTTGGGCTGGACCGTTTTGGGGAGGTAAGTGAGCCTGTTGATTATCTGGCTGTAACGCTGGAAGCTGAGGCGCTAATGGTTGGGCTGGATGCTGGCCTAAAGGCTAAAAGAGCGACGAAACAAAAGGATTTGAGCAAAGCAAGTGGACAAAGGGGGAGGAATCTCCAAGGGAATACAAACTTAATTAAGTACAAAAAGATAATTTATGCGAAAAGAGACTAAAGAAAATTTTGACAAAAGAAGGGAATAATTAAAGTTATAGAACGATGTGAACTTTGAGAAAATAAAACCAAAGTTAAAGTATTTTTAGTGAAACTCTCTTCTAGACCATTTAATAAAGGAAAAAACTTTAGGCACGGATACAGAACTTGGAAATTAAGTACATTTAAAAAAGAACTTGCGAATTCAGTTTTGGCGAGTTTTGGGAAGCGAGGGAAGAACTTTTGGTATTGCAAAATGTTGTTTGACTCCCTGGATGGTAACTGAGGGAATTTAAGCACGACACACAGTGTGCAAATTAAACAAATGAGATTTTGGGGTTATTCTAACAGCGTTCTAGCTGATTCGATTTTGGGACAATACAATCAACTGGACGTTATTTGGTGTGGTTCTTTTAGGGGCTTTGAGAAATATATCTCCTAGCACGAACACACAGCGTGCAACACTACATTTAATTCGGTAAAAGGGAATAGGCTTGTACGAACACACAGCGTACCGATTAAGCGTAGTCAGTTCAGTTTTTGACTTACAAAATGTTGTTTGACTCTTTGGGTGGTAACTGGGGGGATTTAAAGTACGAAACACAGTTCAAATTAAAAGTCAACAAACAAATGAGCTTCTGAGTAATCCTAACAGCGTTCTAATCTTGGTACGATTTTGGGACAATACAATCAAACTAAACGTTCCGGAGGTGTGATTTTTTGGGGGGCTTTGAGAAAATATATCTCCTAGCACGAACACACAGCGTGCAACACTACATTTGTAAAAGAAAATGAGCTTGTACGAACACACAGCGTACCGATTAAGTGTAAACCGTTAAAGACTTAAGAGGCTAGGAAGGAGTGGAGAAAAATACAAAACCTTTCAAACTTGAGCTAACCACGTACCCACACTGGTAACGAAGGTTGAATTTGAACCTACTTCAAGGTTTCCTTGTCGGGAGAGTTGACCTTGAGTAACGTTGGGTGCTTGATCGTTAACTCGAGGAAATTGAACATCCATAAGTGAGATGACGGCGTGTCGCGATCAGGAAAGATTCCAAAAGTCGAGATGTTTGCTCCTCGGTTGTCAAGAGGAACTGTGACAAAAGCCCGAGGGCTGATTAATATATGCGTTGCAAAGCATTGTGGGATCTCATTGTTATGTTAATTATCCGTCTTTATTTCCGGTAATTAGAATACTACTTGACACAATTTTCAAAAAAATAGCAATTACATTTTTATCGTTTTGAGAATGATATGCTTATTTCTTATCTTATAATACACTATACAAAATTACTCGATTCTGATTGGAGAGGAGTACAATTATATCGTTAATTGTACTCTGCAGAGTACCTATTAAGTCGCTATGGCAACGAAATTTTGTATAGTGTATTATAAATAAAAAATCGCACGATCTTCTCGTACAATTCAGAATTAATAGTTACTCGTAATGTTTTGAAAACTCTCAAATAGGACTCGCCTAAAGGCTCGTCCTATTTTGAGAACTTTCAAAACATTACTCGTACCTATTAATTCCGAATTGTACTCAAGATCGTGCGATTTCCTATACAAAGTTTCAACGTATTCATTGCCTTTGTTGCAGCGACCACAATGCCAATAGTAGGGCCGAGTCCAAATGGTACGTAATTGGAATACTACTTGACACAATTTTCAAAAAAAAGCAATTAAATTTTTATCGTTTTGAGAATGATATGCTTATTTCTTATCAAAGTTTCAACGTATTCATTGCCTTTGTTGCAGCGACCACAACGCCAACAGCAGGGGCGAGTCCAAGTAATGGTACGTAATTGGAATACTACTTGACACAATTTTCAAGAAAATAACAATTCAATCTTTATAATTATCATTTTGAGAATGCTTATTTCTTATCAAAGTTTCAACGTATTTATTGCCTTTGTTGCAGCGACCACAACGCCAACACCAGGGGCGAGTCCAAATGGTACGTAATTGGAATACTACTTGACACAATTTTCAAGAAAATAACAATTCAATCTTTATAATTATCATTTTGAGAATGCTTATTTCTTATCAAAGTTTCAACGTATTTATTGCCTTTGTTGCAGCGACCACAACGCCAACATCAGGGGCGAGTCCAAATGGTACGTAATTGGAATACTACTTGACACAATTTTCAAGAAAATAACAATTACATTTTTATCGTTTTGAGAATGCTTATTTCTTATCAAAGTTTCAACGTATTTATTGCCTTTGTTGCAGCGACCACAACGCCAACAGCAGGGGCGAGTCCAAGTAATGGTACGTAATTGGAATACTACTGTACACAATTTTCAAGAAATTAACAAAAATGCAATTAAATCTTTATCATTTTGACAAAGCTTATTTCTTAACAAAGTTTCAACGTATTACGGCCTTTGTTGCAGCGACCCCATCATCACCAGTAGAGGAGAGTCCAAGTGGTACGTCATTTAAATACTACTATACACGATTTTCAAGAAAATAACAAACAATTAAACTCTTTATCATTTTTGAGAATACTAATTTTTCAACAAAGTTTCAACGTATTTATTGCCTTTGTTGCAGCGACCACAACGCCAACACCAGGGGCGGGTCCAAGTGGTACGTAACTGACTTTATGAATCAAGGAGCGATCACTTTATATTTCGCACGTTAAGTTCTAAGTTTCTTTTAGAAACGGCTAGTCAAAAGTTTCACATAATTGTGAAAATACTCCTTTGCCACGATGGTTTTTTTTTCTCCAGATTCTCTCGTTTTTCTTCACTCACTGAGTAGAAATTTCCATGTGAGTTGAGTGTCGTCTCCGGTAGAATAGTTAAATGTCAGTAGTGGTAGTGTGTGTGAGTGCATGATAGCAAGCTCACATCAGTAAAATGGTTGCCAATTAGCCAAGCCTGTTTTAACATATAACAAATCTATTTCAATTAACACTAAAGAATTTGCATTTTCCTGGATAGGCAGGAAATATCTAGAAAATACATCTTCTTGTGATAAGATAGGAATCTAGGAAAACGATTTTTCTACATTTTGTCCATCCACTTCATATATGATAGGCATTCTTATCTTGCAGTCGAGATGGAGATAAAATATACAGGCTTTACTAAAGATCAAGAAGATAAAATTCTCCAGGAGGGTAGTGCTGAAAGGCGGGCTTTTAAGGAAAGAAATTGTGAAGCTGTAAGTTTTACTAATTTTTTTATTCTAACTACAATTTAGTTAGATTTAGTTAAGTGCAAGGGAACTGCTTGGAATCCCTGTGGCAAGGACGTTTTCCTCTGTTGTCCTTACGGGAAGTTCGGCCTGCAAATTGACCAATAAGAGCGTGCATTATATATGTCTGCTATAAATATTACATTTATCAACATCGCAATCGATTTCACAGCGGGACGGTATCCTTACGTGGTCAGATATAGGAAATTCCGCCCGCTCCAACAACCAATTAGATCGTGCGATTTCCAAGGATCAGTACCAGACTAGAAAAATAAGGCCATTTATTGTGACCCAATTTTTATTCGATTTCTCTACGTTTGTCTTGTATAATGTATATAGGGCTTTTGATTTATGAAAAATGAGGGTATGCTTTTAACAAAGATAACCAATGATAAACATGGCCAGTAACCGCTGACCAGCGATTGGTTGGATTTTTAATATAATATATATTTTTGGACCTTTTTCTATCTTATGTTATACATTTGTTATATGCACGCACTTGAGTAGTGAAAGCGGGCACACGATGATTGTTTGTTAACGTCATTAGCCGCCGTCTGTACTTGTAATAGTCCTAACGATAGACTATTAAGTCCGAATTACGTTTGGTTATCCATTAACGAATAGGGTCGTAGAAATTTCTCTTGATATCATGACAACGCCCTACAGAAACACCTTAGGCTTGTATTTCATTGGAAGCTCTACATTTATTCCATTAAGTCTTATGTCTTCAAATGAAGTAGTGTTTTAGAATATCTTTCTCAGTATTGGACTGGAACTAGCTTGCATTAGTGGCTCAGTTGTGGGTAATTTTCTAATGTAAACATTTTTAATGATATATATTCGTAATGAGCTTCTAATAATTGCAAGCTTGTTCCAGTCCAACACTGAAAAAATTGATATGGTCTATTCTAAAACACTACTACCACTAATTTAAAGCTAGAAGGCGACATTTTTAAAGCGTGACCTCATTATGTTCAAGTTGCCCTGAGTTTAGACGACTTTCATAAATGACGCGCTCATTGTTCACGAGAACGAGGCCAGAAAGGCCTCCAAAATCATCATGGCATCAAATGAGTCTAAGTATATCCTGTAAAATGCACAGAAAATAGGTATTTCAAAAGGAAGAGGAACACATCATCTTTGATAGCCACAGAAGTCTCGCCACGCATATTTTCTGGTAACAAGGCCTTTGTGGCCTCGTTCTCATGTACTAGGCCGCCATTTTTGAAAGTCGTCTAATCAGGTGATTGACTCTAAAGAGAAGCATTAATTTTGATTGTGGATTGGAGCTAATCGGGACTTATTCCAACTCATATTTGCTGAATACTTTCAGATGAAGAGTGGCCGCCGTGAAAAAGTAAAAGATTGTTTATTAGAAAACGTGAAGTAAGTCATTGCGCAAATGATAGAGACCTTAAGATTGACTATTATGGCAACTGATTAACCGCTAAAAAAAGGCAAAAATTGACTTTGATTTTGATTTTATATTTTACTCTAATTCCGCTTAAGTCAATCCAACAAGCGAATGAAGAACAAAAATCTCTTAATCATAAAATATACAAAGAGTCTTCACTATACTTTTTTGCACTGTTGCGGTTTCTCTGCCATGCTTATATCTTTTATATAAGTTTGTACTACTTAAGCCATCACTGCACACCTTACATTTATTATTGTTTGCATTTTTTACATAAAGTCTATTTATTATATCTAATTAATATTTCAGGGTAAGTGTAAACAAACTTGTAAATATCTATATAACAAATTGTATCTCTATGTGTGCAATAAATAAGAAAGTTACAAGTTATAATTGTTACCTTGGAATAAGTTATGTTTTATTATCATTTTATGGCGAATCTAATAAACTTCGCTGATTGATATGTATTCTTTTTCTTGATAGCCAGTTTGGTTTAAATGTTTTTCATGACATCTGGAATTGGCATACATTATATTTGACTATTATTGGTTCTTTTTTTGCAGGAAAGGCAGCATCGTTGCTACCTTTACCCTAACCTTTAAACCCAACGTAAGTGCAGATGATGTGCAAGCTACCGTAAAGTCCTTGGAGACTGCAGTTAAGTCAGGAACGTTTGGAAATTACACCGTAGATCCAACATCCTTCAAGTCGAAAATTATTGGTAATTTCAATAGTTTTTATCATAAACATAACTCTAGGACCTCTTACCCACTGCTTATGCCCAGACATCTCTCCAACTTCATCTAGAATGCTGTTGAAGAGTTTGGTCTTGTTCAGAAAACACCGCGGTCACGTGTCGATCTGTGCATGCGCAAGCTAGATTTCGCCGGCTAACACGCGCGGCCGTGTTTGGACCGGCAAAGGAATACCAGCAGCGTTTTTAGAATTATTGTCACTAGATTGTTTCCATCTCATGTCTTTGGGCGTAATTTTGAGCACGGGTGCGAACGGAAGGGAACTAGGTGAAAAAATAGAATACGTTTTCAAAATGACGTTTTTGGGACTATTTTAAGGTTTTGTATATTTTGAGTTTTTGAAACTCGCGTAGCCAGATGTTTTTATTGGGGAGGAATTGAGGCATTTTCTAAAGTGCTCATGCGTAGATATTTGACCGCAGAGTTAACCAAGAGGTGCTATCTCGTCCTCACTCCTATCACTCTCAATGAAACCACAGGAGTTCCAATCGTAAATAGAATGCGGAAATGCCTATAATAAGTTTTTTTTCTGAAAGAATGGATGTGTGCATTTCATAAAGCTACTTGGGGGATTAAAGTGGCTAAGTGGTTAAAGTTCTCACCTCTAACCTTGTGTGAGTAGAGTCTGTTCATTCTCTTTCTTGGTGGAGGGTTTTCTCCGGGTCCTCCTGTTTCCTTGAGTTCTTTCTATCAAAAACGAACTGGTGAGCTGAAAGTTCAGTGTTTAGAATTGTTGTAATATGGAGTTTACGAGAAGATACTGGGATTTCATGCGCACTTGATCACTTTATATAGATATCCGCGCAATAAAAATCATACTCAGAATATTATCAAGATTAGTTACCACCTTCTAGGAGTACAGTTGTATAAGTTGCAAATTAATTTTCAAAGAACATGTTTTCAGCATATTTTGATAACTATTACTTCATTTATTGCATGTTCCCTTTAGATCCTAGCGCTACAACGACTGAAGCCCCTACCGCAGCGGATGAAAAAAGTAAGAATTATATTGAGCATGAGCAAATCGAAGAGCAGTCAGTAGTAATAGTAATAGTACTAGTACTAGTACTAGTACTAGTACTAGTACTAGTAATAGTACTAGTACTAGTACTAGTACTAGTACTAGTACTAGTACTAGTACTAGTACTAGTACTAGTACTAGTAATAGTAATAGTAATAGTAATAGTAATAGTAATAGTAATAGTAATAGTAATAGTAATAGTAATAGTAATAGTAATAGTAATAGTAATAGTAATAGTAATAGTAATAGTAATAGTAATAGTAATAGTAATAGTAATAGTAATAGTAATAGTAATAGTAATAGTAATAGTAATAGTAATAGTAATAGTAATAGTAATAGTAATAGTAATAGTAATAGTAATAGTAATAGTAATAGTAATAGTAATAGTAATAGTAATAGTAATAGTAATAGTAATAGTAATAGTAATGTAATAGTAATAGTAATAGTAATAGTAATAGTAATAGTAATAGTAATAGTAATAGTAATAGTAATAGTAATAGTAATAGTAATAGTAATAGTAATAGTAATAGTAATAGTAATAGTAATAGTAATAGTAATAGTAATAGTAATAGTAATAGTAATAGTAATAGTAATAGTAATAGTAATAGTAATAGTAATAGTAATAGTAATAGTAATAGTAATAGTAATAGTAATAGTAATAGTAATAGTAATAGTAATAGTAATAGTAATAGTAATAGTAATAGTAATAGTAATAGTAATAGTAATAGTAATAGTAATAGTAATAGTAATAGTAATAGTAATAGTAATAGTAATAGTAATAGTAATAGTAATACTCAAGCATGTTAAGGCCTGGGTCATTGGGCCGAACTAAATAACCTAAAATTGCAATATCTCTACCAATATTAATTGTACTTAGATATAATTTTGGCCCATAGTCATAATCAGGTTCCTTAACATTTTTATTTGTGTATGGTCAGAATTCGGAGGTCACGTGACCTATAGGATGAAAAAATATTAATTTGAAAATGGGCCGGTGAAAATGCATTTAATGAAGACTGTTTTTGATGTGTAACTGTTAAGGACATCTAGATAAGTTAGAAACTGCCTGGAATGGATGACTTCATTTAAACGGTGAGGAGTAAGATGCAAATTTGTAAATACCTGGTTTGGTCACGTGACCTCTTTTACCAAATATCTCCTTAACAATCAATGATGGACCACCATTCCAGGCAGATTTTGAAAGACAACCCCAAAAGTCATAAATTGACATCTCATTCATTATTTCACTTTACGTCTCTATACGGCCCATTTTCCATTGAATTTTTGTCATTTTCTATATTACGTAGATGGTCACGTGACCAAGCGTTCCCCATTTTGTCAATGAGAATTTTTCAAAATCGACCAATTCTAACACGTCTCCAAGTTAGAAAGCGAAATGTTCAATATTTCTCTTGAAATGTAAAAAAAATACCATTTTATGCTAAATAAAGGCCTGACCCAGGCCTTAACATGCTTGAGTAGTAATAGTAATAGTAATAGTAATAGTAATAGTAATAGTAATAGTAATAGTAATAGTAGAGTGATTTTCATCGGACTGTGAAACAATTACTAATAGTCAGTGTTTAATAGTGTCTAATAGTTGTATTGCAACAAAAGAAAACAATGGGTGCAGAGTCTATTAGTGTGTATTAGCTTAGTAACTATTTCACAGTCCGATGAAAATCACTCTAATAGTAATAGT